>CM068303.1:20664667-21075735 GCA_034768395.1 Linum lewisii
TGCAAATTCCCCCTCGAGGTTCAACGAGGGTGGCATCCAATGAAACCCCGAAAATCTACCCGTAATCGACCGGTCCCAAGGGTTTTTATAACCGGAAAGACCAAATAACGGGTCGGGTCGGGCGGTTAAAAAAAACCGGCCAAATATTAGGGTGTTATTGGTCCGCCAGATAACCGGGCCGCCCGGCGAAATGTCCCCCCCTATATTGATGACTTGACGAGAGGGGATCATCACATGTTATGTTTTAAATTTATTTTCTTCAAAACTCTTAGTATTCGCAATTTGGGAATGTTAATTAGTTATTATTAAACAGAAGTATTTGTGTTATTATTTTGGGAATTCATATTTTTAGTTTTTTCAGAATTAATTATTTGGTTAATTGTTTAGTATTTCAGAATTAATTTTATTAATTGTGTCACTTAATAAGTAGTACGAAGTACGAACTAAATTATGAAATTAACATATCCCAAATTAAGTGCTACAATTGAAATAACAAATTATTTGGGCTACTAAAACCCATAATTATGCAGCCCAATTGGGTTTGGAAGCAGTTGGGCTGCATTTGGATTCGAATTTGGGCCACAAATGTTGGGCTTCACGCTAGGCCGGGTATAAACGTTGGTGCCCGCCCGCCCTTCGGCCACAGTCACGGTAAGGAAAATAGAATCGACGGGTCCAGGTCGGGCGGTTAAAAAAAACCGGCCAAATATTAGGGCGGTTATTGGTCCGCCAGATAACCAGGCCGACCCGGCCGAATACCACCCCTAGTTCCAACGCCTTAGACACGTCATTGGCTACTTTATTTGATGGCAAAAACCTGTGCTAACATAAAAACACTAGAAAACCATCAAATAGACCCGAAACGGGCCAAGGTAACACACATGGCACGAGATAGGGCAATTGATTGAATATTCGCTATTTACCCTAAAACCCATGTCTTAAGCAAGGAAATTTCGCATAAATGAGGCTGATAATCACGTCAAATTGAGTGTCATCAAAATACCCCACACTTAACCTTTTGCTTGTCCTCAAGCAAACTATATAGAAACGCTCATGTTCACAATTGATAAGATCGATTAAATTGGAGTTCAATCAATCACAATGAATTATTAGACAGCTAATTCCTAGAACAAGAAACCTGACATGCATACAGATCAGCCAAACAACCTGGTCTCACTAGTAAACTGCACATAACAAGTAATCGTAACCAATTATGCACGAATTTGACCTGACCGACCAGATTCCTCACACAAGAAATATTTAGTACTATAACATCCCCGCCCAACCGAACGGTTTGGAACTCAAGATCGGTGGACTAGGGTACTGGAATCAGTGCTCTTAAGCTTCCCTTGGGTTTTGGGTCATTCGGGTTTAAGTTGGGTCGAAGTTGCAGAGAGGGAAACGGTGATGCACCAAAAAGTGCCGATTTGGACCCTGAAGTGCGCAGGCGCACTTTTACAAGTGCCAGGCGCACTTTTCAATTAATTCAACAAACTTTCGGCGGAATATTCAAAATGTGCGCCTTTTAGGGGTCAATGTGCGCCGGTGCACTTTTTGACATACCAGGCGCACTTTTCGTGCATAAAAGGATGGATTTGCACGGAAATTCATAACTTCCCCTTCTTTCTCTTTCCCCGAAATTCGTTTTTGACGAACCAAAAACCCCTTAGCTTCAATCCTTGATTCCGGGAGTTGTAGAGCTCCGATTGACGATCCGTTTCTTGCTACGGGTTCGTGGCGACGAGAGGAAGAGATCCTATTCTTAGTTCTGGGTATTTCGAATCAAGGTGTTGTCAGTAGAAGAAGGAAGAGCTACGTTTTTAGGACTGAGCCAGAAATCTCCAAAAACTTCAAACCTCGATTCCGGGAGTTGTAGGGCTCCGATTGGCGATCCGTTTGTTGCTATGAGTTCGTGGTAATGAGAGGAAGAGATTGCACCTGGAGGTTCTAGATATTTCGGAGTAAGCTGCTGTCGGTGAAGAGGAGAATAGCTACGTTTTTGGTGTCTGAGAGCTTGGCTGTTCGGGTTTCTAGAAGAGTTTTAGAGCCTCGTCTTCTTGTCAGGTGAGGGTTTAGCGTACGATAGGTAGTCTGGTCGGGGTGAGGAGTTACAACTCAGACCTAGAAAAATGTAGGGCCTTGCATGAATTGAAAGAGAGTAAAAGGGGAAAATTGTTCTGCAATTGATTGTTCTGTGAAACATGCTGTTTTGATGATTGTTGGATGTTTGTTAATTGATGGATTGGTTTATGATTGATGGCTGTTTGTGATGATTTTGATTGGGGGAATTGATTAACATGGATGATAAATTGATCGAAACTAGTAAGGAGTGATAGGAGGGACGGGTCTGTGAACATGAGAATTGTGTATTTTATGCTATTGTCAGTTTGTGGTTGTAGGGGGTGGTCCTGCCAATGTGGGGTCGCCCTTAATTGATGAACAGGTGGATGGCTCCACCAATGTGGGGTCGTCCAATGAAGGATGTACAGGAGGGTAACCCTACGACTCATGACATGGCTTCCCCTGTACTTGCAGGTGGGGGTGGCCGGTGAGCTAGCCGTTTACCCTTAAACTGTTTGTGCCGTGGGAGGCGTTGAATGTCTTGTGATGTGTGGTTATGTGTGATATGGGATTATTGAATGATTTGGATTGTGTTGGTTTACATGATGTTGGGATTGAGATGATGCTTGGTGTTGATGTATGAATTATGCAACGTGCCTTTTAGGTAGAATTGATGTTGTGTGTGAAGATGGTTGTTAATGTGTTTAAGGTGGTAGACTTATGACTTATAATTGGCTAATAGAATTGGTAAGGGAATTTGTACGTGGAAGTGGACAATAGAACCGGTACGTGGAATTGATTTATGGAATTGGTTAGGGAAATTGGTGAATGGAATTGAGTAATGGAATTGGGTGTTCTGAATGCATAAGCTAGTTGAGCTGAGGTTGTGCGATTGATTTGAATGAAATTGATGTTGTGTGTGTTGGTGATTGAGTCTGTGCCTTGTGGTTATTGAAATAAGGTTGGAGTCTTGGATGTGGAATGGTAAATGGTTGAGATGAATGAGGATGTCAGAATTGGTCGAATTGTGGCTAGGAATCGTGTTAGATGAAATATGTGAACTAGATAGATTATGTGGTTTAATCTAGTAACGCTCAATAGGAGAGTTGAAATGGTAAATTGATGTTGTCTTGATTGTTATGGTTATGTGGTGTTGGTTGACTTGTGTGATTGTATGGTTGACTTGTGTGAGTGTATGGTTGACTATATGGCTAGGAATGGGAGTGAGGAGTTGGAACTGGACTTAGGATGTGTTAGGTCTTGCATGAACCCTCGAGAGTAAAACTGGATAACTGTCTTGTGATTACTATTTGATGAGCGTGCTGATTGATGTGTGATGTGGGGATTGGGATATAAGATGATAGCTAATGTAGTTGATCTAGAAATGTGAGATAGGATGGGATTGGATGCGATGAATTCTATGATTGTATCTATTATTGCGGTTGTGGTTAGACTAGAATTATGTCCTAGAATTGGAACATAGAATTGGTGTTTGGAACTAGAACGTGGAATTGTGTGGTGGAATCATGGTGTTGATTTGTGATGTGGATTTGTGGTGTCAATTTGTGATGTGGATTTGTGATGTGTAATTTGTGTAGTGGATTTGTAAAGTGGAGTTGATCAAATGGAATTAGGTAAATGGAATTAAAATGATAGAACTGGAAGGAGCCAACGTTACCCCAATTGTGTTTCACCCACCGACGGACTGGTGGTTAGGGCCTACCGACGGACTGGTAGATTAGTCTCCCGACGGGGAGTGGTATTGTGGTATTGTGGTATTATGGAATTGTGGAAATTGTGAAGTGTTCCCCATGCGGTAGGGGAGCACGAGGACCTCCCATGCGGTAGGGAGGTGCGTCAGGCCGGCGGGGTAGCGGGGGAACAACTCCTTATGGCGCCTAATGAACTCACATAGATAATGGAATTGAGATGCATGTGTGCTTTCTGTATGATGTGTGTTCGGACGTGTTTGTGAATTGCCTTGTGATGTGTTGTGAATCATGTTGTCATGCTGAGATGTGAGTTAGAGGTTGAATGGTCTATGATTGACGTTGTAGGTAATTGTGAATCTGTGCAATGTGAGTGGTGGTCGATGTGTGAGTGGAAGTGCTGTTAGTAAGGAGTTGAGATGTATTGTGATGTAAGGTTGATCTGTGTGCTTCATGATCTTGGTTATATCGTTGTATTTGTGAATTGATGATTTGGGTTATATGGTCGAGATTATGAGTTGTGGGTATTGATTTGGGGAGTGCACCTGTGAGATCACTTAGATAATTGAAAGAGGAAATGCAGCGTATGTGTGAATGTGCGAATGTGTATGAAGAGGTATACATGTGTGTGCTTTGATGGTAACTTGTCTTGTGATGCTAAACTGCTTGTTGTTAAGAAATGCTAAATCGTATATATGTGAGTCAATGGTGAACCGTAGGAGTGAGGATCTTTGTTGTTATGAAGAACTAGTTCTGGTATGATGTTGATCTTATGCATGTTGATTTCTTGTGTACTATTGTTATCATGGATTGTGGAGGTTGATTTGATATTGAGCTTATGTGATCGCCTAGTATCATGTTAGGAATTAAAATGAGCTGGCTGTGTCAGATTCCGTTGCTGTGATGTGTGTGTGGAGTTGGGATCGCTCCTAGGCTAGGTTCGGCGCATAGGTAGACCCAGTGGGTTCACTCAGTTTCATTAGGAAGCTGATCCCCCCCAGTTTCTCTTTTCAGGTGTTCGGTTGAGTTCGGAGGAGTTGCAGGTTGGAGTTGTGAAGTGAAGAATTAGGAAGCTATTGTGGAGTGACCATTGTTTTAAATTTAGATTTCAGTTGACACTTTTGGGTTGGAAGATTTGTAACCGTTTTGAGATTTTGTGATCGGTTGTGATCGGATTTTGGATTTCAGTTGTATTTCATTTTTATTAAGTGGAGGCCTCCTTCGTTTTGAACTTGTATTTAAGAGTTGTTTCTGTTTCCGCTGCGTTTTACTCCTTTCTTTTAAAGCTGGGTCTTCAAGTAGTACTCAAACCGGTTCGACCACGGGTGAACTCGGGTCGGTTTGGGATGGGTGTTACATGTGGTATCAGAGCCTGGTTAGTTGCTGCTGTGTTGGTGATTCGTCTCTTCTTCTAGAGGAGTAATTAACCTCATATGGGGAAAGGATGGAGCATCAGCACAGGATCGACTTTCCAGGGATTTTCAAAGTGTTTTGAAATGGGTGGAATGTTTTGAAAGGAAAGTGTTTTGAATTTGAAAGGAAAGTGATTTGAAATGAAATGTGATTTCTGAAAATTGGTCAACTGAAACGTTTTGTGTCCTCCTGTAGTGAAGAGGGTGGCGGAGTAGTTGAGAGTGGAAGTAGTAGCAGGTTGGGAAATTGGTTAGAAGAGTAGAGCCTTGTAGAATTTGGTTAAGTGAGTAGAGTGCTTGAGGGTGTGAGTTTTAGTCGAAGGTGTTAGCTTCATAGTTCTTGTTGGTGTGAGTGTGCTTTGTTGAGCTCTTGCGTTGTGGTTGTGCTCTTGAGTGAGTTTTGTTTGATTGTGTTTTGGTTGTGTTCTTGTTGTGAGTAGTGCCGTTGAGGTTCGGTTGTGCGTGTCTGTTAGGTAGAAGTTTGAAGTAGTGTGGGAGTAGTGCCCTTAGAAGGTTTGTGTTGCTAGAGCCGTTAAAAGGGAGTTTCGGGAGGTGATGTGATCTTGTGTTGCTGCGTTATGCTGTGATTTGTGGATTCGTTGCTAGAGCGAGTTGAGTTGTGATTTCGGGGACGAAATCTTTTGAAGTTGTGGAGACTTGTAACATCCCCGCCCAACCGAACGGTTTGGAACTCAAGATCGGTGGACTAGGGTACTGGAATCAGTGCTCTTAAGCTTCCCTTGGGTTTTGGGTCATTCGGGTTTAAGTTGGGTCGAAGTTGCAAAGAGGGGAACGGTGATGCACCAAAAAGTGCCGATTTTGGACCCTGAAGTGCGCAGGCGCACTTTTAGAAGTGCCAGGCGCACTTTTCAATTAATTCAGCAAACTTTCGGCGGAATATTCAAAATGTGCGCCTTTTAGGGGTCAATGTGCACTGGCGCACTTTTTGACATACCAGGCGCACTTTTCGTGCATAAAAGGACGGATTTGCACGGAAATTCATAACTTCCCCTTCTTTCTCTTTCCCGAAATTCGTTTTTGACGAACCAAAAACCCCTTAGCTTCAATCCTTGATTCCGGGAGTTGTAGAGCTCCGATTGACGATCCGTTTCTTGCTACGGGTTCATGGCGACGAGAGGAAGAGATCGCTATTCTTAGTTCTGGGTATTTCGAATCGAGGTGTTGTCAGTAGAAGAAGGAAGAGCTACGTTTTTAGGACTGAGCCAGAAATCTCCAAAAACTTCAAACCTCGATTCCGGGAGTTGTAGGGCTCCGATTGGCGATCCGTTTGTTGCTATGAGTTCATGGTAATGAGAGGAAGAGATCGAACCTGGAGGTTCTAGATATTTCGGAGTAAGCTGCTGTCGGTGAAGAGGAGAATAGCTACGTTTTTTGTGTCTGAGAGCTTGGCTGTTCGGGTTTCTAGAAGAGTTTTAGAGCCTCGTCTTCTTGTCAGGTGAGGGTTTAGCGTACGATAGGTAGTCTGGTCGGGGTGAGGAGTTACAACTCAGACCTAGAAAAATGTAGGGCCTTGCATGAAATTGAAAGAGAGTAAAAGGGGAAAATTGTTCTGCAATTGATTGTTCTGTGAAACATGCTGTTTTGATGATTGTTGGATGTTTGTTAATTGATGGATTGGTTTATGATTGATGGCTGTTTGTGATGATTTTGATTGGGGGAATTGATTAACATGGATGATAAATTGATCGAAACTAGTAAGGAGTGATAGGAGGGACGGGTCTGTGAACATGAGAATTGTGTATTTTATGCTATTGTCAGTTTGTGGTTGCAGGGGGTGGTCCTCCCAATGTGGGGTCGCCCTTAATTGATGAACAGGTGGATGGCTCCACCAATGTGGGGTCGTCCAATGAAGGATGTACAGGAGGGTAACCCTACGACTCATGACATGGCTTCCCCTGTACTTGCAGGTGGGGGTGGCCGGTGAGCTAGCCGTTTACCCTTAAACTGTTTGTGCCGTGGGAGGCGTTGAATGTCTTATGATGTGTGGTTATGTGTGATATGGGATTATTGAATGATTTGGATTGTGTTGGTTTACATGATGTTGGGATTGAGATGATGCTTAGTGTTGATGTATGAATTATGCAACGTGCCTTTTAGGTAGAATTGATGTTGTGTGTGAAGATGGTTGTTAATGTGTTTAAGGTGGTAGACTTATGACTTATAATTGGCTAATAGAATTGGTAAGGGAATTTGTACGTGGAAGTGGACAATAGAACCGGTACGTGGAATTGATTTATGGAATTGGTTAGGGAAATTGGTGAATGGAATTGAGTAATGGAATTGGGTGTTCTGAATGCATAAGCTAGTTGAGCTGAGGTTGTACGATTGATTTGAATGAAATTGATGTTGTGTGTGTTGGTGATTGAGTCTGTGCCTTGTGGTTATTGTAATAAGGTTGGAGTCTTGGATGTGGAATGGTAAATGGTTGAGATGAATGAGGATGTCAGAATTGGTCGAATTGTGGCTAGGAATCGTGTTAGATGAAATATGTGAACTAGATAGATTATGTGGTTTAATCTAGTAACGCTCAATAGGAGAGTTGAAATGGTAAATTGATGTTGTCTTGATTGTTATGGTTATGTGGTGTTGGTTGACTTGTGTGATTGTATGGTTGACTTGTGTGAGTGTATGGTTGACTAGATGGCTAGGAATGGGAGTGAGGAGTTGGAACTGGACTTAGGATGTGTTAGGTCTAGCATGAACCCTCGAGAGTAAAACTGGATAACTGTCTTGTGATTACTATTTGATGAGCGTGCTGATTGATGTGTGATGTGGGGATTGGGATATAAGATGATAGCTAATGTAGTTGATCTAGAAATGTGAGATGGGATGGGATTGGATGCGATGAATTCTATGATTGTATCTATTATTGCCGGTTGTGGTTAGACTAGAATTATGTCCTAGAATTGGAACATAGAATTGGTGTTTGGAACTAGAACGTGGAATTGTGTGGTGGAATCATGGTGTTGATTTGTGATGTGGATTTGTGGTGTCAATTTGTGATGTGGATTTGTGATGTGTAATTTGTGTAGTGGATTTGTAAAGTGGAGTTGATCAAATGGAATTGGGTAAATGGAATTAAAATGATAGAACTGGAAGGAGCCAACGTTACCCCAATTGTGTTTCACCCACCGACGGACTGGTGGTTAGGGCCTACCGACGGACTGGTAGATTAGTCTCCCGACGGGGAGTGGTATTGTGGTATTGTGGTATTATGGAATTGTGGAAATTGTGAAGTGTTCCCCATGCGGTAGGGGAGCACGAGGACCTCCCATGCGGTAGGGAGGTGCGTCAGGCCGGGGGGTAGCGGGGGAACAACTCCTTATGGCGCCTAATGAACTCACATAGATAA
Organism: Linum lewisii; assembly: GCA_034768395.1. Lineage (NCBI taxonomy): Eukaryota > Viridiplantae > Streptophyta > Magnoliopsida > Malpighiales > Linaceae > Linum > Linum lewisii. Next base: position 20,673,223 of record CM068303.1, read on the forward strand.
TGGAATTGAGATGCATGTGTGCTTTCTGTATGATGTGTGTTCGGACGTGTTTGTGAATTGCCTTGTGATGTGTTGTGAATCATGTTGTCATGCTGAGATGTGAGTTAGAGGTTGAATGGTCTATGATTGACGTTGTAGGTAATTGTGAATCTGTGCAATGTGAGTGGTGGTCGATGTGTGAGTGGAAGTGCTGTTAGTAAGGAGTTGAGATGTATTGTGATGTAAGGTTGATCTGTGTGCTTCATGATCTTGGTTATATCGTTGTATTTGTGAATTGATGATTTGGGTTATATGGTCGAGATTATGAGTTGTGGGTATTGATTTGGGGAGTGCACCTGTGAGATCACTTAGATAATTGAAAGAGGAAATGCAGCGTATGTGTGAATGTGCGAATGTGTATGAAGAGGTATACATGTGTGTGCTTTGATGGTAACTTGTCTTGTGATGCTAAACTGCTTGTTGTGAAGAAATGCTAAATCGTATATATGTGAGTCAATGGTGAACAGTAGGAGTGAGGATCTTTGTTGTTATGAAGAACTAGTTCTGGTATGATGTTGATCTTATGCATGTTGATTTCTTGTGTACTATTGTTATCATGGATTGTGGAGGTTGATTTGATATTGAGCTTATGTGATCGCCTAGTATCATGTTAGGAATTAAAATGAGCTGGCTGTGTCAGATTCCGTTGCTGTGATGTGTGTGTGGAGTTGGGATCGCTCCTAGGCTAGGTTCGGCGCATAGGTAGACCCAGTGGGTTCACTCAGTTTCATTAGGAAGCTGATCCCCCCCCCAGTTTCTCTTTTCAGGTGTTCGGTTGAGTTCGGAGGAGTTGCAGGTTGGAGTTGTGAAGTGAAGAATTAGGAAGCTATTGTGGAGTGACCATTGTTTTAAATTTAGATTTCAGTTGACACTTTTGGGTTGGAAGATTTGTAACCGTTTTGAGATTTTGTGATCGGTTGTGATCGGATTTCGGATTTCAGTTGTATTTCGTTTTTATTAAGTGGAGGCCTCCTTCGTTTTGAACTTGTATTTAAGAGTTGTTTCTGTTTCCGCTGCGTTTTACTCCTTTCTTTTAAAGCTGGTTCTTCAAGTAGTACTCAAACCGGTTCGACCACGGGTGAACTCGGGTCGGTTTGGGATGGGTGTTACAAGTACAATGGGGGACTCTCACTCTCTGTGTTTAAGGACGTGTTTCTGCTCTCAATCATTTTTTGTTACTGAATTTTGTCATAAGTTTGCATTTCGACCACATCTCCACCACTGTGACAACACGAGTATCTAGTCAAGAAGGACTTCCCTGCTAGGACCGTAATGAATTCTACACTACAAGGGTTTATGATGCGATGGATGATGGGAATGTATGATGATGGCTCTGTGCGGTGTAGCTTTCGACTAACTTCCCTCGAATCTAATCTATGGCTTCCTACCGTCTAACCAGACACGGGTGAAATAATGAACGCTCGTCCTATGATACCCTCAAGCAATCTAGCACTTGTTTTCTTTTACATACACATTTTTTTTCTTTTCTTTTCAACTTATCTTTTGACTTCGTTCTTCCATTTGTTGGGAGAAGAACGTTTATTTGAACTAAAAACTTTAAACTTTTCTCTTTTTTTTTCTTTTCTCGAATTTTTCCTCTTTTCTTTCATTCATTCATTTTTTTTCTTTGTGCCGATTCTATCTTTTTGTTGCTAGAGGGGTTTACACGTTTGGACATAATAGCTAAGACCACCTGTTTAATGGCTATAGACAGGTTACCACAAACCAACTTCCGGTAGGTCAATCTAGAACTACAACCACAAGGGATCAACGGGGAATGAAAGAATGGGAAATGGCTGTAATGTATATCGAACTGAAAGAACAGGCCAAGCTCAAGGGTTTAAACCTAGAGGATTTAACGTTAGGTAGGCTATCTGGCTTAGTAGCTGAATCTAGGTGCCCCTATCATTCTAGAACTCGTGTCATTGTGTGGTCTCGAGTTGGTCTCATGCAAATTCTAACTCATTCAAGCAAAAAGAAAACCACTCAAAAAGAATTGAAATTGCAAGTTACGTGCAATGGATCAAAAGCTCACATTTGGTTTGCTAGTCGGATTCGGTAATTTTCAGGCAATCAAGGCTACAAACTACAAGTGTGATTTTTAAAAATCTGTTCTGACCAGGCAATTTAGCATCAAAGTATACACGTTGGTTTTTAGGTTCAAGGTTAAGCAGTCTAAGCATCATTATGACAGATTGAACAACAACTTAACATCAAAAATCAAGAACCAAGCAATTCTAATGCTAGAGAAACTGGAAAGGCACCGAGAAACACACAACACACAATAAGGGCAATCAAGTTCATGCAAGGTTCTCTAGCATCCTACCCCACACTTAACGGTTCTGTGTCCTCACAGGACTAAACTAGAGTAGAGATATACGAAGAACCTGGAATGAGATGGTTGGTGCAGGGGATGAGCACGGATAGCCCGGAGCGTAACTTGAGTAGCTACTCAAGTTCCTACAAAACAAAAACAACAAAACGATCAAAAGGATACCGGGACAAGTGTCCCGGATCCACACAGAAAAAAGTTGGATCGAAATCCGAAAAGAAGAAATACAAATAAAGGACAAGGAAAAGGACACCACCCGATCATGGCTGGTCAAGGGCGTTGGGGGCTCGAAAGTGGAGGGCGTCGAAAAAAATAGGTGGCGGTCGGCGGGTTTCGAAAAAAACAGGGGGAAGTTTTGGGAAATCTCGAAAATAGAAAGTGAGGGGGGAGAGAGAAGAAGTCCGGATTTTTAAGTGAAGAATTTGTTGATTTTCAAACAGATTTTCGGCAAAAATAGGTGCAAGATTTCACCGAAAATGTTAGGGAAAAAGTACTGCCGATTTTCAAAGGTATTTTCGCTGAGAAATAGGGTGCATTTTCTCCGAAAATTTTGACCTGTATGATTGAAAATATTTTCGCAAATCCGGCAATCTTCAGAAAATCACAGTTAAATCCACAAAAATTGGAACAACCTCAAATGACTTGCAATTGACACTACGACACACAGACTACACACGAAAAATAAGAAAACAAACAAACTAACACTTTTGGCTCCCCGAACCGACTCTAAAATACTAAGTTTGACACAAATGAAAAACTGACTCCAGCCGTGGGTTGCCTCCCACGAAGTGCTCTTGCTTAACGTCCTTGAGCTGGATGATACTTGGATGACGATTAGGAGACATCCCAACTCAGGATTTCTCTTAGGCCCGAGTCAGAGTTCTTGAAATATCCTCCGGCAAGTGTGAACTTCTTCCCGTTTGCGTGAATTATCTTGGTTCGTTCTTCGGGAAGATGACCAAAATTTTTACAAGGCCTGAACGGTTCTTTCGAAGAAGCGTCCTTCAGAGGATCATTCTTCCCTTGTGGCTTGGTAGACGGGGGCTGAGCAATCGGCTTCCAAACCGCATTCGTCTACTCTTTATTCTCCTTCTTTATCTCGCCAGGATCTTTAATGTTTGGCGATTCATGAGGGGATGCCGTCGGATCTTCCTTCTTTCTTGGCTCTTGTGCCGGCAGCTCATTCTTCAGACTAGGGACCTGTCCAACACCTGGCAAGAAGATTTCTATAGAAACTCTAGATTTTTCATTAGTAACGGAGTTGATCGAAGCCAACTCCACAGCTTCAACAGATAAACAATGCATCTCTTCTTTGACTGGGACTTACATACCGTCCTTGAGGCGGAATGTCATGGTATCCTTGCCGACCCTTAATGTCAACGAGCCATTCGGGACATTAATGGTAATGCCGGTTGTTGCCATGAACGGTCGGCCTAGGAGAAGAGTGACATCTTCCTCTCGAGTATCCATAACAACAAAGTCAGTCAGAATAGTAAAAGGACCACAACGGACAGCCACGTTTTCTATTATTCCCCTAGGTAGTTTAACAGATCTGTCGGCAAACACTAAATGCATGCTAATTGGTTTCAACCCTCCTAGGTTCAATTTTTCAAACAGGCAAGTAGGCATAACATTGATAGAAGCACCTAGATCAATTACACTACAATCAATCTTAACATCATTAATAATGCAAGGCAAAGTAAAAGCATCGGGATCTCGACACTTAGCTGGGGGAGGTATGGGTGTCGCCTGGCTCTGGATGGGGGAGCATTCTTCCTTGAGGGAGACGGAAGACAACTCTTCCTTCTTCTTGTTCTTCGCAAGATCCTTTGCGATTTTGCCAGCCTCCGGTATCACCTGGATAACATCAGTAACTGGTGTATTCATATTCGTGTTCTTCAAGTATCCATGCCACTTTCTGTACCGGGTATCATGATCTTTCTCCTTTGATTGTGCGACCTTAGGAAATGGAATCGGAGCCAGATATGATGGAGGGGGTGGCGCAGGAGATGTCTTTGTCAGGGTAGGCGGGGCAGTCACCTCCTTCTCGATCTCTGGCTTATCAATGGCTATAGCAGCAGGAGCCTAGACTGGGTCAGGAGCTGTAGGACCAGCTAATTGCTTGCCGCTTCTTGTGGAGATGGCCTTGACGTGCTCCTCCCTAATGGTAGAGTCATCTCAAACTGATGATTGATTAAGGAGGGGGCTACTAGTTACCAGGCTAAACATGTTATTCAACATACTCTCCATTCTTTGACCTCGAGCTTCATGTTCTTGATTTAAGTCGGCTTGAAGCTTGAATTTCTCCTCATAGCTATCGAGCCTTGCCATGATCAGGTCGAACTTTTTGTCCACCTCGATATCCCTTGTGTTCCTTGATGTAGATCTCTGAGGTTGGTCTTGATAACTATCGCTCAAGTACTGATTCTGCCTCTGGTTGAATCCAAAGTTGTAAGGAGGGCACTCTTGGAAACTTCCTTGTTGTTGAGGAGGTTGTATGAACTGACGATAATCGGGGTAGCCTCTTTGATTGCTGGTGAAGCCTTGATCAATAAAGTTCACTTCCTCTGAAGACCAGTTACCGAAAATCTTCTTCATTTCTTTCTGCACTTCAATCTTGATCTGATCTTCACGGCTTGGTCGGCTCTTAGTTGCTCCAAACTGTCTCTCCCAGCTTCTCGACTTAGATGCGCAGTTTGCAAAGTGGAGAAGAGCAGCTTCCGGTGCGAGTGCGGTGTAATCTCCATCAGCTAAGGAGTTAACCCATTCAGATGACTCTTCGTTCATACCCCAAGCAAAGATCTCGGCTAGTTGTCTCTGCTCGAATCCATGATGAGGGCAATCGTAGAGGAGTCCCTGGAATTCGTTCCAAGCATCATGTAAACTTACTCCTTCTCTCTGTCTGAACCTTGAGATGTTTTTCCTATAAGCAGTTGTTTTGGAAGGAGGGAAGTATTCCTCTACGAATTCCTGAAAAGAGTCTCCCAGTCAGTGTAGTAGCCAGGTGGTTTGCCAGTGAGCCACCTCTTAGCTGCACCTTTTAGAGAGAACGGGAAAGCTCTCAAGTAAAGAGTGTTCTTGTCGAGATTCTCGTTCTTGAAAGTGCTACAGAGATCAAGGAAATCCGCCAGATGCGTGCACGGATTGTCTAATGGCCTGCCTTCAAATTGTAAATCCCTAGAGATCATTTCCAGGAAGGGGATCTTGATCTCATAGTCAGGACCGTCTTCATTGCGTGGCACAAAGATGGAAGAACGAACACTAGTAGCACTTGGGTTATTGTAATCCGCAAGACTCTTTTGAGCAGCCATTGCGGTAGGGAAGATGGAACGGAAGTGATTCGATTCTGTACCTGCTATGATCTGCAAGGGATAAAAACAAGCACAACCGGTGTAAAATCAAAGTGTGATGGGAAATGAAAGATGGAAAGTAGAAGAATAAAATGCCAACTCTTCTTTCAAACAATATAGAAGAGTCCCCGGCAACGGCGCCAATTTGATGCTGCAGTTTTAGCGGTATCAAATAACTAATCTACCAAGGTAGACTAGATCGTATTCTACTCGAGGTCTCTTCTAATTGACTACTCAAAGAAGATGGCAAATTATTCAGGTTTGAACAAGTTGTGCGTGGTGTGAGTTCCACGACTTCTAGACTAAGATGCAAGAAAATTAAAATGAAATTAAAAGACAGAATGAATTGCTGGTTTAGACAGACGACAGACAAGCTTAGATTTCGAATTCCCCTTAGATCACCAAGGCAACAACAATCAACAGATCAGCGGATTTCAATTCTCGTTCAATCAATTTCTATACACCACCATAACTCCTCACCCTTAGGTTTAAGACTGGCGAACGTTCGCTCTATCCGTTCTAACTACCAAGATTAATTAGTCGCCCGGGTACGGTCGCCTCTCGCAACGACTTAACTTAACTGGTGCAATTACTAATGATTTATGAGTTACTCTTGAAGCGGATTAACCCTAACTGGTTCCTACGAAAGGCACACTCCAATGATTAGGTTAACTGGTTGAATTGATGTTTTAAAGAGAGGCGAGCGTTCGCTTCTATCCTCCACTTAACAAGAATATAAACTAGGTGATCATAAAAGACAAGTTTATGCGCCAAAGCAGGGAGATGTCTGACGACTAACCCTAGCTTGCAAAAACCTAATCTAGGCGACCAACCAGAAAAGAAACATAAACAATCAAGAACAAAACAACCATGCAAGAGAAACTGATTGAATTTTGAATCTAATTACCGCCGATCAGTGACCGCTTTAAAGCCATGGGTCACTTAGGGTTCATCTAATCTAAGCTCTACGAGTTTAGCTACTCATATTAGGAACAAGAGAATTGAAAACAAACAAGGAATACATCTCAGGTAGGAAGAATAGAGAAGAATTGTAAAACCTAAATTGACGAATCCGTGAAGCTTCAATCTCCTGTAATCTTCAATCCAAGCTCCAAGTCTCCGAGGTGAAGGGATGGCGTCACGATCTCTCCACGATTCTTTGAACTCTCCAAACTCTCTCTCTCGACTTCTAGGTCTGGAAATTATGATTGAAATTATGAGGTATCTTTTATTTGGGCCGCCAGTTAAGTATTTATACTTAACCCTAATTCAGCCGGATTTCTTCTAATATTTTCGCCAAAAATATTGAGGAATTTTTGGCGAAAATTCCTTTGTAAATGGATGGGCCGCCGGCTGCTTTCTCCTGTAATTTTCGGTCCAATAGTTTTCGGTCAAAAACTTAGGGTTTTCGCCGAAAATTTCCTTCAGTCGGCATCAGTGATTTGTGAACATGTTTTCACCAAAAATCCTAGTGTATTTTCGGCGAAAATTCCTTTGTAAACCGGGGCAGGAATTGTTTCGACTTGATTGGCTCCTTTGATCGATTTCGGTGCAATTCCTCAAGGTTCCAACGCCTTAGACACGTCCTTGGCTACTTTATTTGACGGTAAAAACCTGTGCTAACATAAAAACACTAGAAAACCATCAAATAGACCCGAAACGGGCCAAGGTAACACAAATTGCACGAGATAGGGCAATTGATTGAATATTCGCTATTCTGCCCTAAAAACCATGTCTTAAGCAAGGAAATGTCGCTTAAATGAGGCTGATAATCACGTCAAATTGAGTGTCATCACTAGGAGAAAACCAATTCAGGTACAGAGGGCTCCTAAATCTGCCAACCTGCCACCTTCACCTCCTCAATCCCCGGATAATAAGCGGCTCGCACCATCTACACCATCCATTCCGACCATTGAACTCTCCAATTCCCAAGGTATACCACTCTGATTTACCCATTGCTCTTAGAAAAGGAACCCGTACTTGTAGTAGATACCCTTTGTCGAAATACCTCTCTTATGCCAAAATGTCCACACCTAAAACTTTTGTGTCAAGGGTCTCTAATCTGTTTTTGCTGAAAACGATAATGGAAGCCTTAGAAGATACCAATTGGAGTGCAGCAATGAATGAGGAAATGAGGGCTTTGATAAGAAATGGGACATGGAAGATTGTTACCCTACCGAAATACAAGACGACTATATGGTCTAAGTGGGTGTTTACCATCAAATGCAAAGCATATGGTAATATTGAATGCCACAAAGCCATACTTGTGGCCAAAGGCTTCACTCAAACATACGGAGTTGATTACATGGAGACATTTACTCTCATTGCTAAACTAGATTCAATCAGAATTTTACCTTCAAAGCTGTCAACCACGAATGGCCATTATACCAGCTTGACGTGAAGAATCTATTTCTTAATGCAACACACGACGAAGTAGTATATATGGACCTTCCTCTTGGTTTTTAAGAACGAGTACGAAAGGATAGAGTCTGCAAGATGGAAAAATCATTATATGGATTAAAACAATCTTCTAGAGCATGGTTCCAGCAATTTGGACAAGCAATAAAGAGACTTGGATTTATCCAAAGTCAAGCTGAGCACACAGGGTTTTACTGGAATCGTAAAATTTGGAAAATTGTTGTTCTCATCGTCCATGTAGATGAAATTATTGTATAGGTAGTGATGCAGAAGGAATTGATCAAGTCAAGGCTAAGTTGGCTGCTGAGTTTGAAGTCAAAGACTTGGGCATCCTAAAGTACTTTCTTGGAATGGAATTTGCCAGGTCTACCAATGGCTTAGTTGTTAACCAACGAAAGTACATCCTTGATCTTCTTAGAGACACAGGATTGACTAGATGCAAGACGGCTGAAACACCCATGGAAGCTAATGAAAAATTGAGACAAAGTACAGGAGAGGAAGTGAAGGATAAGGAGCGATACCAACACTTGGTTGAAAGGCTCATCTACTGGACTCACACACGTCTAGATATTGCCTTTGCTGTTAGTGTGGTAAAATAGTTCATCCATGCACTTGAACCTATCCACTTTGAGGCTATGTATAGGATCATCAGATATCAAAATGGCTCTCCTAGTAAAGGGTTGTTCTTTCAAAGAAAAGGACACCTATAGATTGAGGCCCATACAGATGCAGATTGGGCAGGGAATGTGAACGATAGATGATGACACTAGATTTGACGTGATTATCAACCTCATTTAAGCGACATTTCATTGCTTGAAACATGGTTTTTAGGGTAGTTTAGGGTGTTTTCACTCAATTTCTCTATTTCCTACCGATTTGGTCACTTTGGCCCTTTTCGGGTCTATTTGATGTGTTTTCTAGTGCCTTTGTGAATGCACAAGTTTTTGCCATCAAAGACGTAGCCACGAACATGTTCGAGATGGAATATATCCTCGAGAAGTGAACTAGAATCGAACCAAGAATCAAACCAAGTGAAGAACCTGCCCAGCACAAAGTTCTCGCTGAGAATATTAATATTCTCGGTGAGAAGATATTAAGTATTCAAGCCAAAACACTCGTCGAAGTTCCAGTTGATGATTACATTGCACTTCTCGGTGAGAACTATCAAAGTTCTCGCCGAGAACTTATGAAGAAAGGAACGAATAATTCTCCTCGAGAGAACAGGATGAATTTACACTGTACTTCTCGGTGAGAACTTTCAAAGTTCTCGCTGAGAACTCTCTTATTTCCGGCAGAGGGTCGGAAACCTAATCTATATAAGGGACAACCGCTACATCACATCATGGGGGAGTCGCCAGACAAACGAATACACATACACATTAAATCAGACTTTTATAGTCCAGACTAGAGAGATAGATAGAGCTGAGAGTGTCCTCAGAGTTCCCGGAGATATCTTGACACCATTTTTCCACCTCAGAGTGCTCGGAGCTAGGAGTTGAAGATTGTTCGAGATTTAAGCTTCACGGAATTGTCAAATTAGGTTATCCCTTTGTATGATGAATTCTATGATTGTCTTTGATTATCTTGTGTTGAATATGAGTATCTAAACTCGTAGAGCTTAGATTAGATGAACCCTAAGTGACCCGGGGCATTAAAGCGGTCACGTATCGGTGCTAATTAGATCTTGATTTAGACAGTTTCTCTTGCGTGATTATTTTGTTCTTCGTTTCATGCATTTCTTGTCTACTTGACGCCTAGATTAGATTCATGTTGAGATAAGGTTAGTCGCTAGACGTTAGTTTCCAGACGTCCGTCTTACTTTGGAACTCGAATCAATCAATTAGCCTAATCAATTGAGTGTGCCTTTCATAGGAACCATTTAGGGTTGATCCGCTTCTAGAGTAACTCACTGTTCTTAATCAATTTCACCAGTTAGTTTTCCGTTGCAAAAGTGAACGCACGGACAGTTAATTAATCTTTGTAGTAGATCAGATAGAGCGAACGTTCACCGAACATAGAACTAAGGGTAAGGAGTTATGGTGGTGACTGAGAACGAAATGAATTAGGATTCAAAACCGCTGGAGTTGTGATTACCAATGCTCTAGTGAACTTAGTGGGATTCGAGTCTAGCTTGTCTATCTTCTCATTAGTCAAAACCTTTTTAATCTTTTTGTCTTTTATTTTCCTTGCTTTCTAGTTTATAAGTCGTGGAACTCACACTATGCATAAGTTGTTTAAACCAGAGTAATTTGTCAGTTCCTTTGAGTAAACGATTAGAAGAGATTCATGGAATACGATCTATCTTGCTTTTAGTAAGGTAGTTATTTGACCACACGCGAAAACGTGTTCATCAAATTGGCGCCGTTGCCGGGGACTCTTCTATATTGTTTGAAAGAAGAGTTGGCATTTTATTCTTCTACCTTTCCATCTTATCATTTGTTCCCCCCCCATCTTTTTCATGATTCACCTAGGTAGTGCTTTTGAGTTTTGAGATGCAGGATAACAGGTGGGATGGCCAGTGCCAAGGATAGTACACCAATGAAATACCATATGTTGAGGCCAACTGGTATACATCAGAACAACCACCTACGACAAGTTGGTATGATGAACCCTCACACTTGCCGTCCTGGCAAGAGCCAGAAGCTACACACTACCACCAAGGTCACCAAAAGATGTACCTACAGGCAGATCAAACTCAACAACAGACAGTGAGAGTAGAATCCACCTTAGATAGGATCACTTCAATGTTACAAGCTCCTAATACGGTGGACGTCGAGCTCGAGCAACAAAATCAATTAATGGAAGAAGATTCTCAAGAGCTGTTCGAAGAAGAACATGATAATCTCGTCCATGATTATTATGAGCTAGAGGCTTCTAATGAAGAATCCTTGGCAATGGTGGCTGATGATGGCGTTGAGCTCATCCATCTTGATGACATGGAGCCCATCCATCTTGAAGTTGAAGCTGAAGAGGAGCATGTGGAGATTGAGGAATCATCTTCATTTAAGCTTCCGCCGAACCCGCCTGTAGTTCAAGCTAGAGATGAGCACGTGGAAATCGAGGAGGTCATAGATTTGGACGCATATGTGCTCACCTCTGAGTGCATCCTTGATGACCATAGGGTGGAGAAGACTGAGCTCACTGACCACGGCACACTTACTATCTCTTTCCTCCTCTAGTAGGAGAAGTCGAGAAGAAAAGGTCAGTCAAGGAGAACCACGATCTACTTGAACATCACCGGCTACATATTCATCCTTCTGGAGTGCTATTTGGCCCTCAACCGCTAGCCTTGAAGAAGACGATTGACTTCAATGAGCTCTTGAGTTAGGGTCCATAACCAGGTATCACCCGTCTCAAGGATGTTAAGCAAGAATGCTTCGTGGGAGGCAACCAACGGCTAGAGTCATTTTGTATTATTGAGTCAGTTTTTTTCGTTGTTCGAGTTGGTTTCGGGAGGCAAATTGTCAGTTTTTTTTCTATTTTCTTCTGTTTTATTTCTCTGTCAGTCAAACTTTTCTCGCCGAATATTTTTATATTCTCGGCGAGAATGTGTGTTTTCTCTCGTCAGTATTCTGAGTTTTTCAAAGAAGTTCTCACCGAGAACTTTCAAAGTTCTCTATGAGATGTTTAATCTGTTTGAGTCACTCTTCTCGTCGAGTATTTTCAGTTTGTTTTCAAAGAAGTCTTCACCGAGAACTTCCAAAATGGCGAGAACTTTAGAAAAAAAACTTTTGCAAAATTTCCCCTAACCTTTTTCATTTCGATTTTTATTCTGTGTGGATCCAGGACACTTGTCCCGGTTTCCTTTTGATCTTTTTGTTGTTTTTGTTTTGTAGGACCTTTTGAAGCTACTTCGCTCCACTCCGGACTCTCTGTGTTCATCCCCTACACCGACCATCTCATTCCAGGTTCCTCGTATCTCTCTCCTATTTTAGTCCTATGAGGACACAAAATCGTTTAAGTGTGGGGTAGGATGTTAGACTTTGCAAGATCTTGTGTGATTTTCTGTGATTTTGTGGCTTATTCTAGTTCCTCTAGCATAGAATTGCTTGATTCTTGACTTTTGATGTTAAGTTGTTCTTCAATCTTTCATAATGATACTTAGATTGCTTAACCTAGAACCGATAACAAACTTGCCTGCATTGATGCTAAATTGGCTGTCAGAAAACAGAAATCGATATCACGCTTGTAGTATTTCACCTTGTTTGCATGAAAATGATCGAATCCGACTAGCAAACCAATTGTGAGCTTTTGATCCATTGCACGTAACTTGAAATTTCAATTCTTTTTGAGTGGCTTTCTCGTATCTTGAATGAGTTAGAATTTGCATGAGACTATTCGAGCTCACACGATGTCACAAGTACTAGGATGATAGAGGCACCTAGAAATTGCTACTAAACTAGAAGCCAACCCAACGATAAATCCTCTAGGTGTAAACCCTTGTGCTTGGCCTTTCTTTCGGTTCATTAATACATTACAACCATTTTCCATTTTTTTCATCACCCCGTTGATCCCCTGTGGTAGTAGTTTGAGATTAGCCTAGCAGAATTCGGTCTGTGGTAACTTGCCTACAGACCATTAAACAGGTGGTCTTAGCTATTATGTCCAGACGTGTAAACCCTCTAGCAACTTAAAAAATCAGCACTAAAAGGACAAAAAGAAATAGTAGAAAAACAGAAAAAGTCAAAAGAAAAGTTCAAGTCAAAGTAGTAGCAGAAAGTTCAAAACGTTCTTCTCCCTACATATGGAAGAAGGAAGTCAAAGTAAATGTGAAGAAAAATTTAGAAAAATCGAAAAAATACAATTAAAGTGCTAGGTTGCTTGAGGGTATCATAGGACGAGCGTACACTATTCCACCAGTGTTTGGTTAGACGGTAGGAAGCCATAGGCTAGATTCGAGGGAAGTTAGTCAAAACCTAAGCCGCACAAAAGCCATCATCATACATCCCTTCCTCCATTCATTATAAACCCTTGTAGTGTAGGATCGATACAGTCCCTTACGGAAGTCCTTTTGACTAGTTTCTCGTGTTGTCACAGTGGTGGAGGTGTGGTCGAATTGCAAACATATGACATACTTTAGTCGAGAAAGTGATTGAGAGCAAAAACACGTCCCTAAACACAAAGTGCGAGAGTCCCCCATGTACTAAATTTTATCTTGTGAGAGTCTAGTCGGTTAGGTCAGATTCGTGCATGATTTTTGATTGCTCCTTGTTTGTGTGCAGATAATTAGTGAGACCAGGTTGTTTGGTTGACGTGTATGCATGATTAAGTCACTTGTTCTAGGTGTAGCGGTTTAATAATTCATTATAAAGGCTTGAATCTTAACTTGATCGGTCTTGTCATTTGTGAATCTGAGAGCGTTCAAGTTTAGTTTGCTTGAGGATAAGCAAAAGCTTAAGTGTGGGATGTTTTGATGACATTATATTGGACGTGATTATCAGCCTCATTTAAGCGACATTTCATTGCTTGAGACATGGTTTTTAGGGTAGTTTAGGATGTTTTCACTCAATTTACAGTCCAGACTAGAGAGATAGATAGAGTTGAGAGCATCCTCAGAGTTCCTGGAGATATTGTGACACCATCTTTCCACCTCGGAGTGCTCGGGGCTAGGAGTTGAAGATTGCTCGAGATTAAGGCTTCACGGAATCATCAAATTAGGTTATCCCTTTGTATGATGAATTCTATGATTGTATTTGATTCTCTTGTGTCGAATATTACTATCTATACTCATAGAGCTTAGATTGGATGAACCCTAAGTGAGTCGGGGCTTTAAAGCGGTCACGAATCGGCGGTAATTAGATCTTGATTCAAACAGTTTCTTTTGCGTGATTGTTTTGTTCTTCGTTTCCTACACTTCTTGTCTACTTGATGCCTAGATTAAGTTCGTGTTAAGATAATGTTATCGCTAGATGTTAGTCGCCAAACGTCCGTCTTACTTTGGAACTTGAATCAATCAATTAACCTAATCAATGGAGTGTGCCTTTCGTAGGAACCATTTAGGGTTGATCCGCTTCTTGAGTAACTCACTGTTCTTAATCAATTTCACTAGTTAGTTTTCCGTTGCTGAAGTGAACACATGGACGATTAATTAATCTTGGTAGTAGATCGGATAGAGCGAACATTCGCCAAACTTAGACCTAAGGATAAGGAGTTATGGTGGTGTCTGAGAACTAAATGAATTAGGATTAAAAATCGCTGGTCTTGTGATTGCCAATGCTCTGGTGAACTTAGGGGGATTGAGTCTAGCTTGTCTATCTTCTCGTTAGTCAAAACCTTTTTAATCTTTCTGTCTTTTATTTTCTTTCTTTCTAGTTTATAAGTCATAGAACTCACACCATGCACAAGTTGTTTAAACCTGAGTAATTTGTCAGTTCCTTTGAGTAAACGATTAGAAGAGACCCGTGGAATACGATCTATCTTGCTTTTAGTAAGGTAGTTATTTGACCACTCGCGAAAACGTGTTCATCAGTAGAATATCAACATCCGGATATTGTACATTTGTTGGGGACAATCTTGTAACTTGGCGCAGCAAGAAGCAGTTTGTTGTGGCACGTAGTAGTGTTGAAGCAGAGTTTTGAGCCATTGCATTAGGCATAACAGAAGTCATATGGATAAGGCGACTATTGCAGAACTAGGAGTAGAAATTTTTTATCCTATACGGGTCTACTGCGACAAAAAATGAGCAATAAAAATTGCACATAATCCAGTCCTACATGGCATGACTAAACACGTGGAAATTGACAAGCATTTCATCAAGGAGAAATTGGATTCGGGGCTTATATACATGCCTTACATCTCAACTTCTAATCAAATTGCAGCCAACTTGACAAAGAGTCTTCACAAGGGGTATTTCAATTTTCTCACTGACAAGCTGGCAATGACAGATATATTTGCGCCAGTTTGAGGGGAGTGTTAGAAATATTTCAGTTTATTCTCAGTTTTATTATCTTAAGTAGTTGACAGCTAAGGTTAATTAAGTTTAGTCTCCTATTAATTGTAGTTAGCTGTACAGGTTTGCTAGTTGTACTATAGTTAATGTTGTTAGTCTAGAATGTACTAATGGTTGTGTATTTAAACCATTGATCAGAAATAGTAAAGTTAAGAAGTTCTTTCTCATCTAATTGTAATTTGAGTTTGGGCCATGTATCCTTCTTGAAGATAAGATGCATCTTGGACCTCCTAGAAAAGAGGGTGTGTCTGGCCGGCAGGGGTGATGTAGGGTAAACTCCATGGCGCCTAATTAACTCACCTAGTTAAATAAAGTGTGAACTATTGTGTGTGTGGGTTGGATGTGATTGTGAATTGATATGTGATGTTTGCTGGACTATATGCAATGTTGGTTTCATTTTCGATGGTGTTGTGTTGTGGATAATGATTATTGAACTGAGAATTGCACCTATGTGATCACATAGACTGTTTTAGGGACTTAAAAATGGAATAACTAGGATTGATCCCACTATTAATTATGTTGTTTGGAGTGTTGGGATAGCTCATTGAGGCGTAGTTCGGCGCATATTTAAGCCTAGTGGGTTCACTTAGTTTCATTAGGAAACTGATTCCCCTCTATTCCCATTTCAGATTCTCGTGGCTAGTGTGTGGTGTTAGAGTTGAGGTGTTTCGATCCAGTTCTAGGAGGTTGCTGATTGGTGATATGAGGTGAAGATTGACAAACTACTTGGAGTTGATTTTTTCTATTTTTGCATTTCAATTGACTGATTATGTTTTGAGGGATTTTGTACTCATTTGAGGATTGAAATCAGATTTGTAGTTCGGATTTCATTTAATGGAGGCCTGCTTCGGATCATTCATTTAATTACTGATTTTCCAGTTCATTTTATTGTATTGTACTATTAGTGATACTCATTACCAGTTCAACCATGGGTTTAACAGGGTTGATTCCGGATGGGTGTTACAGTCGTGCTTTAATTCTAGTCATGGACCTCGAGAAGTATTTTTAATACAACACGTCGTGTGTCTTCATGATACACACCCTGTTGTATTCCCAAAGTATAAAAAGTCGGATTTTGACAAATTTCTGTAACTTTCCTCTCTCTCTCTCCCCCCTAAAAAACCATTGGTGAATCAAGGTGTCCGATTAAGGGGTCATTTTTTCTAGTGGATTCCTGGCAACGAGGAGAAGAGATCACTAGTCTCTGTTGGAGTTAGGTTGCTGCTGAGTGCTGCTGATCAGAAGGAAAAAGATACATTTTTTACGAGGGGAAATCATTTCATCTATGGATTGGGAAGACGATTAGATCCTCGTATTCTATTCCTAGTAAGGGCTTAGCGTAGATAGGACAAGATGAGTAATGGGAGGAGTTCCAATCGACCTAGATGAAATTAGGGATTCGCAAGAAACTGAAGAGTAAAATGTTATGTGATTGCTTATTGATTGATTGTGATGTTGTTGTGTCGGTGGGGATTGATAATGGATAGTAATGTGGGTAGCCAGTGAGGCTAGCCATTTACCTTTGATGTGCTTGTGAAATGTGAGATGTTGATAAGAATGGCAATGTTGGAAATTGAAAAGATGTTGTAATGTTGGTGATGATGATTATGTGAAATGTTGTGACCATGTGTTGTGATTGATAGATTGGGAATTGAGTAAAGTAATGGTCAACTGTTAATATAAAATGTTAGAACCGGAGTTAGGTTGAGGTGTTGTGTACTCTTTGAGCGGAAGTTATGATGATTGGGCCCTGAATCCTCTTCTACAGTTGAGGATGCTTCTGTGGGACCCCCTTCTGTAGTTGGGGGTGCGTCTGTGAGCAGGCAAAGGTGGTATGTGATAACTGTTTCGCTTCTAATAACTCACTAATTTTGATGTGATGCACTGTGTTGGGTTGCTTGTGAATTGGTTTGTGGTGATGTGTTTATTTGTGGAATTGATTCTGCTGGAATGCATTCATGATGATGTTATGATTGTGAATTCAGAGTAGAGAATTGCACCTATGTGATCACCTAGACTGTTCTAGGATTAACAACTAGTTAGACTTAAGTTCAGTCCCATTGTTAGTGTTATTTGTGGAGTGTTGGGACAGCTCGTTGGGGTGTAGTTTGGTGCATAGTTAAGCCCAGTGGGTTCACTCAGTTTCACTAGGAAACTGATCCCCGCTTTCCCCCCTTACAAGTTCATGTGGCTAGAGTTGGTGTTGGTGTTTGTGGTGCATCGTTCGGGTTGGAGTGGTAGAAGAAGCTTGTAACACCCAACCTGAATCAATCCGGTGAAACCCATGGTTGAACCGATTACGAGTATTACTAATGAAACAAACCAAAACCCAAAGCGATCAACCAAAATTTAATATAAAGAAATCTGAAGGAGGCCTCTGATAAATAAAATCCAAGTGTAAACCAGAAACCAATAAATCAAATACAATCCTCAAATGTGTAAAAAAATCCCCAAAAAACAATGGTCAACTGAAATGTAAAAACGTAAAAGAGTCAACTCCAAGTAGGTCGCCAAATCTCCACCTCATAGCTCCAACTGCAGCCTTCTCGAACTCAACCGGAACACCTAAACTCCGACACCAACTACTAGCCACGAGATCCTGAAAGGAGAAGATAGGGGGGATTAGTTTCCAAATGAAACTGAGTGAACCCACTAACTATGCGCCGAACTACGCCTCAATGACTATCCCAACACTCCACACATCAAAGTCAACAATGGGATCAAGTCTAGTCCATTCCGATTTTAAGTCTCTAAAATAGTCTAAGTGATCACCCAATATCATTTCTCTATTCTAACATCATCATTTGTCAACAACAACAATACAACATCATAAACTTCGCAGCAATAATCAACACCATCCAACTCATCAATCACAACCACACAGTTCACAACATAGCATTACTTTCACAAATCATCAAAAACAATGCACAGCTCACAAATGCAATTCTATGTGTGTTATTAAGGCGCCTAGGAGTTGTTCCACATCACCACTGTCAGCCAATAATCATTGGTATCACAACCAATGTGATCTACTCAACGTAGACCGACACATCATAAATCCTTGGTATCATCCCATGGTGATCCACTCATCATGGACTGACTCAAACACCAATCCCCGGTAGCTAACCGAGGTAATCCACTCAACATAGACCAACTCAACTCATCATACCACAAAGGTGGGTAGTGTGGACTCCTACCAGTTCTATCCATGTTCAAGTATTCACAACAAGTAGTTCGTTCATCAACCATCAATCATCCATGATCAACATCCATCATACTCCACATTTCTATTCCATATCAACTTCAACCACCACTCATGAATCATAATCACATTAAGGGTAAACAGCTGGCCTTGCTGCCACCCCACTTACATACAAAGGGGAAAGAGGTAGTCATGTCGCAAGTCCAGGGGTACCCTCTTGTTCAACATCCATAGGACGACCCCACATTGGCAGGGCCATCCTCCTGCAACCACAACTGACATTGACAAATTCACTTATAGAAATACATGTCATCCCATCCCCTCCTATCTCTCATTTCTAATTCATTTTGTTAGCCATCATATTTCATCACAATCCCCATAGTACATATCACCAATTCAATCAACACTTAGCAAGCACAAGACAATTAACCGTTTTTACTCTCTCGGATTCATGCAAAATCTAATGCCAATCTAAGTGGAGTTTCCACTCCTCACGTTACCCATCGTGTCCTATCGACGCTAAGCCCTCACCTGGAATAGAATACGAGACACTAATCATCTTCTAGAACTCCAACGAATGAAATCCCCTTTCTCCAAATTTGTACCTTTTCCCCTTCCTTACTGACATCCCTTCACTTCGGAACTCCAAAATACGAGAAGTGCGATCTCTTCCTCTCGTTGCCAGGAACGCATAGGAGAAAATGAATCCTTAATCGGGACACCTGTAGCTCCGGAATCAACCTTAAAAGGTTTGCAGAACCTAGTTCGTCAAAATGAATTTCGTGCTGAGAGAGAAAAGTGAAAGTTGCCAAAATCCATCCTTTTATATGTAGGTAAAAAACACGGGGTGTTGTATAACACATAGCGTGTTTCATGAAGAAACACGGTGTATTGTACAGCTACACGGCCGTGTAGTTCCTACCATGATACAACACGACGTGTAGTTCAACTACACGACGTGTGTTCTTCACTGTACAACATGCTCATTTGCAACCTCAACCCGACTTAAGCACGAACTTCCGGAACTTCATGGAACCTCAGAGACACTGATCCCAATGTCCCGATCACCCAAACTTGAGTTTTAAACTGTCCGGTTGGGCGGGGATGTTACAAGTCTCCACAACTTCAAAGATTTCATCCCTGAAATCACAACCTAACTCATTCTAGCAATTCAACATAGAAACTGTAGGAAAACGCAACAGCTTAAGCACCACAACACTACTCGAAATTCTCAAAAACGGCCCTAGCAAATTCTGCCTTCTAGGTACGCAACTACTCAACACCCAAACTCTTACCACCACACAATACAACCAGAACACTAACCACAATTCACTATTAAACACACAACTAGAACACAACTCAAGCAAAGCAAGAATTAAGAAAACAAGAAGAATACTAAAGAGAGTAAGTACTTGAAGCATACGCTTCCACCAATTCCGGGTACCGTCTCTTCATGCTCTCTGCGGTCTCCCAAGTCACCGACTCACTCTCATGTTTCCTCCAAACCACCTTGAGTTGTGGAATCTGCTTACTCCTTAGTGTCTGAATTTGCTTGTCCACAATTGCCACTGGTTCCTCCTCATAAGTCAAATCATCTTCGATCTCCACTTATTCAGGCTGTATCACGTGAGAGGGATCCAAATGATATTTCTTAATAATGCTAACATGGAATACATTGTGTATCCGTTCTAGCTCACTTGGCAATGCCAGAATATAAGCAACCAGACCTGACTTCGCCAAATTTTCATAAGGACCGATGTAATGTGTTGCCAACTTCCCTATGTGACAAAAACGCATCAACCCCTTCCAAGGTGACACCTTCAAGAACACCTTCTGATGTGAACCAAGACATCTTTGTGTCGAGACCCTAACCACCACAAGTTTGTGCTCAGAAAACAACGAATCATTTTTGTGCCGACGGAGAGTACTTGGACCCCCTAGCTATAAAGAGCTAGGAACCGGAAGTGTCCAGTCGAATGGTGCCACACCAAGGCTGGAATACCCGAGATGATAAACCTAACCTTAAGCCTATCAACAAGTAAACAAAGAACATAAGTTTTGATTTTATTCTGAATTTTCTTGTGGGTTGTGTCTTACAATGAGGCATGTAAGCCTCTATTTATAGGTGAGGAATGGAGAACAAGCTCTCCTATTCCTCCTACGAAACTAACTCCTAAAATAGGATAAAGTATAGAGTCCTAATTAAACTACTAAAAAGGAATAACAATTTTATCCTAAGTAGGAAACTAAAAAAAGGAAAAGTCGAATAATAAAAAGGGATAACTTCATAAAAAATAGCAAGAGTCCTAAACCAGCAAGGAAACTATAAAGTGGTTGTGTCCATGCTTAGAAAGGTGTCTGTCGAGGGGTTCGTGTTCGTGTCCGTGGCCGTGTTTGTGTCCTCCAAGGAATAGTATCCTCTGTGTTTTCCTACTCCTAAAAGGATTTGGAATAGCGGGGGTTTATCTTGATAGGATAAGAAATCTGTGTGGCTGAAGGAATTCTGAAAAGCACACATGGTTTGGTGGGTCAGCCCTAAGTTCTTCTGGTATGGGCCCTGGCTTCTGCCCTGTGCTGGGCTCTGGCTCAGCGTTGTGCCTGTGTCTGACTCGGTTTGGGGGCCGCAACTGATTCAGCCTGGTGCTCATCTATCTTCGGCATGGGCTCGGTGGCAGCACCTGTGGTGCTACGACCTTGGGCTCCGGTTAGGCCTCAACTTGTCTCGGCCCTCTGTCGAGCTCCAGCTTCGGTCCTCAGCTTCGCCCATCCTTTGGCCCTGGCATGGGCCTTGGGCCAGGGCAGTCTCGGCCCATCCTTTGGCCCTGGCATGGGCCTTGGGCCAGGGCAGTCTCGGTCGGCATCATCTTCTGGGGCGGGGCTGGGTGTCTAGGGTCTTTAGTTCTAGTATGGTTGGTCCTTTTTTCATGAGCATCTCCTAGTCTCCTTGGTGTCGCGCCTTTCTTCCAAGTTTCTGGTGTACATGGAGGATTGGTTCCAATGGGGTGGCGTCGCGTCGGCCATCGTGAGCCAGGGCGTGTCACCTTCTCAACAACTTCAAAGCTCAACTCCCTAGCATGCCCGTCAGCATAAGACTTCTGCCTGTCTTGAGCTTCCCTTAGCCTATCCTTAATCACCTTCACCTGGTCAGCTGTCTCTTGAACAATTTGAGGAACCGTCAACACCTTAGCACGTCTTCGTCCCAACACAACGGTGTCCTATACCATAGAGGTTCAAACGGAGTAGACTTCAAGCTGCTATGGTAGGATTTGTTGTAAGCAAACTCAACCAATGGCAACAGTACAGTCCAAGGGGCCTAAAACTCCATAGCAAAACTCCTTCAGGTGAGAATCGTCCTCTCCGATTGACAATCCATTTGAGGATGATAAGGCGTCGAGAAATTCAACTTCGTTCCCAAAGCCGTATGCAATCCTTCCCATAAATGAGCTGTGAAACTCGAATCCCGGTGAGATACAATAGTCTGAGCCACTCCGTGAAAATTTACCACTTCCTCGATGTAGTGCTTGGCCAACTCTTCCACACTTGGCTTAAACCGAATAGGTAAAAAGTGGGTGACCTCCATCAAGCGATCTATACTAAACCAAACAGCATCTTTCCCTCTTTAGTCGGCGGAAAACCTGACACAAAATCCATGGTGATGTCTGTAATTTTCCACTCCAGAATGAGTAGAGATTGCAACAATCCACCTGGAGCTCTATACTCAGCCTTCATTTTCTGAAAAAACAAGCAAGTTTACCCAAACTGGTGGAATTACTATCGATTTATGAGTTACTCTTGCAGTGGGTTAACCCTAACTGGTTCCTACGAAAGGCACACTCCAATGAATAGGTTAATTGTTGATTAGGTGTTTTAAAGTAAGGCGAGCATTCACTTCTATCCTTAGCTTAACAAGAGTCTAATCTAGGAGATCAATCCAGACAAGAAACATAAACAACGAAGAACAAATCAAACATGAAAGAGAAACTGATTGAACTTTGAATCTAATCACCGCCGATCCGTGACCGCTTTAAAGCCCTGGGTCACTTAGGGTTCAGCTAGTCTAAGGTCTACGAGTTTAGCTACTCATGTTCATAACGACAGAATCAAAGACAGAAACAGAGTTCATCATGAAAAGGAAGAATAGATAGAAACTGTAAAACCTAATTAAGACGACTTTGGCAAAGCTTCGCTCTTCGGTGATCTTCAATCCTAGCTCCGAGTCTCCGAGGTGAGGGATGGCGTCATGATCTCTTCCAGGCTCTTCAAACTCTAAAAATCTGCTCTCTTGAACTCTTTTTGTCTGGAACTCGTGAAAGTTCTGAATTATCAAAAGTATATTGAGTATGGGCCGCTGGTTAAGTATTTATACTTAACCCTATTAGCGCCGGATTTTGCCTGGATTTTTCGGCGAAAACTTGATAAGTTTTCGCCAAAAACTTCTTTGTAAATGGTGGCTTCCATCGGCTGATTCTCCTGTGATTCTGAAATCCAGAGTTTTCGGCGAGAACTTTGACTTCTCGCCGAAAACTTCTTCTTGTGAGCTCTGCCGATTTCTTCTGGAGTTTTCACCAAAACCTGGGGACTTTTCGCCAAAAACTCTAGTGTAAAATGGGGCAGGATTTCTGTTGACTTGATTGACTTCTTGGACTAGCTCCGATGCGGTTCCTCAAGGTTCCAATGCCTTAGACACGTCCTTGGCTACTTTATTTGATGGCAAAAACATGTGCTATCATGAAAACAATAGAAAACCATCAAATAGACTCGAAACGGGCCAAAGTAACACAATGACACGAGATAGGGCAGTTGAGTGAATATTTGCTATTCTACCCTAAAACCATGTCTTAAGCTAAAAAATGTAGCTTAAATGAGGCTGATAATCACGTCAAATCGAGTGTCATCAACTACATACTCTCCTCCTTCTACTGGCATGGTCAACACTGGAGCTGAAGTCAACCTTTTCTTTAGCTCCTCGAAGCTCTTCTGGCGCCTCAGTCCACTCATACTTCGACTCCTTCGTCAACAACTTGTGAAGGGGAGCATCTATGATGGAGAACCCCTTAACAAACCTCCTGTAGTAACCGACAAACCCAAGGAAACTTCTCAACTGTGACGCATCCTTAGGTGGAGACCAGTTAACCACTACTTCAATCTTCTTTGGATAATCATCTACTCCTATTTTAGAAACCACGAGACCTTAGAACAACACTTCCTGTAACCAAAAAGCACACTTAGAGAACTTTGCGAAGAGTTGTTGCTCCCTCAGCTTCTGAAAGACAATCCTCAAGTGTTCTTCCTGCTCCTCCTCATTCTTAGAATAAGATGAGGAAGTCGTCGATGAATACAATGACAAATTTGAAATATTCATGGAAGACCTTGTTAATGAGAGCCATGAATGTGATAGAAGCATTAGTAAGACCGAATGGCATCACAAGGAACTCATAGTGTCCATATCTGGTCCTGAAAGCTGTCATCGACACTGATCCTTCCTCAACCTTCAACTGATGGTACACCGAACTCAGATCAATCTTTGAGAACACTGCTGCCCCTTCCAACTGATCAAAGAGATCATCTATCCTTGGGAGAGGATAGCGATTCTTGATCTTCTCCTTGTTCAACCGTCGGTAGTCAATGCACATCCTCATTGACCCATCCTTCTTGTTCACAAACAGAACGGGTGCTCCCCAAGGGGAAACACTTGGGCGGATGAAGCCTTTATCTAGAAGTTAGTGCAACTGCTCCTTCAGCTCCTTCCACTCAGCTGGTGCCATTCGATAGGGCAGGATGGAGATTGGAGCAGTTCCAGGAACCAAAAATATATTTAACTCAACTTCCCACTCGATCGGTGCCCCAGGTAACTCCTCAAACACGTCAGCAAACTCCAGAGCTACTGGCACTTCTCCAACTCTTCACTCTGCTCAACTAACACCTGCACCAACAACGCCTCACATCCTTATTGCATTAGTGAGAAAGCCTTCATTGCTGAAACCAAATCCATAGCCGTCGAATCCCTCTTTTGAACGCCCTTGAACACCACTTGACCAACACCTTTCACCCAAAGTAGAACCTCCTTCTTCCGGCAATCAACCAATGCCCCATGCTTTGCCAACCAGTCCATGCCAATAATTACATCAAACTCATTGAAAGGAAGCACCACTAGATCGATAAGTAATTCTTCTCCAGCCACTAACACTCTACAACCCCTTAACACACTACTAACCCTAACAGAAGCTCCCAAAGGAGTTCTCACTCCCCAACTAGTCCCCAAAATGCTAGCTTCTACCCCCAAACTACTCAAGCATTTTTCAGAAACGAAGGAGTGGGACGAATCCAAATCAAACAAGGTGATGACACTCGATTTTAGGTGATTGTCAACCTCATTTAAGCTACATTTCCCTGCTTGAGACTTGGTTTTTAGGGTAGTTTAGGGTGTTTTCACCTAATTACTCTAATTCGTACTATTTGGGTTATTTTGACCCATTAAGGGTCTATTTGATGGTTTTCTAGTGCTTTTGAGATTGCACAAGTTTTTTCCGTCATTAACGTAGCTACGACGTGCTCGGGAAGCAAGGGGACCTCGAGGAATTGCCCTGAAACTGCTCCAAAGAAGCAATCAAGTCAAATTCAAAGTCCACCCCTATTTAAACTCAGGTTCTCGGCGAAAATACTCAAGAGTTTTCACCGAG
The DNA here is from genome assembly GCA_034768395.1 of Linum lewisii. NCBI lineage: Eukaryota > Viridiplantae > Streptophyta > Magnoliopsida > Malpighiales > Linaceae > Linum > Linum lewisii. The sequence continues at coordinate 20,698,193 of CM068303.1, forward strand.
AAGTTATGAAGAAACCTAGGACCTGATTCAGAGGAAGTTCTCAGCGAGATGTCCAAGATTTCTAGCCGAGAACTTTTGGAAAACTACACAGATGGGAGACAGGAGGTTGAGCCGGGATTTTCAAGTAAAGTTCTCGGTGATAACTTTCACAGTTCTCGCTGAGAAGTCCTTCCTTTTCTGGGTTGGATTTTGCAAACCTATTTAAACTAAACCGGCGGCCACAATTAAAGAACACTTTTTCATAGACTTATTCCTTAGATTAATTTCCAGACTTCAGAGTTCGAGAGAGAGTTTAGAGAGTTCGAAGAGCCTGGAAGAGATCGTGACGCCACCCTTCCATCTCGGAGAGCACGGTGCTAGGAGTTGAAGATTCAGGAGATTGAAGCTTCACGGATTCATCCAAAATTAGGTTTTACAGATCTTCTCTGTTCTTCCTGCTTGAAGATGTATTCCTTGTTTGTCTTCGATTCTCTTGTATTGAATATGAGTAGCTAAACTCATAAAACATAGATTAGATGAATCCTAAGTGACCTGGGGCTTTAAAGCGGTCACAGATCGGCGGTAATTAAATTCAGATTCAGTTAGTTTCTCTTGCATGTTTGATTTGTTCTTCGTTGCCAGTGTTGCTTTTCTAGCTTGATTACCTAGTTAGGATTCTTGTTAAGCTGAGATAGTAGCGAACGTTCGCCTCACTTTAAAACACCAAATCAACAATTAACCTTTCATTAGAGTATGCCTTTCATAGGAACCAGTTAGGGTTCATCCACTGCTAGAGTAACTCATTAATCACTAGTAATCACGCCAGTTAGTTTTTCGTCGCAGAAGCAAACGCACGGGTGGTAATTAATCTTGGGAGTTAGATCGGATAGAGCGAACATTATCCAGTTTTAAACCTAAGGTTCAGGAGTTATGGTGGTGTCTGAGCTCAAATATCAAAGACACGCGTCAGGATAGAGTGAACGACACGCGTTTTACGGTTCATCACAAAGCATAAACGGAAAGATCAAAGATGGAGATCATACCGGTCACCACATCATTCGCATTCTCTATTGGCCCCTTTGGTAATTGCATACAGTCTCCCTTGATCTCCCACAGCTCCAACACGTGTAGCATTAGCTCCTGTTCCTCTATCAGCACCAGATGCACCACAACCAAAACTACCTCCTTCTCTCCCTTCGTAGCTCCTAGATGGAGCTCTAGGTCCTTGCACCGATCCCACAGATTGTGTTGGAGTAGCTCTCCTATTCGGACAATAGTTACTCTTATGGCCCGGCTCCCCACAAGTGTAACACGTCACCGGGGTTGACTTCAGTAAGACACGCCCTGAAATGTGATGTAATCCCACACTGCTGCCCCAATGCCAACATGTACTCATACACCCCACCAGGGTATCCAGTCAAGGGAAGAACCTTAGGGCCATACAAGAAACGTGTAAGGGCAAGGAAAGCTCTCCAACATTGCTTTAGGCCAAGGTATGTGACCAAGTAAAGGGTCAGGCCCCCACCAGCAGCCAAGCATGCTAGTATGAGAGTGAGGCCACCCCAGGCCATGTTGCAGGCCAAGGCACCCGATTGGAGCCCCGAGCCGGACCGAGGGCATGGCCTAAGGACCCTAATATGCCCTGAACCGATCCTCACGAGCCCTGGAGGAACTGACCACCCCTGGGATCCTCTAGAAGCATTTCTGGAGTACAGGAAACAAAGGACCCAATAGTAGCTGGCCAGCAGAGGCTGGCACCCGGAGACAAGCCCCGGACCGGGCCAAATGCAAGCACTAGGCCCTAGGCCAATTGCCACGAGCCCTGGACTAGCCCCAGCCCTTGAAGACCCTCTGAGGACATTCCTGAAGACATGGCTGAAGCAGAATGAAAAAGGCCTGGTAAAAAATGAAGAAGGCCGAGACATGAGCCAGCCACGAGCGCCGGACCCGGTGCCATAGAGGAGAACTTAGGGCCGATCCAGCATTAGCTAAGGCCTTTTGGGAAATTCCAGTTTCCCTGGATAGCTTGAAGCCTCAGGAACACGTTCCAACAAATGGCGTTGCATTTGGAGGAGAAATGAAGGAGGAGCTACGTAGAGAAGTGCTCATACACAATCCGGGTCCATACATGCAATCCTACCGAGCCATGGACTCCTAGCCGGGCTAGGAATACTTATTGCCACGTCCAGAAGACCCTGGTCCTAAGTCCTTCTAGGACTAGGACACGAGAAGAGGCCTAATCCGAGTCAGAATCCTTGCCTAGCCAGCCCAAGACATGCCCGACCGCCAGGATGATGCCCATATTGCTGATTTTTTCCTATTTAGTCTTTTGCTTGCATTTCAAGACACTATTATCTTTCCTTTCTAGTTTTCCCTTTTTAGGTTCGATTGTTAAGGCCTTTTAAAAGTCCTAATTAGTATTTAGATTATTTTATTCCTAGTTTAGGAAGTAGCTAATTGGGAGGAGAGCTTGTTCCCTCCCTATATAATAAGGCCATCGGCCACCCCTTGTAGAGACAACTTTTATGAATCAATAAACCCCTTTCAGAACTTTGTTCTAAATCCCTCGAGTATTTGCTTGATGCATTACTAAAGGTTCGGCTTAGCATCAAGATCATCCATCTCTTGTCATGGCGCCCTCAACTTGATACTTCTGGTTCCAGCTGACCTGAAGCTAGTGGGTCAAAGACAATTTCCATCCCGGTTCTATAGGTTCTCTCGTTGCTACGAGCATCAACTTGCGGTGGTTAGTGCCACGGAGCATAATCGTCCGTGGTTCACATCAAAATGGGGCTTCCCACAAGTACCACAGATAGGTAGCTGATGACACGCTTTTGGCGTGTTTTCTCAAATAACTAACCAACAGAAGTAGACTAGATCGAATCTCTCGAGGTTTCTTCAAATTGACTACTCAAAGAAGTTGGCAAATTACTCAGGTTTAACACATTGTGCGTGGTGTGAGTTCCACGAGTTCTAATCTAATAAAGCAGGAAATAAAAGGCAGAAAGAGTAAAAGGTTGACTAACGAGAGGATAGACGAGCTAGACTTCGAATCCCCCTAAGATCACCGGAACATTGGCGAACACAAGACCAGCGGGTTTCAATCCTAATTCATTCAGTTCTCAGTCACCACCATAACTCCTTACCCTTAAGTTTAAGACTAGCGAACGTTCGCTCTATCCGATCTAACTAGCAAGATTAATTAACCGCCCGAGCTTTCGCTTCTTGCGATGGAAGAACTAACTGGTGCAATTACTAGTGATTAACGAGTTACTCTAGTAGTGGATTAACCCTAACTGGTTCCTACAAGAGAAATTGTTCCATTGAATAGGTTAACTGTTGATTTGGTGTTTTGAAGTGAGGCGAACGTTTGCTACTATCCTCAGCTTAACTAGAGACTAATCTAGGTGATCAAGAAAGACAAGTTTAAATATTTTAAAGCAAGGAAGCTGTCTGGCGACTAACCCTAACTTAACACAAACCTAATCTAGACGATCAACCAGAAAAGAAACACAGGATCAACGAATCTAATCTAGGCGTCAACTAGACAAGAAACGCAGAAAAACAATAAAGAACAAAACAACCACGCAAGAGAAATTGTATGAATCAAGATCTAATTACCACCAATCTGTGACCGCTTTAAAGCCTCAGATCACTTAGGGTTCATCTAATCTAAGCTCTACGAGTTCAGCTACTCATAACGATAACAGAAGAATCAAAGGCAACAAAGGAAAACATCATACAGAGGAAAAACAGATAAGAACTGAAAAACCTAATTCTGACGACTCCGACGAACCTTCGATCTCCTGAATCTTCAACTTTAAGCTCCAAGCTATCCGAGGTGGAAGGATGGCGACACGATCTCTCCATAGATCTTCGAACTCTCTCTAAACTCTATCTATCTCTCTAGAGGTTGTCGCCTCTGTATTGGAACTTTCGTTCAATGAATAATGGATTTTCTGTTTGTGTCGCTGCTGCTGCTTTAAATAGGATTACGGTTTGCCTTCTCTGCTGCGGAAAAGGAAATAGTTTTCGACGAAAACTTTTATAGTTTTCGCCGAAAACTTCAATTAAAAGCCCTCTGTATCTGCTTCGGTGAGAATTCTGCCTAGGTTCCTTAACACCTTTTTTGCCGAAAACTTTTATAGTTTTCAGCGAGAACTTTGTGCTGGGCAGACTGAGAATTGGCTCTTCACTCGGTTTGATTTTTGGTTTCAATTTCGGTTCACTCCTTGAGGCTTCCTTTCTTCCCGAACACGTTCGAGGCTACATATTCAATGACAAAAACCTGTGCTATTTAACAAAACACTAGAAAACCATCAAATAGACCCAAAAAGGGCCAAAGTAACCAAATCGGTGGGAAATAAAGCAATTGAGTGATTAAATGCTAATCTACCCCTAAAATCGTGTTTCAAGCAAGGAAATGTCGCTTAAATGAGGTTGATAATCATGTAAAATTGAGTGTCATCAAATACCTTACACTTAAGCTTTTGCTTGTCCTCAAGCAAACTGAACTATAACACACTCAAATTCACAAATGACACGAAGATTAAACTGCGATTCAATTTCTAACGATTTGGTTTAGACTGTTCCACGTAGAAATTTAACCTACACATGCAAGAACATCAACCAAAAAAATTTCGTTCTCACTGTTTTCTGCACACTTCAAGTAGTAGTTTAAACAAAGCTCGTTCCTTGGCAAAAAATAATTAATTAAAATTACTCGACTACGATAACACCAATTCTAATAAAAATTTCTTAAGCTCTAACCATGAAGTGGATGTGGAGGTAGGAAAAGTGACGTGGCTATCGACTCGACTTCATCCACTTCTAGACCTATTCGTTACATGTTCTAGCTAGGACCAATTTAAACAACAATTTATTTCAAGTTTCAGCTTCTTCCATTTAATTATTTACTACATACTAGTGCTCGATACCAAACACTTGACTTAGGTGTTGGACCTGCCTAGCTCACAGTATTTGTGCCTATGCTAGTGCTCAACCCGAAAACTTCACTTAGGTGTCGGGCTTGCCTAGCTTTGATTTTCAGCACTTTAAGAACTTAGCATTGATTTGCACAACTTAATTACTTGATTTAACCATTTAGCCACTTAATCCTAGCTAGTTATAACTTTTTACACAAGATTTTGAATTGGATTTCCGTCTAATCTCAAGCCACAATCACAGGTGAACAAATATGGAGTGAAAAAAAACATGGGAGAAGCTAGCATTTATCATCTTAGAACGGTGTTATCGAGCTTTCTGATTAACAAGCAAAACAATTTAATTAATTCAAGTTTCAACTACAAGAGTGATTTATGATCTGTTCTGATCTAGACTTATTTAATATCAGTGTCGACATGTTGGTTACAGGTTCTAAGTGGAACAGTCTAGACGTCATTGTGAAAAATTGAAGTCGATTTAACATCAAAAGTCAAGAACTGAGTAATTCTATTCTACAGGAATTCAAAATGAACCACAGAATCACAGGTAGCAAACAAGATCATACAAATTCTAACATCCTACCCCACACTTAGACGGTTCTGTGTCCTCACAGGACTAAATTAGGATAGAGAGATACGGAGAACCTGGAATGAGATGGTTGATGTAGGGGATGAACACGGAGAGTCCGGAGTAGAGCGAAGTAGCTTCTCAAGATCCTACAAAACAAAAAACAACAAAGAAGATCAAAAGAATACCGGGACAAGTGTCCCGGATCCACACAAAATAAAAGTCGAAACGAAGAAGGTTAAGCGAAATTTTGAAAATATTTTGACTCTGTTTTTAAGAAATTTTTGAAAATTTTCTGACCCAACTAAAGTTCTCGCCGAAAACTTCCTTGAAAATGAAACTACAGACAGACTCAAATAGACTAAACTTCTCACCGAAAACTTGGGAGTTCTCGGTGAAAACATCTTTCAAAAACAAAACAAAACAACTGACTCAAAGATCAGATTCTCGTCGAGAATATTAAAGTTCTCGGCGAGAAGTTTTTACCTGACAGAAAAAAAAGAAACAGACGAAAAATAAAGAGAAAACTTGACACTTTGGCTTCCCGAAACCGACTCGAACGACAAAAAGACTGACTCAATAATTCAAAATGGACTCCATCTGTGGGTTGCCTCCCACGAAGCGCTCTCTTTTAACGTCCTTGAGCCAGACGATACCTGTTAGGAGCCCCAACTCAAGAGCTCCTTGAAGTCAATCATCTTCTTCAAGGCTAGCAGTTGAGTGCTAGATAGCACTCCAGAAGGATGAAGATGCAGCCGGTAATGCTCCAGTAGATCGTGGTTTCGTTTTGATGACCAGTTCTTCTCGAATTCTCATACTGGAGGAGGAAAGGGGTAGTACGGCGTGGCATGGTCAATGAGCTCCATCTTCTCCACCTGATGATCATCCAGAGGTCTCTCGGGATCAAGTATGTAAACTTCCAAATCCATGAGCTCGTCGCTTTCCACGTGCTCATCTCCGGCTTGATCTATTGGATGGCTCGGCGGAAGCTCAAACGAGGATGACTCCTCAATCTTTATGTGCTCCTCTTTGCTTTAACTTTGGGATGAATGAACTCTACGCTTCCAAGATGGACGAGTTCCATGCCTTCATTAGCCACCATCACCAAGGGTTCTTCATCGTATTCCTCTAGCTCATAATAGTCATGGATGGGATCATCATCTTCTTATTCGAACAGCTCTTGAGCGTCTTCTTTCATTAACTGTTTTGGTTGCTCGAGCTTGATGTCCGTCGCGAGATGAGCTTGTAGCATTGAAGAGATATTATCCAAGGAAGATTGGGTTCTCGACAAGCATTGTTGATGTTCATGAGCTCGTAGAAGCGTCTCTTGGTTATCTCTAGCGCCACTTTGATGCTCTTGTTGGTGTATCTCTTGGTGACCTTGTAGCATTGAAGAGATATTATCAAAGAGGGAGTCAAATCTCGCCGTTTGTTGTTGTTGTTGATGTAGCATCTCTTGGTAATTGTTGTGGTGGTGCGTACCTTCTAACTCTTGCCAGGACGACAAGGGTGAAGGTTCCTCATACCAGCTTGTTGTGGGTTGTTGTACATACAATCCTCGGTTGGCTTCGGCATATGGTGTCTCATCGATGTACCACTCTTGGTACTGGTCATCCCACTTGTAATCCCGCATCATCAAAACTCAGAAGCATTACCCAGGTAAATCATGGAAATATGGAGGAAAAATAATTGGTAAGGCGGAAAGGTAGAAGAATCAAATGCCAACTCTTCTTTCAAACAATATAGAAGAGTCCCCGGCAACGGCACCTTTTGGCGTGTTTTCTCAAATAACTAATCTACAGAAGTAGACTAGATCGAATCTCTTGAGGTTTCTTCAAATTGACTACTCAAAGAAGTTGGCAAATTACAAAGGTTTAACATGTTGTGCGTGGTGTGAGTTCCACGACTTCTAATCTAATAAAGCAGGAAATAAAAGGCAGAAAGATTAAAAGGTTGACTAACGAGAGGATAGACGAGCTAGACTTTGAATCCCCCTAAGATCACCGGAACATTGGCAAACACAAGACCAGCGGGTTTCAATCCTAATTCATTCAGTTCTCCGACACAACCATAACTCCTGACCCTTAGGTTTAAGACTGGCGAACGTTCGCTCTATCCGATCTAACTACCAAGATTAATTATCCGCGCGAGCTTTCGCTTCTTGCGACGAAAGAACTAACTGGTGCAGTTACTAGTGATTAATGAGTTACACTAGCAGTGGATTAACCCTAACTAGTTCCTACAAGAGAAATTGTTCCAATGAATAGGTTAGTTGTTGATTTGGTGTTTTGAAGTGAGGCGAACGTTCGCTACTATCCTCAGCTTAACTAGAGACTAATCTAGGTTATCAAGAAAGACAAGTTTAAATGTCTTAAAGCAAGGAAGCTGTCTGGCGACTAACCATAACTTAACACAAACCTAATCTAGACGATCAACCAGAAAAGAAACACAGGATCAACGAATCTAATCTAGGCGTCAACTAGACAAGAAACGCAGAAAAACAATGAAGAACAAAACAACCACACAAGAGAAACTATCTGAATCAAGATCTAATTACCGCCAATCCGTGACCGCTTTAAAACCCCGGATCACTTAGGGTTTATCTAATCTAAACTCTACGAGTTCAGCTACTCATAACGATAATAGAAGAATCAAAGGGAACAAAGGAAATCATCATACCGAGGAAGAACATATAAATCTAAAAAACCTAATTTTGAAAACTCCGATGAAGCTTCGATCTCTTGGATCTTCAACTTTAAGCTCCAAGCTCTCCGAGGTGGAAGGATGGCGTTAAGATCTCTCCACAGATCTTCGAACTCTCTCTAAACTCTATCTATCTCTCTAGAGGCTGTCGCCTCTGTATTGGAACTTTCGTTCAATGAATAATGGATTTTTTGTTTGTGTCGCTGCTACTGCTTTAAATAGGATTAGGGTTTTCCTTCTCTGCCGCGGAAAAGGAAATAGTTTTCGGCAAAAACTTTTATAGTTTTCGCCAAAAAATTCATTTAAAAGCCCTTTGTATCTACTTCAGTGAGAATTCTACCTAGGTTCCTTAACATCTTTTCGCCGAAAACTTTTATAGTTTTCGGCGAGAACTTTGTGCTGGGCATACTGAGAATCAGCTCTTCACTCGGTTTGATTTCTGGTTTCAATTCCGGTTCACTCCTTCAGGCTTCCTTGCTTCCCGAACACGTCCGAGGCTACATATTCGACGGCAAAAACATGTGTTATTTACAAAAACACAAGAAAACCATCAAATAGACCCAAAAAGGGCCAAAGTAACCAAATTGGTGGGAAATAGAGCAATTGAGCAATTGAGTGATTAAATGCTAATCTACCCCTAAAATCGTGTTTCAAGCAAGGAAATGTGGCTTAAATGAGGTTGATAATCACGTAAAACCGAGTGTCATCGGTAGCCCAGACGGTGCTCCTCTGGAATGAACTGACCTAGCACCACGAGCAAGACATGTAATGCTCTTATGACCTGGCCGACTACCAGTAAAGCAGGTTATCACAATCCGATGCGGAGCGGACTGAGCACCTCTGAAACCCGAATTGGACGTTTGTACACTCTTAGACGGATGGGGTAGATACCTTCCTCTTCCTTTCATCCTTCTTTCTTTTCTCTAACCGTTCCCTCTCTAAAGCAGCACCCTTCACGATCAACAGGCTCCTCATGACAGCAGAAGTAAAGCCCTCCTGGATCTCTGTCTGCATGCCATTCTTAAACCTAACAATGAGCTTCCTTTCTCGATTGTCCTGCTCGTCATACCACTTGGAAAGAGAAGTGAATTCCATGTAGTATGCGAGAACAGACTTCTCACCCTGCTCTAGCTCCATGAACTCCTTAGACTTCTCCTCCCTCCAGAGATCCGGGAAAATTGGTTCTAGAACTCCTCCACAAACTTGTCGAGTCTCATCTCTAGCGGAACTACCTAACCTTACGGCATCGAACTCCACCAATCCAAAGCATGACCCTTGAGCAAGAAGGTCATAGATTGCATCCTAACTCTCTCCTCATGCTCCATCTGTGGGAACTTGTAGTCGCACTCTTGCAGCCACTTCTCAGCAACAGCAGGGTCAGTTCCTTCTCCATGAACTCTCCAAAGTTCCAACCTTTCAGCATGCTCGGTTGAAACCTAGGGGCTCTACCTCCATACCCCAATGTCACCCGTCGAACGGATTCCCATTGCTTGGCTAGATTCACTACAAAAGGATATTGAAATGTTTCAGCTGACCATTTCAAAAAAACACAAATAGTTCAAATCACAGCTTCTTTCAAAACTTCCCACCAATTTTAAAATAGTTGAAAAATCCATGGAAAGTCGGTCATGTACTGAAGTGAGCGCCACCACGATGCCTGATGTGGGCCTGACACCTTGGACACGCCCCAACCCACCATGGACCAAAAACCCGGAGTCGGAGCTGATTAGCCAAGTATCGATCCTACTAATGCCAAGGGTCGTGCCAAACCAAGGGCCAATGCAACTGATGTTGATACCGGACCGAGTCCAGATAGTGATGACGGACCGAGGCAGGACGCTGATGATGGACCAAAACGCGACGCACCAAGACCGCGCCAGGGTCGGGTCACCAGAAATCCGGCCACCGCACAGATTACCCCCAAAATCCGTACGCATTAAGGAATTCATCCCAGACAAGGAAGATTTGATGCCACGTGAAAAACTCCGGTTTCCAAGTCCTTCTAGGAGTAGGAAAATCAGAGAACACACAATCCTTGTCGGATTAGGACACGGACGCACAATCCTAGCCGAATTTATCGGTGGGCATTCGTCCACCTCGAACCGCACCGAGCCGCATTTTTTTTAATCCGCACCGCACCAAACCGCATTACGAATAATACGCAGTGCAGTTTATTTTCATGCTCGTAGTCTGCGGTTCGGTTGAGTCACAACCGTGATTTTGTGGTTCAAACCGTAAACCACAAATCATGGGCTAAACTATGGAGTGTGGACTCAATGTTCAATCTTCAATGGGCTAAATTCTAAATCTAAACCCACTACTCAGTCCTCAGCAGTCAGCCTGAGACCCCAACTCTGAAATCGCGAGTTTCTTCGGATCCTAATTGACTGTGCTCAGCAACACTTTAAGAAATTCTTCCTCTCTGAAATCTCGAGTTTCTTCCTCTCTGAAATCAGCTGATATCTAGTGATCCAAGAAAATCAGATCTACTTTCAGCAGTCGCGAGTCTCGAGTTTCTTCCTCTCCAGTTCAAGTCTCTTCTTGTATTTATATGTACTGCATCACTCCTTTATAGTTCTATTCTCCGTTGTAGTAGCTTCTAGTTCATATTTCTGATTCTTATAGGTGTTTGACTGCAGATTGCTCAAATGGGTTCTCCATCTAATACTCCTCTGTTTGTCACTGCAACTCTCTTTGTCAACACAAAAAGTATGTTCCTCATAATCATGTCTTCCTCCTTAATTTATATGGTTTTTTCCATCATTTGTTGCCCTATTTTCCTAACTATTCATATGTTGAAAACTCGTTAAGCTGAGTCATGTCTTTCAAACTGTAGAAGTTAGGGATTCTGAGTATTATTAGTTCTTACGAGGCCTGAAAATATTGGATTAGGATATTTGGACACACTAATTGACGATCCTTATAAGGCATTAGGAGCTAGAGATTGAGTAATTGATTCAAGTTACGTTGTGGTATGAAGATTCTAATTGTTGGATGTTCTATGTTTAATCTTCTCGTTTTGGTTGTCACAATGAATCAGCATCAGCAACCTGCTTTTGGTTCCTTCATAGGTTAGCAATGGATCTAAATTAGGTTTTCCCTCTTAGGGAGTTGCCCAACCATGTTATAACTAGGACTGATCTCCATTATGTATAAGAGCAGGTGTCACTTCTAAATTAAGGACTGATCTCTATTAAGCTTGTTATTTTAAACTACTATTAATCTAGGTTATTGCTATTAACTGTTTGTCATTTCTCCTGCTATTAAGCCAAACATCTTGTTACTGTTTGCCATCACCTTGTTGTTGTGGTTATGGAATTTGATGACAGTTAGGGGTTTTAGGTTGATGGGTTAGGGAGGGAAGGTTAGGGGGTTGGGTCTCTGATGGTGTAATGGGGTTAGGAAGGATGGTATTTTTAATTGAAATTTTCATTCGGGTTAGAGTGTTCGTTTATGTATTTGGTGAAAATTAGAGTCATGTTAGCGTGGTTTTTGGTTCATGTGTTATTTTTCCTGTTGGTTATCGAATTACATAAAGCCAAGGTAGCAGCAGTGATATAGTTATATTGATTTGAGTATTCTTCATCATGATTAATGAGACAAGCGTGTACCCGTCCATATATATAGTTAACCAGGGTCTAGTTAACTCGGATGATGCACATGCAATGCACATCTATCTGCTTACTGGAACGAATAAGATTGTTGTGATTGAAGAACTTATAGGAATTCTTTATGAATTTTCATTCATAGCTAGCAAAAGAGGATATTGATAGAACAACAATCATGTAGACTTTAGGAAGGGAATGGAAACCAAGTTGTCATCGGGAATAGTTTCATCTGTTTGCTGATTGGTTGTTTGCTGAGTACGAATGGAATGAGTAGTAATGATTTAAACAAACAGTGCCGATGATATCCACTCTTGTTAAGTGAATGATTTTGGAGAGTGAATTGAGGGCCAGCCAACCAACCAACAACCATGATATCACATTTTCTAACTGTGAAGTGACACCTATTACATTACACATTACGTACAGTTGTTGGTGTTGTGTTGTGATAGTGTAATGTCCAACAAATCAGGATGGTAGAATACTTAAATCAGCTATGGTTTATTGATGTTTACCCTCTATTAACAATGGTTTTTGTTTAGATGGAAGAACAAGAAATGATGGTGGAGGTAGAGATGACAGAAAAAGAAGTTCAAAGTTCAAATATTGATGAAATAAATTATCAAATGGAGGTAGAAGCAAATCAAGAAAGCTTAGTTTCAAGTCCAACAAGAAGGAAAGGAAAGAGCAAGGGAAATCTTAGATCAATGGTTTGGAATCACTTTAAGAGGATCCAAATTGAAACTAGAGAATGAAGAGCAAGATGCAACACTTGTGGAAAGTTGTATGTATCCCGTTCACACACAAGTGGTACTTCCTCCCTTCGAGCTCATATTAATCGAGGGTGTTCATATCCATATATTTCTAAAATACTAACAAAACTTCTTGATGCTAAATGTGGAGATAGAAAGGGACTTGGCTCAATCAATTTGAGATTTGATCAGACAGCAGTAAGAAGAGCATTGATCTATATGACTATTATCAACAAGTTGCCCTTTAGGTTTGTTGAGCATTTAGGATTTAGGTACTTCATGTCGATTGCATGTCCTAGATTTAGCATGCCTTCAAGAAGAACTGTGACCAGAGATAGTTGGGACTTTTACCTTGACATGAAAGCAAAGTTGAAAGAAGTTTTCATGGTTTGTGAATGTAGAATTTGTCTAACTACTGATACATGGACATCAGTCAAGCAAATGAATTACATGTGTTTGACAGCTCATTTTATTGATAGAGATTGGAAGTTGAGGAAAAAGATAATTGGGTTTCGACAAGTCTTTAGTAATAAGGGTACAGCTATTGCAGAGGCTATTATGGCTTGTTTGGATGAATGGGGAATTGATAAAGTGTTTTCAGTAAAGGTGGATAATGCTAGCTCGAATGATACTGCAATCCAACACATAAAAAGCTTGTTTGATAATCGAAATACAAGTGTATGTGATGGTCAGTTCCTCCATGTGAGATGTGTTGCCCACATTATTATCTTGTAGTCTCTAATGGATTAGGAGAGATATCCACATCTGTGAGGAAAATTAGAGAGGCAATAAGATATGTGAAGCAGTCACCGGCAAGTTGCAAAAGTTTTATGATTTTGTTGTCGTTGAGGATAGAGAAAGCAAAAAAAGTTTATGTCTTAATGTTCCTACTAGATGGAACTCGACATTCTTGATGCTGCAAGCAGCTAAGAAGTATGAAACTGCATTTGAAATGTATGTACTCTCAGATCGCCAGTTCCGTATTAATCTTATTTCCAGGGTTGACAGTCATGGTATAACTTCACTCGGTTGCCTAATGAAGATGATTGGAATGATGCTAGGAGGATGATGGGAATCCTAAAATGTTTTTACGAGTTTACATTGAAAGTTTATGGGTCATCCTATGTCACATCTAATTTGTTCTTCCCGAAGTTGTTATTTTGTAACGTATGTTGAAAATGTTGGAAGGTAGCTCTGACTATCAATTGAGTTCCATGGCAAACAAGATGAGAAGAAAATATGAGAAATACTGGGGCGATATTGAGAAGATGAACAAATTGTTGTACATAACTGTCGTGTTAGATCTAAGAAGAAAAATGGGATTTGTTGCTTTCACTCTCTCACGCGCTTATCCTGAAGAACATAAGGGCACATTGTGGCAGATTTAGTGAAGAAAGCTACATGTGATCTTTATGATCATTATGTGAAGACAAGTTCAGTCACTCCTTCTACCTCTTCATTTCCAACCATCATAGAGGAAAATAGTTTAAGGAAAATTGACCCAGTTAAGGGTACAAACAGGACATGGAAGAAGTTGATGGTGTCATATACAAAACAGAGCTGGATAAGTATTTGCGCGAGGAACTTGATGATACGCCAAATCCTACATTCAGTGTGTTGGAATGGTTGAAATTAAATTCTCACCGTTATCCAATCCTTTCTCAAATGGCCAAAGATGTGTTGGTTGTCCCTATTTCGATAGTATCATTAGAGTCTTCCTTTAGCACCGAAGGGAGAGTGCTTGATGCATTTAGGAGCTCTTTGACTCCTAGGATTGTGGAGGCCATAATTTGCACTCAAGATTGCCTTCGTGCAGACTCTGTGCTCCTTCATTTGAAGAAGATCAGTTGGATATCGACAAAATTGATCAAGAGCTTTCCTTGTAATATGCCTAACCTTGTAATCAGTTGGATATCGACAAAATTGAAGAATCACAAGTAAATCTGCCTAACCTTGTAATCTCATCTTAACATTTTGTTGTCTTGTTGATTTTGTTCTTCTTTCCTTGTAGCTTAGTACTCATGTCATCATATACTTAGGTGTAAAAATTTTAAATACTTGCTACTTGAGACGAACTTAGAATCCCTCAGATCATTCAGACTTGTAGCAAAATTAGTTGGTTAAACTCTACTAGGACCAAGCCTCATTCTTCGGCATCATGTACCTATGTTATTCAAAGTCCTCATTGTCTACTAGGGAATGACTTTGTTAAGAGTTTGAAGTTGCTACCATGTTTAGAGTGACATTACTAGGTTATTGTAAGCTGCTTCAAGCAATGTGTTAGTTGCTTCACATACTTTTATAATTATACAGGCATGTAAATCAGAATGCTCCAATTATTCTGACTTGAGAGTACTAATTGTTCTTTTTATTTCATGTGAACTTTAGAATTGAGCAAGGTGTTGAGAACAATTGGGATTAGCGACATCTCACTTCCTCATGATCATTCTACTCCTAGTTCTTGTGTAGGAGCAAATGGTGAGACTTCCACACTTGTGCCGGAGTCCACTTAGGTAACAAAATCGCTATCTCTCGTCTCTCATTCAATACTATCATGCGCCAAGAGATCTGATTCTTCTATAGCTTCCAAGTATACTGGTCAGTGTTTTGTGTTTCTCTCGTGTTTGGTTGGTTTTCTATTAATGTTGTATGGATTTAGTCTTTGATCCGTTCAGCCGAGCAACTAGCTTTGACTCAAATTTTTAAATGTTGCAAGTACTTAGGTATTTGACTGCATTTTATGTCGAGGTCTCATTGTTCATGATTCAACTTTAGATTTGAATTTTGACCTGTAGCGACTGTATTTAGACTGATGTTAAACCTTATCAAAACGCTTATCATTTGCGTACATAATAGTATACCTCAAGAGTTTTGGTATTCTAACTGTAGTATTTGACATACTAATTATACTTTTACCTAAGCAGATAATGTCATGCCATTTGAATCAGAGAATAATGGTGAAGTACGGGCAACTTTTCCCCGTGGGCTTGAAGTGAGTGCTTCCCCTTCTCGTTATTTTTATCTGGTTTCCTCTTCCAACTCCGTTTTATTTTGAAAACCATCATTGCATTGTGATAGTCAACACTCAACAGCCTCTTTGTACATGAGATAATAGGATTTGGGAATATGTTTTGTGAGAACTTCCTTGGTACCATGAAGTTGTTCATTGGATGATTTAAAGTTCCATACTGAACAATAGTGACACTGATAAAATCTGCAGCATATGAACCTTACATTTTCTTTCTTTGTTCTTTTATGATCAGGCTCTGTTAGTGGAAGTTTGTAAAATGGGGTTCATGATCTATCGACAAGCAAGTTCGACACATTCATTTCGGATATGATTTGATCTTGTCTTAGATCGAATCATTGACTACTTGATTCTTGATATGATTTTTCAGGGTGATGGAGACAGTGCACTTGATAGGATATGGAAGAAGAAGAAGGTCGAACTCCGCTAGTAATCTGTATGGTTCAGGGATGGCTATGGTTTCGTATCAGACATCTTATCGACCTTGTGGCGTGTTTACGGAATTAGTAATGATTGATAGATTACTCGTAGTCAACGGTTGATTTTCATAATAAATTTGCTCAGATGATAACATAAGGAATCATGAACATGTGTGTGTGATGATAAGGTGGATGTTTCTTTTGTATTCATTTCTTGTCAATTGTTGAAACTAGAGATTATGCGATTTGGGACTAACAATAAGGATTTGTGGATTTAAGGATTTGTGATTAACCTCTATAATTATGTTTTTGTTTTGTTTTTTGTTTTGTTTTTGCGGTTTGGAGTTTAAACCGCACCGAAACTGCGAATATTGCGGTGCGGTTTGAACCGAATCGAATATGAATGCGGTGCGGTTTGAACCGTAATGTATGCGGTGCGGTTTCCTATGGATTTCCATCAATGTGGTGCAGTGCAGTGTGGTTCAAACCGCACCGTTGCCCACCCCTGGCCTGATTAGGATCCGATCACCTCTTAGGGTTTCTCCGGTTTAGACTTAAGCTATTTTTAAACAGTTTTATCTTTTTTTTTTGGATTTACTCCTTTTTAGTAAATTGTTTATGAATTATTGTAAGTTCTAGAATTAGAATACAAGTTGGAATAGGAGAGCCTCGTGGCCGACCCTTGTGCTATAAATAGAGGTCTTTGGGCACGATGTAAGGACACAACTTTTTACATAAAAATTGAATTCAGAACTTATGTTCTTTGTTTACTTCAAGCTTTTGCTTGTTGTTGCTTAGTTTAAGGTTTGGTTTATCGTGACTCGAGGTATTCACCCTTGACTGCGTGGCACTGTTCGACCTGGACACTTAGGGTTCCTAGCTCATTATAGATAGTGGGTCCAAGTACTCTCGATTCGGTTTTCTAAGGTTCAACTTCTTTGTTTTGTTACATAACTTATTGGTATAGGGTCGCTAACTACTGCAGACGGTTCATATCATGTACCGATGTGTCATCCCTTCTCCCTATGAGGTTAATTACTCCCCGAGGAGAAAGAACGATTCACTAGTACAACAGCAACTAACCAGGCTGTGATACCATTTGTATAACCCAACCCGAATCAACCTAGTGAAACCCATGGTTGAACTGGTTACGAGTATTACTAATGAAACAAAAATCCAAGTGTAAACCGGAAACCAATGAAACCAATAAATCCAATAAAATCCTCAAATGTGTACAAAAATCCCCAAAAAACAATGGTCAACTGAAATGTAAACACGGAAAAGAGTCAACTCCGAGTAGGTCGCCAAATCTTCACTTCATAGCTCCAACTGCAACCTTCTCGAACTCATCTGGAACACCTGAACTTTGACACCAACTTCTAGCCACAATATCCTGAAAGGGGGAAGAGAGGGGGGGATCATTATCCTAATGAAACTGAGTGAACCCATTGTGCTTAACTATGCGCCGAACTACGCCTCAAGGAGTTATCCCAACGCTCCACACATCAAAGTTAATAGTGGGAAAGTCTAGTACATTCTGATTTTAAGTCCCTAAAATAGTCTGAGTGATGACCCAATATCAGTTCTCTATTCTAACATCATCATTTCTCAACAACAGCAATACAACATCATAATCTTCGTAGCAGTAATCAACTCCATCCAACTCATCAATCACAACCACATAGTTCACAACATAACATTACTTTCATAAATCATCGAGAATAATGCACAGTTCATAAATGCAATTTTATGTGTGTTATTAAGGCGCCTAGAAGTTGCTCCACACCACTACTGCCGGCCAATAATCCTTGGTATCACAACCATGGTGATCGACTCAACGTAGACCAAAAAAATCATAAATCGTTGGTATCATCCCAAGGTGATCCAATCTTCATAAACCGACTCAACCATTAATCCCTTGTAGCTAACCGAGGTGATCCACTCAATGTAGACCGACTCAACTCATTATATCACAAAGGTGGGTAGTGTGTACTGCTACCAGTTCTATTCGTGTTCAAGTATTCACAACAAGTAATCCGTTCATCAACCATCAATCATCCATCATCAACATCCATCACACTCCACATTTCTGTTCAAAATCAACTTCAACCACTCCTCATGAATCAAAATCACATTAAGGGTAAACGGATGGCCTTTCTGGCCACCCCACCTGCATACAAAGGGAAAAGAGGTAGTCATGTCGCAAGTCCAGGGGTACCCTCCTGTTCAACATCCATAGGACGACCCCACATTGGCAGGGCCATCCTCCTACAACCAAAACTGGCATTGAAAAATTCACATACAGAAATACATGTCATCCCATCCCCTCCTATCTCTCATTTCTAATTCATTTTGTTAGCCATCATATTTCATCACAATCCCCACAGCACATATCAACAATTCAATCAGCACTTACAAACACAAGACAATTATCCAATTTTACTCTCTCAGATTCATGCAAAACATAATTTCAATTTAATTCGAGTTTCTACTCCTCACGTTAACCATCATGTCCTATCAATGCTAAGCCCTCAAATGGAATAGAAGATGATGTTCTAATCATCTTATAGAACTCCAATGAATGAAATCCCCTTTCTTCCAAATTCGTAGCTTTTTCCTTTTCTCACTGACAGCCCTTCACTTCAAAACTCTAGAATCCAAGAAGTGATATCTCTTGCTCTCATATTTTAGGAACACACAGGAGAAAACAGATCCTTAATCGGACACCCATAACTCCCGAAATCAACCTTCAAAGGTTTGCAGAACCTAGTTCGTCAAAAGGAATTTCGTGCTGAGAGAGAAAAGTGAAAGTTGCCAAAATCCGTTCAAAACTCGTCCTTTTATATGCAGGTCAAACAACATGGCGTGTTGTATAACACAGGGCGTGTTTCATGAAGAAACATGGCGTGTTGTACATCTACACGGTCGTGTGGTTCCTACTGCCACTTCGGTAAACCTTTCTAGATTTTAGAGCAAGGCCGTGTGTCATAAATACACGGCGTGTAGTTCAACTACATGACATGTAGTTCAACTACATGACGTGTGTTCTTCACTATACAACATGCTCGTTTGCAACCCTGATGCTGCAGTTTTAGCGGTATCAAATAACTAACCTACCGAAGTAGACTAGATCGTATTCCACAGGGTTTCTACTAATCGACTACTCAAAGAAGCTGGCAAATTACTCAGTTTAAACACTTAGTGCGTGGTGTGAGTTCCACGACTTCTAATCTAATAAAGCAGGAAAATAAAAGACAGAAAAGTAAAAGGTTGACTAACGAGAAGATAGACGAACTTAGATTTTGAATCCCCCTTAGATGACCAGAGCATTGGCAATCAACAGATCAGCGGTTTTCAATTCTAATTCAATCGGTTTCTATACACCACCATAACTCCTTACCCTTAGGTTTAAGACTGCCGAACGTTCGCTCTATCTGATCTCACTACCAAGATTAATTAGCCGCCCGGGTACGGTCGCCTCTCGCAACGACTTAATTAACTGGTGCAATTACTAATGATTTATGAGTTACTCTTGTAGCAGATTAACCCTAATCGATTCCTACGAAAGGCACACTCCAATTATAAGGTTAACTGGTTGAATTGATGTTTTAAAGAGAGGCGAGCGTTCGCTTCTATCCTCAACTTAACAAGAATCTAAACTAGGTGATCAAGGAAGACAAGTTTAAGCGCCAAAGCAGGGAACTGTCTAACGACTACTTCTAGTGACTACGTCTGGCGACTAACCCTAGCTTGCAAAAACCTAATCTAGGCGATCAACCAGAAAAGAAACATAAACAATCATGAACAAAACAACCATGCAAAGAGAAACTGATTGAACTTCGAATCTAATTACCGCTAATCCGTGACCGCTTTAAAGCCCTGGGTCACTTAGGGTTCATCTAATCTAAGCTCTACAAGTTCAGCTCCTCATAAGGATAACAGAAATCAAAGGCAACAAGAAATCATCATACAGAGGAAACAAAGAACGAAAACAATGCTAGACGGAACGACTCGACTTCAACTTAACTCCAAGCTCTCCGAGTGGAAAATGGCGTCACGATCTCTCCACGGACTTCGAACTCTCTAAACTCTATCTATCGACCCTAAGTCGTGCTAATCAGTCCAAAATTCGTGTGTATCTAATCTGGCTTCAAAAAGTCTATATATAACCCTAGAACCCTTTACAAGTTGGAAAAGGCTGAATTTTTCCCGTCTGGGAGCTTACACGGCGTGTAAGATCACAATGCATTGAGCTTACACGGCATGTAAGCTCCAAAACGCAGTGGTTTGAGCTGTGCAGCACTCCGACTTGTTTTGATCATTCCCGCTCCGTTTGAACTCCGATTTGGTCTCCGATTTGGTCTCCGTTTGAAGCGCTGGACTCTTTTGAGAGTCCTCTATAATGTGGTAACCTGGAGCTCAACATAAAAGCTCATAAAAAGGGTAAAAATAGCCAAGAAATGGACAATGTACGCACTAGGAGCCGATAATCACAAAGTTACGACAAATGCACCAAATACTCATCAAAATGGCAATTAGGGGTATGAAATATTGCTTAAATGGGGCTGATAATCACGTCAAATCGAGTGTCATCAAAATACCCCACACTTAACTTTCGCTTGTCCTCAAGCAAACTGAACTAGAACATAATCAAATTCACAAATGACACGAGATTAAACTGAGATTCAATTCTAACGATTTGGTTTAGACTGTTCCACATAGAAAAAGTAACCTACACATGCAAGAACATCAACCAAACAAGTTTTCGATCTCACTAATTTCTGCACACTTCAAGTAGTAGTTTTAACAAAGCTCATTTCTTGGCAAAACAATTAATTATGATTAACCGACTACGATAACACCAATTCTAATCAAAAAGACTTTGAGCTCTAGCCATGATGTGGACGCGGAGGTAGGAAAAGTGACGTGGCTATTGACTCGACTTCATCCGTTCTTAGATCTGTACGTTACATGTTCTAGCTAGGACCGATTTAAACAATAATTTATTTCAAGTTTCGACTTCTTCCTTTGATTTACTACATACTAGTGCTCGATACCAAACACTTCACTTAGGTGTTGGACCTGCCTAGCTCACAGTATTTGTGCTTTTGCTAGTGCTCAACCCGAACACTTCACTTAGGTGTCGGGCTTGCCTAGCTTTATTTTGAGCACTTTAAAGAGCTTTACATTGATTTGCACAACTTAATTACTTGATTTCACCATTTAGTCACATAATCCTAGCTAGTTATAACTTTTTACACAAGATTTCGAATTGGATTTCCGTCTAATCTCAAGCCACAATCACATGTGATCAAATATGGAGTGAAAAACATGGAAGAAGCTAACATTTACCATCTTAGAATGGTGTTATCGAGCTTTGTGATTAACAAGCAAAATTGTTTAATTGATTCAAATTTCAACTACAAGAGTGATTCGTGATCTGTTCTGACCTAGACTCATTTAATATCAGTTCTGACACGTTGGTTACAGGTTCTAAGTGGAACAGTCTAGACGTCATTGTTCAAAATTGAAGTCAATTTAACATCAAAAGTCAAGAATTGAGCAATTCTATGCTAGAGAATTTTGAAATTTGAACCACAGAATCATAGATAGCAAGCAAGATCATGCATAATCCTAGACTCCTACCCCACACTTAAACGGTTCTGTGTCCTCACAGAACTAATCTAGAGTAGAGAGATACGAAGAACCTGGAAGGTGATGGTCGGTGTAGCGGATGAGCACGGAGAGTCCGGAGCGGAGCGGAGTAGCTACTCAAGTTCCTACAAAAACAAAAACAACAAAAAGATCAAAAGGATACAGGGACAAGTGTCCCGGATCCACACAGAATAAAAGTGGATCGAGATCCGAAAGAAGAAATAAAAGAAATGGAAAGGATAGAAACAACATGATCACTGTTCCGAGGGTAGGGGTGGAGGCGGGTGCCGGTGGACGGGTGGCGGCGGCGTTCAAAACGGGAGAGAAATAGGGGGGTCTCTTGAAAGTTTTCGGATGGGGGGGCGAAAATCAGAAGTTGGGGTCAGTTTAAATAGTCGGCGCGACAACACAAACTTTTTGGCGAAAATAATTGAAAATTTTCGGTGAAAATTTCTGGTATAATCAACATCCAGTTCGGCGAAAAGTGAGGGAATTTTCGGTCGAGAAGTTGAAACAGGAGAAACAGGTCGGTTTTAAACAGGAATTTTCGGCGAAAATATGGGTGAATTTTCGGCGAAAATAATCTTGAAAATGGTGGCAGTTTTCAATTTTTTTTTTTGAAAGGGGTTTTAAAACAGAACGACTCGAAACAAAAACAACTGACTCCAGCCGTGGGTTGCCTCCCACGAAGCGCTCTTGTTTAACGTCCGTGAGCCAGACGATACCTGTCAGGGACCCCAACTCAAGAGCTCCTTGAAGTCAATCATCTTCTTCAAGGCCAGCGGTTGAGTGTCATGTAGCACTCCAGAAGGGTGATATAGCCGGTAGTGCTCCAATAGATCACGGTTCTGGTTGGATGACCAGTTCTTCTCGAATTTTCCTACCGGAGGAGGAAAGAGGTAGTACGGCGAGGCATGGTCAATGAGCTCCATCTTCTCTACAGGTTGACTCGGCGGAAGTGTAGGTGAGGGTATCTCCTCAATCTCTATGTGCTCCTCTTCGGCTTCAACTTCAGGATGGATTGGCTTTATGTCTTCATCAACCACCACCGCCAAGGATTCTTCTAGCTCATAATAGTCATGGATAGGATCATCATCTTCTTCTTCAAACAGCTCTTGAGCGTCTTCTGTCATTAACTGCTTTGGTTGCTCGAGCTTGATATCCGTCGCGAGATGAGCTTGTAGCATTGAAGAGATATTATCCAAGGCAGATTGGGTTCTTGACGAGCATTGTTGATGTTCATGAAGCATCTCTTGGTTATCTCTAGCGCCACTTTGATGCTCTTGTTGGTGTGTCTCATGGTAACCTTGTAGCATTGAAAAGATATTATCAAAGAGGGAGTCAAATCTCGCCGTTTGTTGTTGTTGTTGATGTAGCAACTCTTGGTAATCCTCAATAGACGGTGCTTCATTGACGTACCACTCTTGGTACCGGTCATCCCACCTGTAATCCTGCATAATCAAAACTCAAAAGCACTACCCAGGTAAATCATGGAAATATGGAGGAGAAATAAATGGTAAGGCGGAAAGGTAGAAGAATAATTTGCCAGCTCTTCTTTCAAACAATTAGAAGAGTCCCCGACAACGGCGCCAATTTGATGATGCAGTTTTAGCGGTATCAAATAACTAACCTACCGAAGTAGACTAGATCGTATTCCACAGAGTTTCTACTAATCAACTACTCAAAGAAGCTGGCAAATTACTCAGGTTTAAACACTTAGTGCGTGGTGTGAGTTCCACGACTTCTAATCTAATAAAGTAGGAAAATAAAAGACAAAGTAAAAGGTTGACTAACGAGAAGATAGACGAACTTAGATTCCGAATCCCCCTTAGATCACCAGAGCATTGGCAATCAACAGATCAGCGGTTTTCAATTCTAATTCAATCAGTTTCTATACACCACCATAACTCCTTACCCTTAGGTTTAAGACTGGCTAACGTTCACTCTATCTGATCTAACTACCAAGATTAATTAGCCGCCCGGGTACGGTCGCCTCTCGCAACGACTTAATTAACTGGTGCAATTACTAATGATTTATGAGTTACTCTTACAGCAGATTAACCCAAATCGGTTCCTACGAAAGGCACACTCCAATTATAAGGTTAACTGGTTGAATTGATGTTTTAAAGAGAGGCGAGCGTTCGCTTCTATCCTCTACTTAACAAGAATCTAAACTAGGTGATCAAGGAAGACAAGTTTAAGCGCCAAAGCAGGGAACTGTCTAGTGACTACGTCTAGTGACTACGTCTGGCGACTAACCCTAGCTTGCAAAAACCTAATCTAGGCGATCAACCAGAAAAGAAACATAAACAATCAAGAAAAAAACAACCATGCAAAGAGAAACTGATTGAACTTCGAATCTAATTACCGCCAATCCGTGACCGCTTTAAAGCCTTGGGTCACTTAGGGTTCATCTAATCTAAGCTCTACAAGTTCAGCTACTCATAACGATAACAGAAGAATCAAAGGCAACAAAGGAAATCATCATACAGAGGAAGAACAGATAAGAACTGAAAAACCTAATGCTGACGACTCCGGCGAAGCTTCGATCTCCTGGATCTTCAACTTTAAGCTCCAAGCTCTCCGAGGTGGAAAGATGGCGTCACGATCTCTCCACGGATCTTCGAACTCTCTAAACTCTATCTATCGACCCTAAGGTCGTGGCTAATCAGCCAAAATTCGTGTGTATCTAATCTGGCTTCAAAAAGTCTATATATAACCCTAGAAACCCTTTACAAGTTGGAAAAGGCTGAATTTTCCCGTCTGGGGAGCTTACACGGCGTGTAAGCTCACAGTGCATTGAGCTTACACGGCATGTAAGCTCCAAAACGCAGCGTTTTGAGTTGTGCAGCACTCCGAGTTGTTTCGATCATTCCCGCTCCGTTTGAACTCCGATTTGGTCTCCGTTTGAAGCGCTGGACTCGTGAGAGAGTCCTCTATAATGTGGTAACCTGGGGCTCAACATAAAAGCTCATAAAAAGGGTAAAAATAGCAAGAAATGGACAATGTACGCACTAGGAGCCGATAATCACAAAGTTACGACAAATGCACCAAATACTCATCAAAATGGCGTCAAAGGGTATGAAATGTTGCTTAAATGGGGCTGATAATCACGTCAAATCGAGTGTCATCAAACCCCGACTTAAGCATGAACATCTCAAACTTTGATGGGACCTCAGAGACACTAATTCCAATGTCTCGATAACCTGAACTCGAGTTATAAATCGTCCGGTTGGGTGGGGATGTTAGAAAGCATGAGGTAGACCATTGACAACTTGGCCAAGAGTGGAATTTCTTTTGATTCATTTGACTTTATATTTCAGTTTTGTGATTTATATTAGTTTTGACACTTGATTCGGATTGTATTTTTGTCTGATTATTCTGGTTTTGATTATTGGAGGCCTCCCTTTTGGATTATTCATTTATGGTGTTTGGTTTCTATTTCGTTTTCTATATTTTTCTGTTAGTGATACTCACAACCGGTTCAACCATGGGTTCAATCAAGTTAATTCGGGATGGGTGTTACACCTTGAACGGCTACTCAAGAGTTTACTTTCATTTTTATTCCCTTTTCTCAACTATTAAGTTTCATGTAGTCAATCTTCTTCTTCATCTTATCAACTTAAACCCCTTAGATGATAGAACATGAGACCATCTAGTTTATTTACTTAATTATGGTTATGTTGTGTTGTCTTACATATTATAGATATTAGTTTATAAACATCTTACGATTTTGTAGACAAGAAACGTGGGAAACAAAGATCAAACCATCACGCAAGAGAAACTGTCTGAATTAAGATCTAATTACCGCCAATCCGTGATCGCTTTAAAGTCCTGGGTCACCTAGGGTTCATCTAATCTAAGCTCTACGAGTTTAGCTACTCATATTCGATACAAGAGAATCAAAGACAACATGGGAGTTCATCATGCAAATGAATAATAGTTAGGAACTGAAAAACCTAATTATTGCGACTGACATCTGGCAACTCCCGTGAAGCTTCGATCTCCAGCGATCTTTAACTCCTAGCTCCGAGAACTCCGAGGTGGAAGGATAGTGTCACGATCTCTCCAAGAATTCCGAGGATGCTCTAAACTCTATCTATCGACTCTTCAGTCGTGGCGACTATTAAAGTCTAATTGTATTGTTGTTTCGTCTAGCGACTAATGGTTCTATCTTGAATGATGCGGCTACTGGCTTTTATATAGGGTTTGGTTTCCAAACCTCTATCAGAAAAGAAGGAAGTTCTCGCCGAGAAGTGCAGTGTAAATCATTTTATTTCTTCGGCGAGAATACACCGTGTAATTCTTTAAAAGTTCTCGGCGAGAACTTTCAAAGTTCTCCCCGAGAATATCTTCACATATAGCTGCTGCCTTCTCAACGAACATATGCTTGGATTTCCTTAACAAGTTCTCGTCGAGAACATTAGATATTCTCGGCGAGAACTATAGTGTTGGGTAGGAGATTTTTCTGTCTTGATCGGTTTGACTTTTTGGTTGGACTCCGGGTCATTCCTTGGGGCTTCATTGCTTCCCAAACACGTCCGAGGCTATGTCATTGATGGAAAAAACATGTGTATTCATAGAGACACAAGAAAACACATCAAAAAGACCCGAAAAGGGCAAAGGTAACCAAATCGGTAGGAAATAGAGCAATTGAGTGAAAACACCCTAAACTACCCTGAAACCCGTGTTTCAAGCAATGAAATGTCACTTAAATGAGGCTGATAATCACGTCAAATCTAGTGTCATTATATCTACATTGGCAGAACCATCCTCCTGCGCCCAACATTCCACAGTTCCAAATAATTACAACCAGATAACTTATGCACACTTTGGAAATAAACTCTCACTTCTAGCCATCTAGTCAACCATACATTCAAACAAGTCAAATCAAGGATCACATATCAACAACCAATTACAACATCACAAAATTAACCATTTCAACTCTCCACTTCGTGCATTCCTAAATTCAACTAAAAGTCTAATTGTAATTCCTCACATTATAACTACATAGCGACCTTAAGCCCTCACCTTATCCTAAATTTCAGACTCTGGATTCTGCCTGACAAGATCCATCTCGTCGTCCTAATTCCAATGGTTCTAACGGTTCGTCAATCGAAGCTCTAACGAAGGAGTTACGCCCGAAACTATAATTCACTAGTCGAAGCCCCAAGTTGAATTGCCAAACATTCCATTAGTGACAAATTCACAAGAACACCAAAGATTAACACAAAATAAGTAAAGGTCACTTATCTTCCTGGAATTTCTTGAATAGTCACTGAAGTTTCCAAAAACGTCTAGACGTTCCCCTCTCTTCTCTGATGATCCCTCGCCTCCGTCAAACTCTTCGGCCGCCGCCGCCAAAGCTTTGTGCCGTCTCCCAACTCCTTGGAGGCCACTCTCCGGCCGCCGCCACTCTTCTCGAATTCGTCCGACGAACCTCACTCCCGTCCCCGCCGTCATTCCCAAAAGAGAGGAGCCTCTCTCTCCTTTCTCAAATTTTGTGCCAACAAACCCATCTGTCGCCTCTCCTTTCTTTTTGCGTGCAACCTGCCTCCCTCTCCCACTCTCTCTTTTTCCGTGCCCCAAATCCTACCTTTTTATCTTGCATGAAACCCTCCCCTCTTACTTCACTAAACCGTTGATGCTTACTAAGTGGGCTAAAGGCCCAACCATTCTACCACGAGCGAGCCGTCTGGACCAACCCCCCCTTCCCTTTCACATAACGCCTGGTGTCGGAGGCCCTTTCTCTTCATCTGTCCGGCTTTCAAGCCCTCAGCCTCCTCCTTAGCCAAACAAGAAACTAGGCCCGGAGCCTAGTCCTCTTCCAACGCAACTACGCTCGACCCGCCCCTTACTTCTTGTTGTTGCCGCTACCAAGACAGATACACTTAAGCCCATCAACCAACCTTCTTCAATTTCCCGCCAAGTTGGGCTTGCTCCCTCTTTCCCGCCTTTTTGTGCAACCCAAGCACACACACAAATAAGGTTAGGCCATGATCCCAACCTCCTCTTTATTCCCATTCTCAAACCAATTCGACATGAGATCCTGACTTCGATGGGTCCACATGAAGTCTTCACTTCGATGGCTCGACATGAGATCCTGACTTCGATAGATCGACATGAAGTCCTGTGCCTTAGGGTTTCCCCTTTGATGACGATGCCCTCCTCCTTGATGGGCAGCCTCCGTGAGTACAAAATAGTAAATCCATGGCCTCACTTAATCACTTTAACTTAATAGAATTATTAAAGCTTAATAAAGCCATGCAAACCTCCAACAACTAGCAATGTGGTATTTTTGGTTGTTATCTTTCAGAGGCCATATCTCACTGGTCTGGTGGAACTGGTTCGTGGTCTACATATGGATGGAAAAATAACGAAATTATCTTTCTATCGCCACAAAAATTGCATCAATCGGAGTTTGGATAAAGGAGTTATGGCTAAAATACTACACTGGACAGAATTAGTACGAAAAATAGGCCAAAAAGATGACGTCATGACCCGATTTATGTTATTTAATTACTAGGCAATTAATGGCCTAATAAAGCCATTTGTTTCTTTGTATTTTTTCAATGTGGTATTCGCTCAAACATTTTTTGGTGTAAACAAATGCCCCCCAGCAAATTAGTACACAAGAATTGTGTATTAACTTGTTGATACCAAGTTAAAGTAGGACTCTTTTTTTTCCTGAGTTACTGTTCACGCCACTTTTTTAATGATATATGTTTCTTCCTTTTCACTCATGTTACTCTCCATTTATCTGTCTTTAGGGCATGACCAGCCTTGAATATAATCTCGAGTACTTGGCCGCTTTAGACAACCACTTATCGAGTTCAATCTCTCCTACCACATTTGTCCCTCCGTCAGTTAAAGATGCTCTTATCCAAATTAAGAGCTTCCTTTCCCTACCACTAGAAGATATGTGGTGAACCTCAAGTCGTTGTTCGGTTCAACCAAATAACTAACAAAGCTAGCAAAAGCAAGGGTAGATCGTATTCCAAGGGCCTTCTATGATTGACTACTCTGAGAACTAGCAAAATACTCGAATGTAAGCACTTCGTGCGTGGTGTAAGTTCCACGACTTCTAACTCTAAGAAATGCAGAGAAAATTAAAAATTAAACTAAAGCAGATTGGAAATTAGGGTTTGAAAGAAAGGATGACAGACGAACTTAGACTTTGAATCCCCCTTCGTTCCCCAGAGCATTGGCAATCAACAGATCAGCGAATTTCGATTCTCATTCAATCAATTACTAAGACACCACCATAACTCCTTACCCTTAGGTTTAAGACCGGCGAACGTTCGTTATATCCGTTCTAACTACCAAGATTAACTAGCCGCCCGGGTACGGTCGCCTCTCGCAACGACTTAATTAACTGGTGTAATTACTAATGATTTATGAGTTACTCTTGCAGTGGATTAACCCTAACCGGTTCCTACGAAAGGCACGCTCCAATTATAAGGTTAATTGTTCAATTCGACGTTCTAAAGTAAGGCGAGCGTTCGCTTCTATCCTTAGCTTAACAAGAATCTAATCTAGGTGATCAATCCAGACAAGAAACATGAACAAAGAAGAACAAATCAAACATGGAAGAGAACTGATTGAATTTCGAATCTAATCACCGCCGATCCGTGACCACTTTAAAGCCTGGGTCACTTAGGGTTCATCTAGTCTAAGCTCTAACGAGTTTAGCTACTCATGTTTATCACAAAAGAATCTAAGACAAAGAAAGAGTTCATCAACCAGAGGAAGAACATAAAAGAATCTGAAAAACCTAATTTAGACGACTCTGACAGACTTCGATCTTCAGTAAACTACACTCCTAGCTCCGAGTCTCCGAGGTGGAAGGGATGGCGTCACGATCTCTTTCCGGCTCTTCGAACTTTAACTCTTCGCTCCCGAACTTCAGAGAATTCTCCAAATTCTGATTTCGAAAAGTATATTATGATGTGTTGTCTTCGGTCTCTTTCTTTGGGCCGCCGGTTAAGTATTTATACTTAACCCTAGATTAGCCGGATTTGCCTGATATTTTCGCCAAAAATACCATGGTATTTTCGCCAAAAATCCTAGTGTAAACGGACAGCCCTTCGATTGAATTCTCCTGTGATTTTCGGACTGATGGTTCTCGGCAAAAACTTTGGGTTTTCGCCGAAAACTTCCTTGGCTGAGCATCAGTGGATTTGTCCTTGCATTTTCGCCGAAAACCATAGGTTCTTTTCGCTGAAAATGTCAGTGTAAACGGGCAGACATTTGGTTTGACTTGATTGGCTCCTTTGTTCGATTCTGGTGCAATTTCCTCGAGGTTCTAATGCCTTAGACACGTCCTTGGCTGCTTTATTTGACGGCAAAAACCTGTGCTAACATAAAAACACTAGAAAACCATTAAATAGACCCGAAACGGGCCAAGGTAACACAAATGACACGAGATAGGGCAATCGATTGAATATTCGTTATTCTACCTTAAAAACCATGTCTTAAGCAAAATCACGTCAAATCGAGTGTCATCAAATACCCCACACTTAAGCTTTTGCTTGTCCTCAAGCAAACTGAATAGAAACGCTCATGTTCATAAATGATAAGATCGATTAAATTAGAGCTCAATCAAACACAATGAATTATTAGACAGATCGATCCTAGAACAAGAAACCTAACATGCATACCGATCAGCCAAACTACCTGGTCTAACTAATAAACTGCACACGACAAGTAGTTAGCAACCATTACGCACGAATTTGACCTAACCGACCAGACTCCTCACACAGGATATATATAGTACAATGGGAACTCTCACTCTCTGCGTTTAAGGACGTGTTTCTGCTCTCGATCATTTTCTGTTACCGAATTCTGTCATAAGTTTGCACTTTGACCACATCTCCACCACTGTGACAACACGAGTATCTAGTCAAGAAGGACTTCCCTACTAGGACCATAATGAAATCTACATTGGGTTTATGATGCTATGGATGATGGGAATGTATGATGATGGCTTTGTGCGGTGTAGCTTTCAACTAACTTCCCTCGAATCTAATCTATGGCTTCCTACCGTCTAACCAGACACGGGTGGAATGCTGAACGCTCGTCCTATGATACCCTCAAGCAACTTAGCACTTATTCTTTTTTCTTTACACGATTTTTTTCTTTTCAACTTTTCTTTTGACTTCGTTCTTCCATTTGTAGGGAGAAGAACGTTTTATTGAGCTAGAAACTTTGAAACGTTTCTGATTTTTCTTCACTTTTTTTTCAAAATTTTTTTTCTTTTTTTTACTTTACTTTTTTTTTCTTTTGTGCCGATTTTCTTTTAGTTGCTAGAGGGGTTTACACGTCTGGACATATTAACTAAGACCACCTGTTTAATGGCTATAGGCAGGTTACCAAACCGACTTCCGGTAGGTCTAGGGCTGGCAGTCGGTTGTCGGTTTTTCAGTTTAAACCAAAAACCGGACCGAAATGGAGGTGACCGAACCGAAAATTAATCGAGGCGGTCCGGTCGTCGGTTGATCAATTTACCAATTTTGGTTTCTACCGGTTTTCGGTCAAAACCGAAAATAAACCGAAAAACCGAGCAGAACCGAAAATAATACAACTCACCTCACACACTCTCTCTCTCTCACTTTCTGAAACCTATCCACACAAATCCTAGCTCTGTTCCACACAAATCCATTTCTTCTTCTGGGTAAAACAATTATCTCTCCCTTTCTTCTTCATTATTATGATTTATAACCTTAAACCTCAATTCTCCACCATATCCAAATCCAGACCTTTCCCTCCTTGATTTTTTCTCACTATGTCAATTAATCCCGATCCCCAAACCACCAAGTCTTCTTCACCGGAATTCCCCACCCAAGTCAAACCTCTGCATCCTCCCTGGGAATTTTCCAGCCGCCGCTCCCGAATCGCCGCTCCAGATCTCGATGAATCCACCCATCCCTCTTCTTCCCCCGCTACCACCAATCCGTTTGTTCCCAATCAGACTCTGCCGAGGCTCTGCGCTTGCTCCATCGCCGTCCTCCTGATGTCCTCTATGCTCTTCCTAATACTCCTCTTCACAGCCTTCCGAGTCAAGGATCCCGTCGTCTCCGTCACCGGATTCACCACTTCCCCTCAGCCTCAACGCCTCATCTCCCGTAACCTCACAACCGCTGGCAACGGTACGCTTTTCGTCGATGTTAAGGTGAAAAATTCGAATCCGGCGGCGTTTAGGTTCGATGTCGGGGAGAAGGCGATTTACTACCGGGAAATGGTGGTGGGAGAGGCAGCGACGCCGGTGGGGAAGGCGAAGGCGAGGGGTAGCGTTCATATGAGAGTGGCGGTGGATATTGTTGGGGAGAAATTATTGGGTGTGTCGCGGCACACTGAAGAAGTGAAATCGGGGACGTTGATGATGAGCTGTATAACGAGGATTCCTGGGGATGTCAAGATATTTGGGAAGAAACTGACATTCCAATCCTCTGTTGTTGACTACTGTAATTTAAATCACACCTAGATCAGTTCTCGGTCACGGTTCGGCTCCGGACCAAAACCGGCCGGCTCGGGTCGGCTAAAAAACCGAGTAAAATCAGTTCGGTCGCCAGTCCCATGTTTGACAGAATTTCGGTCCCGGTCAACCGAAAATTTGGTCTAGTTTTTGACCGAACCGGGCCAACTGCCAGCCCTAGGTAGGTCAATCTAGAACTACAACCACAGGGGATCAACGGGGAATGAAAGAAATGGGAAATGGTTGTAATGTATTATCGAACCGAAAGAACAGGCCAAGCTCAAGGGTCTAAACCTAATGGATTTATCGTTTGGTAGGCTATCTGGCTAAGTAGCTGAATCTAGGTGCCCCTATCCTTCTAGAACTCGTGTCATCGTGTGGTCTCGAGTAGGTCTTATGCAAATTCTAACTCATTCAAGCAAACAGAAAACCACTCAGAAAGAATTAAAATTGCAAGTTACGTGCAATGGATCAAAAGCTCACAGTTGGTTTGCTAGTCGGATTCGATCATTTTCATGCAATCAAGGCTACAAACTACAAGTGTGATTTTAAAAATTCTGTTCTGACTAGGCAATTTAGCATCAAAGTATACAAGTTGGTTCTCAAGTTCTAGGTTAAGCAGTCTAAGCATCATTATGAAGGTTTGAACAACAACTTACATCAAAAATCAAGAACTGAGCCATTCTAATGCTAGAGAGACTGGAATGGAATCAGGAGGCACACATAAAACACAATCAAGGGCAATCAAGTTCATGCAAGGTTCTCTAGCATCCTACCCCACACTTAAATCGGACTGTGTCCTCACATGACTAATTCTAGAGTTCAGAGTGAAGTAGAAGAACCTGGACCGAGATGATTGGCGTAGGGGATGAGCACGGGTCCTCAGAGCGGAGGGAATCTACCCAAGCGAAGCAAAGGGAATCTCCCAACTACCTACAAAACAAAAACAAATAAAACATAAAAAGGAAAGCGGGACAATTGTCCCGGATCCACACAGAAACAAGGTGGATCGAAATCCGAAAAGAATAAATAAAAAGAAAGGACCAGAAAAGGAATACAACCCGATCACTGCTGGTCAGGTGGGCCGGGAGGTGGAAAGTGGAGGTGCTCGCCGAGCTGACGTTGCCACGCCAGCTGTGCCTCATACCGCCTATCGGCGCGGCGCATATGCGGCTGCATAATAGTTCATCTTGCCTCTTGAGTGGCGTTGTCGGTGATGCGCCACTCCTGCAATCGCTCATACAACTCACCAATGTCTGCGGGGTGCGGTCGGTGCTGAGGGTGAGGTGCCTGGTATGGATCGGGAATGTGCGGTGGCGACTGGTGAGCATTGATGAACGTGTCGTTGTGATGCGTTCAACCAAATAACTAACAAAGCTCACAAAAACTAGGGTAGATCGTATTCCAAGGGTCTTCTAAGATTGACTACTTCAAAACTGGCAAAATACTCGAATGCAACCAAGTTGTGCGTGGTGTGAGTTCCACGACTTCTAGTTCTAAGAAATGCAGAGAAATTAAAAATTAATTAAACTAAAGCAGATTGGAAATTAGGGTTTGAAAACAGAGATGACAGACGAACTTAGACTTTGAATCCCCCTTCGTTCCCCAGAGCATTGGCAATCATCAGATCAGCGGATTTCGATTCTCATTCAATCAATTACTAAGACACCACCATAACTCCTTACCCTTAGGTTTAAGACCGGCGAACGTTCGCTCTATCCGTTCTAACTACCAAGATTAACTAGCCGCCCGGGTACGGTCGCCTCTCGCAACGACTTAATTAACTGGTGCAATTACTAATTATTAATGAGTTACTCTTGCAGTGGATTAACCCTAACCGGTTCTTCGAAAGGCACGCTCCAATTATAAGGTTAATTGTTCAATTTGATGTTCTAAAGTAAGGTGAGCGATCGCTTTTATCCTTAGCTTAACCAGAATCTAATCTAGGTGATCAATCCAGACAAGAAACATGAACAAGAAAGAACAAATCAAACATGAAGAAGAACTGATTGAATTTCGAATCTAATCACCGCCGATCCGTGACCGCTTTAAAGCCCTGGGTCACTTAGGGTTCATCTAGTCTAAGCTCTAACAAGTTTAGCTACTCATGTTTATCACAAAAGAAACAAAGACAAAGAAAGAGTTCATCATCCAGAGGAAGAACAGAAAAGAATCTGAAAAACCTAATTTAGACGACTCTGACAGACTTCGATCTTTGGTAAACTACACTCCTAGCTCCGGTTCTCCGAGATGAAAGGGATGGCATCACGATCTCTTTTCGGCTCTTCGAACTCTCACTCTTCACTCCAGAACTTCAGAGAAAATCGTAGGATTCTGATTCAAAAGTATTTTCTGATGTAAATTATGAGGTCTTCCTCCGGTGGGCCGCCGGTTAAGTATTTATACTTAACCTAGCCCAGTCGGATTTCTTCTAATATTTTCACCAAAAATAGTGAATTATTTTCGCCGAAAATATGCTTGTGAATGGAAGTCCCACCGGCTGATTCTCCTGTGATTTTTGTTTCGGTCCGAAAACCCAACGGTTTCGCCAAAACTTCTTTGGCTGACCATCAGTGAATTGTTCTTGCATTTTCGCCGAAAACCATAGGTCATTTTCGCCGAAAATGTAAGTGTGAACGGGAAGACTTTTGGTTTGACTTGATCGGCTCCTTGGATCGATTCTGGTTTGATTCCTCGAGGTTCCAACACCTTAGACATGTCCTTGGTTACTTATTCGATGGCAAAAACCTGTGCTAACATAAAAACACTAGAAAACCATCAAATAGACCCGAAACGGGCCAAGGTAACACAAATGGCACGAGATAGGGCAATTGATTGAATATTCGTTATTCTACCCTAAAAACCATGTCTTAAGCAAAGAAATGTCGCTTAAATGAGGCTGATAATCACGTCAAATCGAGTGTCATCAAGCATACCCTGCCTCGTGATGTGGCGAGGGTATATAGTCTTGGAATTCTGGCTGCGGCTAGGGCTGCTGCTTAGTGTCATCCTCTTCCTCCAACTCGGCCACATGCTGGAGAGGAGGATCTGCTGCCACCTGGGGACTGAGGTCCAGCTCTAGGTCATATTCGACTGCTAAGTCTCCTCCAACGGTCCTAACGTGGTGTCGTGGAATGTTCGGGCCATATTCATGGCTGATGCCGAAGGACCGGATGAGCTGACCTATGAAGTTACCTCCCAGGAGTGCACGAGGTAGCTTCCGCCTCTTGGTCTTCTGGCGGAAAATGCGAGCAAGCACCCAACCGGGGTGAAGAGGGTAGCTCTCTCGGATGGCTCGGAGAAGCATAAGCTCCTCCTTGAGGATATGGTGGCGATCCTTATCTAGAACATATAAAAGAGATCTACGCCAAACCATATGAATAAATTTAAAGAGAGGGTGAGAGAGCGACTTAACTGAGTTGTGCTCCCCATGGCGATCGCCAAGTACTCCAGTCATGTGGCTCCAGAGCGCGTGGTACTCCTCGTCGTCATCATTGTCGCCCCAGCCGAGGTGATGGCCATGATAGTGCTCATAGGGGATACCTAGATGAGCAGCAAACTCATCGTAGGTGAGCTGCCTGTACACTCCTCCCAGATAGAAGGTAACAACCTTCTGGCCTTGCCTCCTCTTATGCTCATCCAGATTAAAGGTCGCCCAGAACTCCTAAAGGGCGATGTCTGGAAAGTCGGCAGCTATGGTGGTCAGCTCCAGGAGGCCGGCTGGTGCGAGGGCGTCATGCACGTTCTGATAGTAGTCCTCGTCGTGCTCGCTCAGGGACTCCATGGAAAGAGGGCATACCTTAGCTCCCCGGATGTGCTCGATCTTCTAGAAGCACTCAAAGTAGAAGTCAGGTAGACGGGCGATAGTGCGGTGGTACCCAGCCCGGCGAGGTAGTGCTGGAGGAGGGCCCTGAACGGCGGGTGTGACGGGAGCGGGGCTCTAGAGGTCGAGGCAGCATCAAGTCGCGCCTTAGTCCTGCGCTCAAAAGTGGTGTTCCTAAAACCAAAATGAAACCAGGTCAATCAAACTTAAAACCCTACCCCACACTTAGTAGAAAAACTCAATTTCACAAAGAAATGGGGAAAACCGAGTGGGGGTAAGCAAAGCAGAGGAACCGGTAAGCATAGATAATAAAGTATATGCTTAGGAACAGCCAGAATCGGATAAGCACAATCAGAGTTCAAAGAGTCAAACCGACATTCAGAAAGTCAACATTATAGCATAATGAACCCTAATCATGGCAAGACTATCACAACTTGGAGAATGACGGTAAAATATGATCTCAGATGGCAAGCACGATAATCTGAACGAGAATGAACACATACGGCAGCCAAATGATCAACAACAGTTCATGGTCAAATCGACATTTCTCACAAGTCAACAGCACAAAGAATCAATCGTGTGCAAAGCAACACATGATCAAATGATATGGAAATTAAGCACGGTACTCCCTAAGCATGCTAGAACAGTTCAACAAGTTCAGCCAACCTAGTTAACACGAAATCAGTCGGCACGCAAAACGAGGCAAACCAAAAAGTCAACCGAAAGTCAACCCCGATGAAATTCAGCAATCAATAAGTCAAAAGATTCGTATTGAAAAGTTCTACAACTTACCCTGAAGCCATGGGTGCTAAAAATGAACGGTTTGGGAGAAATCAGTGAAAAACTCTGAAAACAAGGGTTTCGGTGAACTGGAGCTGTAGAGCTCCGATTTGAACGTTCTATGGCTCAAAACGATCGGAAAAGAGAGGGGAGTTGAGCGGCGGTGGTTTAAAAAGGGTGGCAGTCGGGTTTCAAAAACAGAGGGGGGTTGTTTTGTTTTTCGGTTCGAAAATGGCAAGTGGGGAGAGAGAGGATAAGACCGGATGTTAAAGTGGGATTTTGGCTGATTTTCAAAGAGATTTTCGGCGAAAAGAATAGGGAGTTTTCGCCAAAAATTTACGTTCAAATGCACTGCCGGTTTTCAAATGGATTTTCGCCGAAAACACAATGAGTTTTTCAGCCGAAAATATGAAACAGTGAAATTCAGTGAAAATACAAAAGGTGATTTCGCCGAAAATAGGGGTTCATTTCGCCGAAAATTTTGAACTGCTCGGGTGAAAATATTTTCGCAAATCCAGCAAACTTCAGAAAATCACAGTTAAATCCACAAAAATCGGAACGACCTTAATTAACTTGCGACTGATTCTATGACACACAGACTCTACACGAAAAATAAGAAAACAAACAAACTGACACTTTTGGCTCCCCCGAACTGACTCTAAAACACCAAGGTTGACAAAAATTAAAAACGAACTCCAGCCGTGGGTTGCCTCCCACGAAGCGCTCTTTTATTAACGTCCTTGAGCTGGACGATACCTGGACGGTATTAGGAGACATCCCAACTCAGATTCTCCTTAATGCTCGCGTCGGAGTTCATGAAGTACAGCTTCGGGGCTTCTCCGGTAAGCGTGAATCTCTTCCCGTTCGCATGCAAGAGCTTGGTACGTCCATCGGGAAGATGATTGATAAACTTGAACGGTCCGAACAGTTCTCTAGAGAGGTTATCCTTCTTGAGTGTTACGATGGAAGGAATGAGGACTGTCGGCTTTGTCTTCTTCTTATCCTCCGGCTTGTTATCACCAGGATCGGTGATCGTCAGTACTTCCTTAGGAGATGCTTTCGGCTTCTCCTTCCATACTTGTTCCGGCGCCAGTTTCTCGGAATGAATTGGTGGTGCAGCTGGCTCGATGGAAGACGGCGAAACTTTTGGTCTCCAGACCATTTGGGTCTTCGTCTATTTGTTCTTTCCCCGAGGTCTGCTAGGTTTAGTGCTCGGTGGCTTAGAAGAGGCTTGCAGTTCCTTCTTCTTCTTGGGCGGCTTCTGAACAGAAATTTCTGGCTTCTTCTTAATAACCTATTCAATACCTGCAGCAACAACTGATCTAAAGACACTGGAAGAAGCATTAGTAACGGAGTTGACCGGAGTCAACTCCACAGTTTCAACAACTAGGCAATGAGGTTCTTCATTCTTAGAGTCATATTTCATGCTATCTTTAAGACGGAAAGTTTTCGTTTCTTTACCAACCCTTAGAGTTAGGGAACCATTTGGAACGTTAATATTCATTCCAGTAGTAGCCATGAAAGGTCGACCTATGAGAATGGTAGAACCATCTGTACTAGTATCCATAATCACATAGTCAGCTAAGAACGTGAACGGACCACATTTAGTAACAACGTCTTTTATTTCTCCTCTAGGAGTTTTAAGTGATCTATCAGCAAAGACAAGTTGCATACTAGGCGGTTCAAGTTCTCCTAGGTTCAATTTTTCAAACAGGCTCATAGGCATAACATTAACAGACGCTCCTAGATCAACCAAACAACGCTCAATCTCAACATCGTTAATAACCAAGGGTAAAGTAAAAGAACCAGGATCAGAGCACTTAGCTGGATATGGAGAGGCAGGTTTCTTGATACGAATGTCAGGATATCCTTCTTTATTCCCCTTCATGCCAGTCTCGATTCTTGTATTTGGCAGCAATGCTCTAGGAAAAGGAGGCTTCACGACATACGGTGCAAGAGGAGGATCATCCTCCTTAGGCACCGATTTCTGTTCTTCCTCTGGAGTTTCAGCGATCCTGCGTAAGACAGAACAAGCATCAGCAATTAAGTTTGGAAGTTTTCGAGCGGTTACCATCTTGGCTTGCTCCTTTCTTGGATTCGGCTCTGTCTGGCTTGGAAGTTGGCCAAATGGTCGACCAGATGCTAGCATGCTCGAGATGTTGTTCACGGCTTGCTCATTTCTTTGTCCAGATGCTATCTGTTCTTGATTGAGAAGAGCTTGAGCCTTGTACTGACTGTCATGATCATCGAGTCTTGTGATGATCTGGCTAAGCTTCCTGTCCATGTCACTAACATTGTTTTCTCTTTGATGCTGCTGCCCTGGATATGTATTGTTAAGATATTGATTCTGGCGATTGCCAGGAGCAGTTCCATAATTACCCGGATTGCGATGCGGCGGATGGTTAGGTTTCTGATCCTGAGCTGGACCAGCTGGGCGGTTATTCTGGTTCTGGTTATGGTTGGCGCCATTATTGTAGGGAGGTCTGTCTTGATAGTTCCCTTGCTGCCTGAAGTTGTGGTAGCTAGCATAACCATTCTGATTATTAACAAAGCCTTGTTGAATGAAATTTACCTCTTCGGCAGACCAGACTTCTGCCTTACCAAAATTCTGACAACGGCCTCCGTTATGTGCGCAAGCCCCACACCATTCGCAATCGGCAACATAAACAGAAGCTGCCGGGGGTTTGATTAGTGTGGTAGACTTCTTCAAATGCTTCTCTACCTATGCCTTGATAGTAGCTTCGAGATCGAGCTTGCTCCTTGATCCTTCAGATTGTCGTTCCCAGTTCCTTGACTTGGAAGCACAGTTTGCGAAGTGAAGAAGAGCAGCTTCAGGTGTAAGTGTAGTGCAGTCCCCTTCAGCCAGAGAATTGACCCACTTGGCAGATTCTTCTCGAAGTCCTCGAGCAAAGATTTCAGCTAACTGTCTCTGCTCGAATCCATGATGCGGGCAGTTGTAGAGAAGTTCTTGGAATCGATTCCAAGTATCATATAAGCTTTCTCCTTCTTTCTGGGAGAATCTGGCAATGATGTCCTTGATGGCAGTTGTTCTTGCAGGAGGAAAGTATTCTTCAACGAAGTCCTGAGCCAGATTATCCCAATCAAGGTAATAACCAGGTGGTTTGCCAGTAAGCCACCTCTTAGCAGGGCCTTTCAGAGAGAACGGGAAAGCTCTCAGTCAAAGAGTATTTTTGTCGAGGATTCCATTCTTGAAAGTACTGCAGAGATCAAGGAAGTCTGCAAGATGAGTGCACGGATTGTCTAGGAGCCTGCCTTCAAATTGTAGATCCCTAGAGATCATGGTCAAGAATGGAATCTTGATCTCATAGTCAGGAACTCCTTCAATGCGCGGAACGGCAATGGAAATCGAAGCTAGTCGCGCTCGGTTTGTTATAATCAGCTAGACTTTTCTGTGCAGGTGGTGGTGGTGGTGGTAACTGATCGTCCATGGTAGGAGATGCGGGAGGTGAAAGTGATGCGGTGTATGAAGCGGATGAAGATGTCGGTGAAGACGGAGATGAGGAACTCTCCTTCAGTTCCTCAATCTTGATCGGAGTGACGGGTGGATTGGATCTGCTTCTCTTCAAAATCTGTGATCGTAGAGGTGGAGCAGAACTGCCTGGTCTCTCTGCACTCTTAGCCTGTTCGGTTTGAGAGCGAGTCCAAGGACGGTGAGGCATACACCAGTAAACCTACAGATAACAAAAACAAACAAAACCAGTTTAAAATCGAAATGGATGGAAAGGTGAAAGATGGAAAATAGAAGAATAAATATGCCAGTTCTTCTTTCGAACAATCAAAAGAAGTCCCCGGCAACAGCGCCAATTTGGTGAACCTCAAGTCGTTGTTCGGTTCAACCAAATAACTAACAAAGCTAACAAAAGCAAGGGTAGATCGTATTCCAAGGGCCTTCTATGATTGACTACTCTGAGAACTAGCAAAATACTCGAATTTAAGCACTTCGTGCGTGGTGTGAGTTCCACGACTTCTAACTCTAAGAAATGCATAGAAAATTAAAAATTAAACTAAAGCAGATTGGAAATTAGGGTTTGAAAACAAGGATGACAGACGAACTTAGACTTTGAATCCCCCTTCGTTCCCCAGAGCATTGGCAATCAATAGATCAGCGGATTTCGATTCTCATTCAATCAATTACTAAGACACCACCATAACTCCTTACCCTTAGGTTTAAGACCGGCGAACGTTCGCTCTATCCGTTCTAACTACCAAGATTAACTAGCCGCCCGGGTAGGTCGCCTCTCGCAATGACTTAATTAACTGGTGTAATTACTAATGATTTATGAGTTACTCTTGCAGTGGATTAACCCTAACGGTTCCTACGAAAGGCATGCTCCAATTATAAGGTTAATTGTTCAATTCGACGTTCTAAAGTAAGGCGAGCGTTCGCTTCTATCCTTAGCTTAACAAGAATCTAATCTAGGTGATCAATCCAGACAAGAAACATGAACAAAGAAGAACAAATCAAACATGAAAGAGAACTGATTGAATTTTGAATCTAATCATCACCGATCCGTGACCGCTTTAAAGCCCTGGGTCACTTAGGGTTCATCTAGTCTAAGCTCTAACGAGTTTAGCTACTCATGTTTATCACAAAAGAATCTAAGACAAAGAAAGAGTTCATCATCCAGAGGAAGAACATAAAAAAATCTGAAAAACCTAATTTAGACGACTCTGACAGACTTCGATCTTCAGTAAACTACACTCCTAGCTCCGAGTCTCCGAGGTGGAAGGGATGGCGTCACGATCTCTTTCCGGCTCTTCGAACTTTAACTCTTCGCTCCCGAACTTCAGAGAAT
The DNA here is from genome assembly GCA_034768395.1 of Linum lewisii. NCBI lineage: Eukaryota > Viridiplantae > Streptophyta > Magnoliopsida > Malpighiales > Linaceae > Linum > Linum lewisii. The sequence goes on from CM068303.1 coordinate 20,739,739, forward strand.
TCTCCAAATTCTGATTTCGAAAAGTATATTATGATGTGTTGTCTTCGATCTCTTTCTTTGGGCCGCCGGTTAAGTATTTATACTTAACCCTAGATTGGCCGGAGTTGCCTGATATTTTCGCCGAAAATACCAAGGTATTTTCGCCGAAAATCCTAGTGTAAATGGACAGCCCTTCAGTTGAATTCTCCTGTGATTTTCAAACTGATGGTTCTCGGCCAAAACTTTGGGTTTTCGCCGAAAACTTCCTTGACTGAGCATCAGTGGATTTGTCCTTGCACTTTCGCCGAAAACCATAGGTTCTTTTCGCCGAAAATGTCAGTGTAAACGGGCAGACTTTTGGTTTGACTTGATTGGCTCCTTTGTTCGATTCCGGTGCAATTTCCTCGAGGTTCCAATGCCTTAGACACGTCCTTGGCTACTTTATTTGACGGCAAAAACCTGTGCTAACATAAAAACACTAGAAAACCATCAAATAGACCTGAAACAGGCCAAGGTAACACAAATGGCACGAGATAGGGAAATCGATTGAATATTCGGTATTCTACCCTAAAAACCATGTCTTAAGCAAAGAAATGTCGCTTAAATGAGGCTGATAATCACGTCAAATCGAGTGTCATCAATATGCTCAGATCATTTGAGACTGAATGGCCTATCAACGCTTTTAATCTCCTATCGACCCCCGACTTATGCCTTCCTTTTCCAAGACCAGACAACAATCGGAAACAATCCCTCCAAACCTCATCATCAAATATCAAGACTTGGCTTGATACCATCAAGCAAGGCAATGAGCTCCAAGGTGTTGTGTCTCAACATGATCGTGAAAGAGGGGTTGCATACACACTTATGCGAGACATAGTGACCAAGGGCAAAGACAAGTCCAATATGCTAACAGGTGTGAGCGCGGAAGAGGTGGCTTACCGTGATGAAGTAGCAAGGTTAGAGGCAACTCTTGTCGCTGCCCGAGAAAAGATGGCTGAAATCCTAGCTCGTAAGAATACTATAACTCTTGACATCAATGAAATTATGAAGGAGGCACGGTTCATTCAAGACAAAGAGAAAACCCTTATGTCTGTGGAGGAGATTACCCTCAAGAAAGAGCAATCTTCTAGACTCGTGCGGACAACATAGCCAATATTATTAACCTGAAGACCATCGTCGAAGATATCATCCGGTCTCTCGATGATTAAGTTACCCCATTTTTTTTTCCTTAGTTTGAAGCTTAGCCATTTGTTTGGCCTTTGTTTACTTTCCTATCTAAAATTTCATATTTTAACAACCTTCTTTCGTATTCCTTTTGTTTGGCAAGCCATTTTTGTTTTATCCACATTAGTTTATACATCATGCCATTCGTTAAAGAATATAATACGTAATTACTTTACTCATAATGGTCCCTTCAGTAGGACCATTGAGTCCCCGACAATACCAACATAAGTGAGCTATGGCATGGTGCATCACCTTTGGTTTTAATATTGAAACCCTTTAACGTCCCACAAAGAGGGGACGTAAGGCTTCAGATACTTTCCATTGATAAGACGTTCATGTAACACCCCATCGAGGTCCTTTAATAGATATGCTCTGTTGGGTCGAGTAGCATGGATGATAAAAGGCCCTCGCCAATTCGGTGACCATTTACCAAACTTAGGATCTTTATCACCAATAGGCAAATGAACTTTCCAAACTAACTCTCCCTCCTCAAATGACTTATGCTTGACCTTCTTATTGTAGGCACATGCAGTCTTTTCTTTTTGTACCCGTATGTTGTCCAATGCCTTGAGTTGTACTTCATCCAGGTCATATAGTTCCAACATCATAGACTCATAGTATTCTGAGGGAGTCATCTCATGTTGACGCAGATACCGTAATGACTTAACAGTTACTTCAACTGGTAGGAAAGCTTCATGGCCATATGTTAAAGCAAAGGGTGTCACTGATGCTGAACCCGTCGTTGTGCTGGTTCAATCAAATACTGCTAAAGCTGGAAAGCTAGGGTAGATCGTATTCCACGGGCCTTCTAATGATCAATTACTTAAATAAGCTGGCAAATTACTCAGGTTTAAGCACTTCGTGCGTGGTGTGAGTTCCACGACTTCTAATTCTATGAAAATGCAAGGAAATTAAAAATTGAAACTGGAAACAAATTGGAAAATTAGGGTTGAAAACAGAGATGACAGACGAACTTAGACTTTGAATCCCCCTTCGTTCACCAGAGCATAGGCAATCAACAGATCAGCGGATTTCGATTCTCATTCAATCAATTCTAAGACACCACCATAACTCCTGACCCTTAGGTTTAAGACTGGCGAACGTTCGCTCTATCCGTTCTAGCTACCAAGATTAATTAGCCGCCCGGGTACGATCTCCTCTCGCGACGACTTAACTTAACTCGTGGAATTACTAACAATTTATGAGTTACTCTTGCAGTGGACTAACCCTAACCGGTTCCTACGAAAGGCACACTCCAATTATAAGGTTAATTGTTCGATTTGATGTTTTAAAGTAAGGCGTGCGTTCGCTTCTATCCTTAACTTAACAAGAATCTAATCTAGGTGATCAATCCAGACAAGAAACATGAACAATGAAGAACAAATCAAACATGAAAGAGAAACTGATTGAACGTTGAATCTAATCACCGCCGATCCGTAACCGCTTTAAAGCCCTGGGTCACTTAGGGTTCATCTAGTCTAAGCTCTACGAGTTTAGCTACTCATGTTTTTCACAAAAGAATCAAAGATAACGAAAGAGTTCATCTTGAACAGAGGAAGAACAGAAAAAGGATCTGAAAAACCTAATTAAGATGACTCCGGCAGAACTTTGATCTTCCGGTAAACTGCAATCCTAGCTCCGAGTTTTCAAGATGGAAGGGATGGCGTCACGATCTCTGTCCGGCTCTTCGAACTCTAAACTCTCCTTCAGAACTCTTGAGAATCCTTGAAGTATTTGGTATTAGTTGGAAATTATGATTATGAAAAATCTCTCTATTTTGGGCCGCCGGTTAAGTATTTATACTTAACCCTAATACCGCCGGATTTTAACTAAGATTTTTGCCAAAAATATTAAGGGATTTTCGCCGAAAATCCTAGTGCAAAAGGGATGACCGCCGGCTGGATTCTTCTGTGGTTTTCGGACCATTGGTTCTCGGCGAAAACTTCACATTTTCGCCGAAAACTTCACATTTTCGCCGAAAACTTCCTTGAATGAGCTCAGTCGATTTATGCATGGATTTTCGCCCAAAACCTTGGGTGTTTTCGGCGAAATCTTCAGTGTAAAATGGGCAGAAGTTTGGTTTGACTTGATTGGCTCCTTGGATCGATTCCGGTGCGATTCCTCGAGGTTCCATCGCCTTAGACACGTCCTTGGCTACTTATTTTACGGCAAAAACCTGTGCTAACATAGAAACACCAGAAAACCATCACATAGATCCGAAACGAGCCAAAGTAACACAAATGGCACGAGATAGAGCAATTGATTGAATATTCATTATTCTACCCTAAAAACCATGTCTTAAGCAATGAAATGTCGCTTAAATGAGGCTGATAATCATGTCAATTCGAGTGTCATCAACACACCCCGCACTTAAGCTTTTGCTTGTCCTCAAGCAAACTGAATAGAAACGCTCATGTTCACAATTGATAAGATCGATTAAATTGGAGCTCAATCAAACACAATGAATTATTAGACAGATAATTCCTAGAACAAGAAACATAACATGCATACTGATCAGCCAAACAACCTGGTCTCACTAATAAACTGCACACGACAAGTAATCGTAACCAATTCTGCAAAAATTTGACCTGACCGACCAGACTCCTCACATAGGAAATATTTAGTGCATTGGGAACTCTCACTCTCTGTGTTTAAGGACGTGTTTATGCTCTCAATCATTTTCTGTTACTGAATTTTGTCATAAGTTTGCAATTCGGCCACATCTCCACCACTGTGACAACACGAGTAACCAGTCAAGAAGGACTTCCCTGCTAGGACTGTAACGAATTCTACACTACAAGGGTTTATGATGAGATGGATGATGGGAATGTATGATGATGGCTTTGGTGCGGTGTAGCTTTCGACTAACTTCCCTCGAATCTAATCTGTGGCTTCCTACCGTCTAACCAGACACGGGTGGAATAGTGAACGCTCGTCCTATGATACCCTCAAGCAAACTAGCACTTATTTTCTTTTAACACATTTTTTTCTTTTCTGACTTTTCTTTTGACTTCGTTCTTCCATATGTAGAGAGAAGAACATTTATTGAACTTAAAACTTTTCGGCTTTTCTGATTTTTCTTCTTTTTTTTTTTTTGAAACTTGCTTCTTTTCTACTTTTTCTATTTTTTTCTTTTGTGCCGATTCTTTCTTTTAGTTGCTAGAGGGGTTTACACGTTTGGACATAATAGCTAAGATCACCTGTTTAATGGCTATAGGCAGGTTACCACAAACCGACTTCCGGTAGGTCAATCTAGAACTACAACCATAGGGGATCAATGGGGAATGAAAGAATGGGAAATGGCTTGTAATGTATTATCGAACCGAAAGAACAGGCCAAGCTCAAGGGTTTAAACGTAATGGGTTTATCGTTTGGTAGGCTATCTGGCTTAGTAGCTGAATCTAGGTGCCCCTATCATTCTAGAACTCGTGTCATCGTGTGGTCTCGAGTAGGTCTCATGCAAATTCTAACTCATTCAAGCAAACAGAAAATCACTCAAAAAGAATCGAAATTGCAAATTACGTGCAATGGATCAAAAGCTCACAGTTGGTTTGCTAGTCGGATTCGGTCATTTTCATGCAATCAAGGCTACAAACTACAAGTGTGAGTTTAAAAATTCTGTTCTAACCAGGCAATTTAGCATCAAAATATAGACGTTGGTTCTCAAGTTCTAGGTTAAGCAGTCTAAGCATCATTATGAAAGATTGAACAGCAACTTAACATCAAAAATCAAGAACTGAGCCATTCTAATGCTAGAGAGATTGGACAGGAATCACGAGGCACACAAAAACACAATCAAGGGCAATCAAGTTCATGCAAGGTTCTCTAGCATCCTACCCCACACTTAAATCGGACTATGTCCGCACAGGACTAAAATTAGAGTTCAGAGTGAAGTAGAAGAACCTGGACCGAGATGGTTGGCGTAGGGGATGGGCACGGATCCTCGGAGCAGAGGCAATCTACCGAAGTGAAGCAAAGGGAATCTCCCAACTACCTACAAAACAAAAACAAATGAAACATAAAAAGGAAACCGGTACAAGTGTCCCGGATCCACACAGAAAAAAGTTGGATCAAAATCCGAAAAGAACTAATAAAAAGAATGGACAAGGAAAAGGATAAAACCCGATCACTGCTCGTCAGGCGCATCGGGAGGTGGAAAGTGGAGGAAGTCACCGAGCTGACGTTGCCACGCCAGCTGTGCCTCATATTGCTCGTCGAAGCGGTGCATATGTTGCTGCATAATAATCCATCTCGCCTCTTGAGTGGCGTTGTCCGTGATGCGCCACTCCTGCAGTCGCTCATACAGCTCTCCAACATCCGCGGGGTGCGGGTGGTGCTGCGGTTGAGGTGCCTGGTATGGATCTGGAATGGCCGGCGGCGAGTGGTGAGCATACCCTGCCTGATGATGTGGTGAGGGTGTAGGATCATGAAATTCTGGCTCATACTGAGGCTGAGGCTCCTCAGAATCATCTTCTTCCTCCGACTCATCCTCGTCTTGGAGGGGAGGATCTGCTGCTACCTGGGGACTGAGGTCCAGCTCGAGGTCGTACTCGACCGTCAAATCACCTCCCATGGTGTGCACTCTGCGGCGTGGGGTGTTCGGGCCATATTCTTGGCTGAGGCCGAAGGAGATGATGAGTCGGCCTACAAAGTTGCCTCCCAGGAGCGAGCGAGGTGGTCTTGACCTCTGAGTCTTCTGGCGGAGTAGGCGGGCAAGCACCCATTCGGGATGAAGAGGATATCTCACCCGGATGGCGCGAAGAAGAAGAAGCTCCTCTCGGCTGATATGGTGCGGTCCTTCTCTGGAGCATACAAAAGAGAACGACGCCAAACCATGTGAATGAACTTATAGAGAGGGTGAGAGAGACTTAACTGAATTATGCTTCGTGAGACGATCGCCGGGCACTCTAGTCATGTGGCTCCAGAGTGCATTGTACTCCTCCCCGTCGTCCTCCCATCCGAGGTGGTGTCCCTCATAGTGCTCATGGGGTATGCCTAGACGAGCAGCAAACTCATCATAGGTGAGTGTCCTGTACACCCCGCCCAGATAGAAGGTGACGACCTTCTTGTGCTATCTCCTCCTGTGCTCGTCCAGATCGAACGTCACCCAAAACTCCTGAAAGGTGATATCTGGGAAGTCGGCGGCAATTGTGGTCAGCTCTAGCAGGCCAGCATGGGTCAGTGCATCGAGCACGTTCCGGTGCCAGTCATCATCGTGCTCGGACAGCGACTCCATGGAAAGGGGGCGAACACCAGCTCCAGGAATATGCTCGAGCTGCTGGTAGCGCTCAAAGTAGTGCTGGGGTAAGCGAGCAACGGTGTGGTGGTACCCAACACGGCCAGGGAAAGCTGGTGGAGGGCCTTGGACGGCGGGTGTGACGGGAGCGGGGACTCGGGAGCTGGAGGCGGTGTCAAGTCTCTGCTTGGTCCTGCGCTCATGAGTAACGTTCCTAATCAAGAAAACAAACCAGATTAGTCAAACAAAAACCCTATCCCACACTTAGTAGAAAAACTCAATTTCACAAAGAAATGAGGAAAACCGAGTGGGGGTAAGCAAAGCGGAATAACCGGTAATCACAATCAATCGAAATACATGCTTAGGAACAGCCAGAATGGAATCATCACAATTAGAGTTTAGAAGTCAAACCGACATTCAAAAAGTCAACGTAATAGAACATTGAACCCTAATCATTACAATATTACCACTAAGCGGAAAATGACGGTATAGAATGATCTCAGATGGCAAACACAATAATATGAACGTGATTGAGCACATCAGGCAGCCAAACGAGGATAACCAGTTCATGGTTAAACCAGCATTTTTCAAAAGTCAACACCACAAAGAATCGATCTTATGCATAGCAACACATGATCAAACGATATGGAAATTAAGCACAATACTCCTTAATCATGCTAGATCAGTCCAAATAGTTCAGCTAACCTAGTTCACACGAAATCAGTCGGCACGCAAATCGAGGTAAACTGAAAAGTCAACCGAAAGTCAACCCCGACGAAATTCAGCAATCAACATGTCAAAAGATTCGGAATGAAAACTTCTACAACTTACCTTGAAGCCATGGGTGCTGAAAACGAACGAAGAAAGAGAAATCGGAGAAAAACCGAAAATTTTAGGTTTTGGCTGAACGGGAGCTCTAGAGCTCCGATTCGGACGATCGCCAGCGGCGGCTGGCGATGGTGGCGGCGAAGGGTTTGGTCAGCGGCGATGAGAGTATGGCGGCGGCGATTTTTGTTTAGGAAATAGGGGAAGATTTTGCAAGTTTTCGAGAAATGAAGGGGTGAAGAGAGAGAGGGTGAATCCGGATTTTAAAATGAAAAGTTTGTTGATTTTGTAATGAATTTTTGGCGAAAATAAGTGCAAGTTTTCGCCAAAAATATCAGTTAAGAAGTACTGCCGGTTTTCAAAAACATTTTTGCCAAAAATTACAAGGAGTTTTCGCCGAAAACTCTAGTTAAAAATGTCTGAAAACACAGTGGGATTTCAAAGGATGTTTTCGCCGAAAACATGGCACATTTTCACCGGAAATTTTGACCTGTACGATTGAAAATATTTTTGCAATCCCGACAAACTTCTTACGAAAGACACTATGACACACAGACTACACACGAAAAATAAGAAATCAAACAAACTGACACTTTTGGCTCCCCCAAACCGACTCTAGACACTATGGTTGACACAAATGAAAAACTGACTCCTTTGACTTGACGACTATGTCATCTACGTATACCTCCACAAATTCACCAATCAAGTCATGAAAGATGGTGTTCATAGCTCGTTGATAAGTCACCCCAGCATTCTTCAAAACAAAGGGCATGACCACCCATTCATAGAATCCAATGGCATCTGGACAACGGAAAGCTAATCTTATGGATATCCTCATCGGCTATGTAAATCTTGTTATAGCCTGAATAGCAATCCATGAAAGAGAAGATTTCATGCCTAGTAACTGCATCAAGCAACATGTCAGCAACTGGCATGGGATACTCATCCTTAGGAGTGGCTGTATTTAAATTTCTAAAATCTACACAAACACAAAACTTTCCATTTTTCTTCCTAACTGGCACCACATTAGACAACCACTCTACATACCTAGCCGTTCTTATAAACTTAGCCTTTAACAAACATTCAATTTCTTTCTTAATCTCTAGCAATACCTCATACGCAAAATGCCTAGGAGGTTTGTTTGAAGGGTTTATATCCAGATTTAATTGGCAGCCTATGTTCCACTAATTTCCTATCTAAGCCTGGCATCTCATGGTAATCCCATGCAAAACCATCCTTAAACTCATTTAATAGATTGATAAGATCATACCTGTCAGCCTTAGGCATGGTGGCACTGATGAAGGTAGGACATTGATCATCCTCAGCGCCAAGGTTGATCTCCTCTAGAACATCACATGCGGCAATGTGTTTGCCGTCGTCTTCATTAAATCCTATCTCTTAGCCTTGTCCAAGCGAATCATCATCTGGGACACAATCAGCCATCAACACAGGCTCATCACATAGTAGCCTCTGCTCACATGGCCAACATCTCTCTTAAGCCGTGACTTCGGCCTCCCTCTCCACCTTGTCTTGAGGTGGTCTATTCATCATCATCAACATTGGTGGTATCAGGTGGACCATCCAAAGAGAACATGGATGGTCTCACTATCTCTGTCAATGGATCAATGCATGCCTTGCTCAAAACTTTGGCACTCGAGATGACTACCGTACATGGTCCTCCATCCATACCTCTAACCTCCAATGGGAAAAAATCATCATGGTATAGAGGGGTTTCAGCACAGTTGGCTCCTACTGCAAATGGCTTTGTGTCAGCTTGAGTGACCTCAACCATCCCTTCCTTGTTCCACAACATCATGCATTGATGTAATGATGATGGAACACATTTACTTGCATGGATCCAATCTCTCCCCAATAGGGCATTGTAACTAACAACACCATCCACAACAAAGAAGGCACTCATCTTCTCCTGGCTTCCAACTCCTACTACCACTGGAAAAAATCCCTTTCGCCAAAGTGGACCCTCCATTGAAGCTGGTGACGAATACCTCAATAGGAATCAAGTCACCTGTGTTCTTACCAAGCTTCTTTAACATCCTTGTTGGCATCACGTTCACAGCTACGCCAACCAAGACCCTTGACACTAGCACTTCATCCAATCTTGCCCTAATATACAGGGGCCTTAGATGTCTTAACATGTTTGGTTCTAGCTCCTTGAATACCACAAGGTGGTTAGGTATATCACTTGACTCCTCTTCCATTATATCCTTCCCTTTCAAGGCCACCACTGACATGACAGCCTCCTCATTGGGCAAGCTATCCTCCTTCATCAACGAGCTCTCAGTTTCATCGAATTTTGGGCCCCATGTAGGGTTTTCCACTGGAAGAGACATCGTCTCCTCTGCTCCTTGGTACAACACATAGAAAGGATAACGCCCTCCATCTTCACCAAGCAAACCCACATGCTTGTGGCCTGCTTCATATAGATCCTTCAACATCATTGTGAACTCTTGTATTGCCTCTTGGCCTCTGTGACCAAGTCGATACTACACCCCAACTGAACCATCTTCACACTCCATGGCTCGTCATCCATATCGAGGTGATTGAACTCCTCGACTAAATATGCCACAGGTTGATCCTCAATTACTTCTTCATCCGCTTCTCCACTTTCCACATGTACCTGTTGATCTTCCTCTTTGTATTGGAAAATCTTTGGGAATATGTAGTAGCCACTGTGGGTGGCAAGCTTCCAAACTTGATATTTACAGGAGGGTCTTGGTCATCACCATCATCCTCCTTATTGTTCCTTTCAAACCTAGGGTTTGGATGATCCACATCAATCATCACATCATCAAAGTCATCATCAACGCCAGCATCATACCTCGCGTCATATAGTCCAAGTCCATCATCTATCTGAAGGTTATCTTCCACCTTCTCTTTCACCTCTTCAACCCTTGGGGCTTGGACACGTTTTCCCATTCCCAACACAGTGACTTTCAGACCAGAGGACATGGAGTTGTCCACCTTGATATTAGCTTGAAGGGTATCCTCTGCTCTGGACTATTGCATCCTCCCCATGTCATGGTGGGCCATCTCATGTTGGCCTCTATGACTATGAGCATTCTTGCGAAGGAACCTTCTCTTCTGTGTCCTCGTCAAGTCAGCTAATGCTACTGGTTGTTGACGTCGGATATCATAGGTATGCCAACCACCATGTGGCACATCGGGAATTCGAAAGGTCCTCTTCATGGGATGGCCAGGAGCCAACCATTGCCTTGGCTGCCATCGGACTGGTTGTCGCACTCCCTCCACCATTCTCCAATATGGTGGATAGCTTGGTCTATTGGGAGGAGGGCCAAGCCTCTGATAAATGGGCTTGTTTGGTTTCACCTCATTGAAGTTGAGACTCCTCTTGCACTGAACACACAACTTCTCCTCATCTTGCCTACTAAGTGAGGCAGGAGTGGATTGTACATTCGAAGACGAACTGCCCTCTTGAGGCTGAGTTGTGTCCAATAGCAGCTTGAACCGGGCAACTAAATCTTGGAAAAATCAGGGTTAACCATGTTCACACCAATTGTGGCGGGGAAGGGATCTGTATCCACCAACATGGCATCTTTCCTTGGCTCGGGGAACTTGATGTGTCCCTTCTCAATGGCATCCTATAAAATATTTTGAAAAACCACGCATAAGTCAGTAGAGTGAGTCATGCTATTATGCCACTTGCAATATCATCTTCCTTTCAACTTATCAGGTGATGGGAGGTTATGCCCCCTGAGAGCTTCACTTGACCATCCTTGTAAAGTTGGTCAAATATCAAGTCTGCTTTTGCCACGTCTAATGAATACTTCCTTGGTTGGATGGGCTCACGATTGAGTCTCTCCTCTTATGGCCCAACATCAACTTTAGACAAAGAACTACACACATAGGATTTCCTTGGCACTATCTTTGCCAAGTCAACCTCAACCTTACCAACCCCACCATCGATGTGGTGGATGGAATAATCAAAATTTGGGAGGTATTGCCCCCTTCTCCTCCTCGTGGAGAAGAGAATCATACCTAACAGCACATGACATGAGTTGGAACAAGTCAGAGAACTCTCAATCTTGGAATTTCTTCCTAAGTTCGAAGTTCAATCCTCTTTCAGCCAGCTTGACAAACTCTGTTTCTGTTAGGTTAACAAAGCAACGGTTTCGAGCATTCTTGAAACAAGTCAAGAAACTCTCAACTGACTCTCCTGGCTGCTGGCGCATACGTGCCAAGTCTGCCATGGAAACTTCTAGCTCAGATCTATAGAATTGGGCATGGAAGATCTGCTCCATCTGTTGCCAACTTTGTATGGAGTTGGAAGGCAAGTTGACGTACCAAGCTAAGGCTGGTCCTGTCAACGAGTTTCCAAACAACCTAAGTTTGATGAAGTCACCTACGTCACCACATTGGACAGTAAATTGTCCAACATGCTCCACGGTAGACTGATTATCAGTCCCGTGAAGGTGGTAAATTCGGGTACCCTAAAGCCTCTAGGGAAAGGATGGTGTCTATCCACCCACTCTGGATAAGGCTTTCGATACACAGGCGGCATGGCTAGCTGGTGAACCTAAGATCGTTGTTCGGGTTCAAACAAATAACTAACAAAGCTAACAAGCTAGGGTAGATCGTATTCCACGGGCCTTCTATGATTGACTACTCAAATAAGCTAGCAATTTATTCGGATGCAAACACTTCGTGCGTGGTGTGAATTCCACGACTTCTAATTCTAAGAAATGCAGAGAAATTTAAAAATTTAAACTAAAGCAGATTGGAAATTAGGGTTGATTAAAACAGAGATGACAGACGAACTTAGACTTTGAATCCCCCTTCGTTCCCCAGAGCATTGGCAATCAACAGATCAGCGGATTTCGATTCTCATTAAATCAATTCTAAGACACCACCATAACTCCTTACCCTTAGGTCTAAGACCGGCGAACATTCGCTCTATCCGTTCTAGCTACCAAGATTAATTAGTCGCCCGGGTACGGTCGCCTCTCGCAACGACTTAACTTAACTGGTGAGATTACTAACGATTTATGAGTTACTCTTGCAGTGGATTAACCCTAACCGGTTCCTACGAAAGGCACGCTCCAATTATAAGGTTAATTGTTCAATTTGATGTTCTAAAGTAAGGCGAGCGTTCGCTTCTATCCTTAGCTTAACAGGAATTTAATCTAGGTGATCAATCCAGACAAGAAACATGAACAATGAAGAACAAACCAAACATGAAAGAGAAACTGATTGAACTTTAAATCTAATCACCGCCGATCCGTGACCGCTTTAAAGCCCTGGGTCACTTAGGGTTCATCTAGTCTAAGCTCTAAGAGTTTAGCTACACATATTCATTACAAAAGAATCAAAGACAATGAAAGAGTTCATCATTCAAAGGAAGAACAGAAAAGAATCTGAAAAACCTAATTAGATGACTCCGGCAGAACTTCGATCTTCCGGTAGACTGTAATCCTAGCTCCGAGTCTTCGAGGTGGAAGGGATGGCGTCACGATCTCTTTCCGGCTCTTCGAACTCTAACTCTTCGCTCTAGAACTTGAGAGGATTCTCTAAATTCTAATGTATTGTTGTATATTATGAGGTATATCCTTTATTGGGCCGACGATTAAGTATTTATACTTAACCCTAATTCAGCCGGATTTTAACTGGTATTTTCGCCAAAAATATTGAGGTATTTTCGGCGAAAATTCCTTTGTAATTGGAAGGTCCGCCGGCTGATTTCTCCTGTAAATTTCGGTCCCCTGGTTCTCGATCGAAAATTTCCTGTTTTCGCCGAAAACTTCTGTTGATGAGCATCTCCGATTTGTGCTGATATTTTTGCCGAAAATACTAAAGGATCAAACTTCTGGTAGATCGATTCTGGTTCAATTCCTCGAGGTTCCAATGCCTTAGACACGTCCTTGGCTATTATTTGATGGCAAAAACCTGTGCTAACATAAAAACACTAGAAAACCATCAAATAGACCCGAAATGGGCCAAGGTAACACAAATGGCACGAGATAGGGCAATCGATTGAATATTCGCTATTCTACCCTAAAAACCATGTCTTAAGCAAGGAAATGTCGCTTAAATGAGGCTGATAATCATGTCAAATCGAGTGTCTGAGACTCGCTCTCAAACCAAACAGGCTAAGAGTGCAGAGAGACCAGGCAGTTCTGCTACACCTCTACGATCACAGATTCTGAAGAAAGGCAGATCCAATCCATTCATCACTCCGATCAAGATCGAGGAACCGAAGGAGAGTTCCTCATCTCCATTTTCACATATACCGTCATCTTCATCCGCTTCATACACCGAGTCACTCTCACCTCCTCCATCTCCCGCCATGGATGATAAATTAACACCACCACCACCAAATGGCGATCAACCGCCCCGCCACCACCTGCACAGAAGAGTCTAGCAGACTATAACAAGCCGAGCGCGACTAGCGTTCGATCTGCCATTGCCGTTCCACGCATTGAAGGAGATCCTGACTATGAGATCAAGATTCCATTCTTGACTATGATCTCTAGGGATTTACAGTTTGAAGGCAGGCCCCTAGACAATCCGTGCACTCATCTTGCAGACTTCCTTGATCTCTGCAGTACTTTCAAGAGCGGAAACCTCGACAAAAACACTCTTTGTCTGAGAGCTTTCCCGTTCTCTCTGAAAGGCCCTGCTAAGAGGTGGCTTACTGGCAAACCACCTGGCTTTTACACTGATTGGGATACTCTGGCTCAGGACTTCGTTGAAGAATACTTCCCTCCGGCTAGAACAACCGCCATCAAGGACAGCATCGCCAGATTCTCCCAGAAAGAAGGAGAAAGCTTATATGATACTTGGAATCGATTCCAAGAATTTCTCTACACCTGCCCTCATCATGGATTCGAGCAGAGGCAGTTAGCTGAGATCTTTGCTCGAGGACTTCGAGAAGAATCTGCCAAATGGGTCAATTCTCTAGCTGAAGGGGATTGCACTACACTAACACTGAAGCTGCTCTTCTTTACTTCGCAAACTGTGCTTCCAAGTCAAGGAACTGGGAATGACAATCTGAAGGATCAAGGAGCAAGCTAGATCTCGAAGCTACAATCAAAGCAGAGGAAGAGAAGCATTTGAAGAAGTCTACCACACCGATCAGGCCACCGGCAGCATCTGTCTATGTTGCCGATTGCGAGTGGTGTGGAGCTTGCGCACATAACGGAGGCCGTTGTCAGAATTTTGGTAAGGCAGAAGTCTCGTCTGCCGAATAGGTAAATTTCATCCAACAAGGCTTCCTCAATAATCAGAATGGTTATGCTGGCTATCGTAACTTCAGACAGCAAGGGAACTATCAAGACAGTCCTCCCTACAATGTTGGCGCCAACCATAACCAGAACCAGAATAACCGCCCGGCTAGTCCAGCTCAGGATCAGAAGCCTAACCATCCGCCGGCAAGTGTCTACCAGCCGCCGCATCGCAATCCGGGTAATTATGGAACTACTCCTGGCTATCACCAGAATCAATATCTTAACAATACCTATCCAGGGCAGCATCAAACAGAGAACAATGTCAGGGACCTGGATAAGAAGCTCAGCCAGATCATCACTAGACTCGATGATCATGACAGTCAGTTCAAGGCTCAAGCTCTTCTCAATCAAGAACAGATAGCATCTGGACAAAGGATTGAGCAAGCCGTGAACAACATCTCGAGCATGCTAGCATCTGGTCGACCATTTGGCCAACTTCGAAGTCAGACAGAGCCGAATCCGAGGAAGGAGCAAGCCAAGATGGTAAACCGCTCGAAAACTCCCAAACTTAATTGCTGATGCTTGTTCTGTATTGCGCAGGATCGCTGAGACTCCAGAGGAAGAAGAAAAAGAACAAGAACAGAAACGGCACCTAAGGAGGAAGATCCTCCTCTTGCACCGTACGTCGTGAAACCTCCTTTTCCTAGAGCATTGCTGCCAAATGCAAGGATCGAGACTGGCATGAAGGGGAACAATGAAGGATATCCTGACATTTGTATTAAGAAACCTGCTTCTCCATATCCAGCTAAGTTATCTGATCCTGGTTCTTTTACCTTGCCTTTGGTCATTAATGATGTTGAGATTAGACGTTGCTTAGTTGATCTAGGAGCGTCTGTTAATGTCATGCCTATGAGCCTGTTTGAAAAGTTAAACCTAGGAGAACTTGAACCGCCTAGTATGCAACTTGTCTTTGCTGACAGATCACTTAAAACCCTAAGGGAGAGATTAAAGACGTTGTCACTAAATGTGGTCCGTTCACGTTTTTAGCTGACTATGTGATTATGGATACTAGTACAGATGATGCTACTATTCTCATAGGTCGACCTTTCATGGCTACTACTGGAATGAATATTAACGTTCCAAATGGTTCCTTAACTCTAAGGGTCGGTAAAGAAATGAAAACATTCCGTCTTAAAGATGGCATGAAATATGACTCTAGGAATGAAGAATCTCACTGCCTAGCTGTTGAAAGTGTGGAGTTGACTCCGGTCAACTCTGTTACTAATGCTTCTTCCAGTGTCTCTAGATCAGTTGTTGTTGCAGATATTAAACAGGTCATTAAGAAGAAGCCAGAAACTTCGGTTCAGAAGCTGCCCAAGAAGAAGAAGGAACTGCAAACCTCTTCTAAGCCACCGAGCACTAAATCGAGCAGGCCTCGGGGAAAGAACAAGAAGACGAAGACCCAAATGGTTTGGAGATGATGAACCGTCGTTGTGCTGAGCAGGTTCGATCAAATAACTATCAAGCTCAAGAGCTAGGATAGATCGTATTCCACGGGCCTTCGAATGATTGGCTACTTCAGAACTAACAAATTACTCAAGGAAAAACACGTTGTGCGTGGTGTGAGTTCCACGACTTCTAATTCTAAGGAATGCAGAAAAATTAAAACAAATTAAGCTAAAGCAGATTGAGAATTAGGGTTTGGAAACAAGAATGACAGACGAACTTAGACTTTGAATCCCCTTCGTTCCCCAGAGCATTGGCAATCAACAGATCAGCGGATTTCGATTCTTATTCAATCAATTACTAAGACACCACCATAACTCCTTACCCATAGGTTCAAGACCGGCGAACGTTCGCTCTATCCGTTCTAACTACCAAGATTAACTAGCCGCCCGGGTACGGTCGCCTCTCGCAATGACTTAATTAATTGGTGTGATTACTAGTGATTAATGAGCTACTCTTGCAGTGAATTAACCCTAACCGGTTCCTACGAAAGGCACACTCCAATTATAAGGTTAATTGTTTAATTCGATGTTCTAAAGTAAGGCGAGCGTTCGCTTCTATCCTTAGCTTAACAAGAATCTAATCTAGGGGATCAATCCAGACAAGAAACATGAACAATGAAGAACGAATCGAACATGAAAAAGAACTGATTGAATTTCGAATCTAATCACCGTCGATCTGTGACCGCTTTAAAGCCCTGGGTCACTTAGGGTTCATCTAGTCTAAGCTCTAAAGGGTTTAGCTACTCATGATCATTACAAAAGAAACAAAGACAAGGAAAGAGTTCATCATTCAAAGGAAGAACAGAAAAGGATCTGAAAAACCTAATTCAGACGACTCTAACAGACTCCGATCTTCGGTAAGTTGCACTCCTAGCTCTGGTTCTCCGAGGTGGAAGGGATGGCGTCACGATCTCTATCCGGCTCTTCGAACTCCAACTCCTCGCTCCAGAACTCCAGAGAATTCTGATCTCGAAAAGGTGTGTTATGAATAATTATGATTCTCTCCTCCCTCGGGCCGCCGGATTAAGTATAAATACTTAACCCTAGTTGGGCCGGGCTGAGCTGATGTTTTCGCCGAAACCATAGGGATAGTTTCGGCGAAACTGGCTTTGAGTTCAGGGCTCCGCCTACTGTTCATTATTTTCGGTCCGAGCAGTTGAATCTTTTCGCCGAAATCATCCTTCTCTTGGCATCAGTTGATTTGAACTGCTGGTTTTGCCGAAAATGGAGGCCTGGTTTCGCCGAAACTGTAAGTGTGAATGGCAGATTTTCGGTTTGACTTAATTGGCTCCTTGGATTGATTCCGGTTTGATTCCTCGTGGTTCCAATGCCTTAGACACGTCCATGGCTACGTTATTTGACGGCAAAAACCTGTGCTAACACAAAAACACTAGAAAACCATCAAATAGACCCGAAACGGGCCAAGGTAACACAATTGGCACGAGATAGGGCAATTGATTGAATATTCGTTATTCTACCCTAAAAACCATGTCTTAATCAAAGAAATGTCGCTTAAATGAGGCTGATAATCACGTCAAATCGAGTGTCATCAAATACCCCACACTTAAGCTTTTGCTTGTCCTCAAGCAAATTGAACTAGAACACACTCAAAATCACAAATGACACGAGATTAAACCGAGATTCAATTCTAACAATTTGGTTTAGACTGTTCCACGTAGAAAAAGTGACCTACACATGCAAGGACATCAACGAAACAAGTTTTCCATCTCACTAATTTCTGCACACTTCAAGTAGTGGTTTTAACAAAGCTCGTTTCTTGGTAAAACAATTAATCATAATTAACCGACTACGATAACACCAATTCTAATGAGAAAAGTCTTTAAGCTCTAGCCATGATGTGGATGCGGAGGTTGGAAAAGTGACGTGGCTATCGACTCGACTTCATCCGTTTCTAGATCTGTACGTTACATGTTCTAGCTAGGATTGATTTAAACCACAGTTTATTTCAAGTTTCAACTTCTTCGTTCAATTTATTTACTGCATACTAGTGCTCGATACCAAACACTTCACTTAGGTGTTGGACCTGCCTAGCTCACAGTATTTGTGCCTTTGCTAGTGCTCAACCCGAACACTTCACTTAGGTGTCGGGCTTGCCTAGCTTTATTTTCAGTACTTCAAAAACTTAGCATTGATTTGCAACACTTAATTACTTGATTTAACCAATTTAGCCACTTGATCCTAGCTAGTTATAACTTTTTACACAAGATTTCGAATTGGATTTCCGTCTAATCTCTAGCCACAATCACAGGTGAACAAATATGGAGTGAAAATCATGGGAGAAGCTAGCATTTATCATCTTAGAACGGTGTTATCGAGCTTTGTTATTAACAAACCAATTAATTCAATTAATTCAAGTTTCAACTACAAGAGTGATTTATGATCTGTTCTGACCTAGACTCATTTAATATCAGTTCCAACACGTTGGCTACAGGTTCTAAGTGGAACAGTCTAGACGTCATTGTTCAAAATTGAAGTCAATTTAACATCAAAAGTCAAGAATTGAGCAATTCTATGCTAAAGAATTTTCAAATTTGAACCACAGAATCATAGATAGCAAGCAGGATCATGCATAATCCTAGACTCCCACCCCACACTTAAACGGTTCTGTGTCCTCACAGGACTAAACTAGAGTAGAGAGATACGAAGAACCTGTGACGTGATGGTCGGTGTAGGGGATTGATGTGACTTTAATTAGTGCATTTTAAGCTTATGAATGACCTTTGAAATGCCCGTGTTTATTCGTGAAATGACATGACTTATATGCTTTTATTGAAGTTTTGTGCAAAGTGTCATTTTGTTGTCCGGTTGCCACTTTGGAGCCAAATTCGTGGTCTATTGGAGTTGCCTCTGTGCATTTTCAGGTTATGGCATCAAAGTACGGATGACAAGGAGCGCATAGGAGCAAACGGGAGGTCATTTGGAGTCCGGACGAGGGAGATATGAGCATTACAAGATCGAGTTTTCTGCAGAGTGTAGGGGTGCACGCCGTGCAGGTGTGCACGCCGTGCATGGGTGCACGCCGTGCAGGTGTGCACGCCGTGCATGGGTGCACGCCGTGCACTGCCCCCTGCACTATAAATACTCTTATTTTTGGCCATTTTGGGAAATTCTTTCATCTCCCTTGAACCCCAACACATACCCACGAACCCTCAAACCCTAGAACACATTTTTGGAGCAATTTGAAGCCATTGGAGCTAGGATTGAAGCCAACAAACCTTGGGAGAAGTGCTTACAAGTGGAGAAGTGAAGATCATCTCAAGGATTCATCCATGGTGTTCTTGGTGACCATTCTTCCTTCTTTTCTCTTTACTCCCTTGGCCATGTGTGGCTGAGTTTCTAGGGTTCATCTTGGATGGGTAGATTAGTTGTGCTATGATAGAGGGATGATTGTATAGAACTTGCCATGATTGATCTTGGTTGTATGAGGATGATTCCTAGACTTGTTCTTAATGCCATTTTTATGCCATGTTTGCTTAATTTGGTCCATTCAATGTGATTTGATGCATGAGAGTGCTTGGATTGCATAGATTGTAGGTCTAGGGATTGAAGTGAGTGTGTTCTAAGAGATTAGATCATCTTATTTCAACCATTTTCACTTGATTTCTCTCTTGGGCATTTTATCGAACACTTGGTGTGCATGTGGATTTTCATTCAATTGAGTTTGAAAAGGCTTTTTGGTGAATCTCTTAGTGTTAGAGCATTGATATGAGAGTGTTGTGCCTAGCCTTGTGGTCATAGAGTCTTAAGAGAGGGTCTTGTGTCTTGGCATTTCATCAAACACTAAGAATGCATCCTTTTTCACTTAGCTTGAGAGCGAGAGCCTAAGTTGAGTGGTATTAGGATAGGGATTTGGTGCTACGAGAGTGCATTGAGTCTATAGAAGTGAAATGCATGGTCATCCGAATGCAAACTCGATCTTGATTAGCTTGTTTGTTCAATTAGTCATCTTGAGCATGATGAAACTACCCACCAAGAGAGCCCCCTTTGTCTTTGATTTGAACTACCTTTCTCTCTTGCTTAATCTTTGTTAGTATTGCATTTCTTTGCCTTTGTTTCTGAATTTCTAAATCAAACCAAACCAATTTCAAATGTCTAGACCGTCTATGACAAGTGTGAGTATTGGTCTATGAGAGGACCCGTGGAATACGACCTTGGTAAAATCGCTTTTATCAAGTTTTTGGCGTCGTTGCCGGGGACTCTCTCATTCCTTTGAAAGCACTTAGTAGTGGACCGATCTATTCACTTCCTTCCGCTTTACTTTTTGCTTCCTTGTTGCTCTTTGTTTACTTTATTATCCCGCATCGTTGTATTACTCGGGTGTGTTTGTTGTGCTTGTTTGCAGGAGATTTTGGGTTAGTGCATGAGGCGTTCAGCTCGTCTTCAAGCACGAATCCAAGGACTAGAACAAGTGCTCGAGTCACCTACCACTTCCCCACCTCCTACAGTTGAAGAAGAAGAAGTTGATCGCATCTCACACCACACTATGTCTCATCACGAGGATGAAGATAACCATTCGGAACATTCTCACCATACCAATGATGATGATCACTCACAAAGGGGCGCGAGACGTACCTTGGCGGATTATGCTCGTCCTACTCTTGAAGGGGCAGCCTCTAGCATTGTTCGAAGACCCGTCAATGCTAGGAACTTTGAGCTCAAGCCTAATATGATCCAAATGGTTCAAAATGGAGTGGTGTTCAATGGCATTGATGGTGAATGTCCATCTAGGCATCTCAAGGACTTCTTGGAGATATGTGACACGGTTAAGAATGACCAAGTTCACCCGGATTGTGTGAGACTCCGGCTCTTTCCTTTCTCACTCAAAGGTAGAGCTAAGTCATGGTTGGAGAATCAACCGAGTAGAGCTTTCACCACATGGGAGGGCCTAGCCGAAGCTTTCCTTGAAGAGTTCTTTCCTCCCTATATGACGGATGCAATCCGAGACCGCATTAACCACTTCACACAACACAAGGGAGAGCTTTTCCATGAGACTTGGAATAGGTTCCAAGCCATTCTTCGGTCTTGTCCTCATCACAACTTCGCCGAATGGAGCTTGGCGGACATCTTTGCTAGGTCCCTTGATTTTGAGAATACAAGGATGATCAACCAAGCCGCCGGAGGTGACTTAAGGACGCTCACTCCCGAAGATGCTCTAGAACTCTTCGCGGAGATGGCCAACAAGACAAGGAGTTGGTCTCGACAACAACCTCCTAAGTCTAAGTATGGAAGTGACACGCACTATGATTCTCGGTCCGTAAGTGTTGATGCACCAAAGGAGTCGTCTAGCTATGGGAAGAAGCCTAAGTTACCGGGGCACCGAGATGAAGATGATCCAATGATCGCTCTCCTTATGTCTAAGATCGACGCCATGGCTTCACAAGTAAACAATCTTAGTATGCCTAAGCCATCTAAAGTGGGTAATCCACCGGTTGCTTCGGTATTTTGTTGTGAATGTTGTGGAGGCCAAGGCCATGATGTAAATGTATGCCCTTCCGCCAATTCTGAGCCTAACCAAGATGAAAACATTGAGGAAGTAAGCTTTGCACAAGGTCAAGGATTCCATGGTAACTTCAACCCTCAAGGGAACTATCAAGGGGGTAACTACAACCGTCCTTGGAACCAAGGAGGTGGGTACAACAAGCCTAACCAAGGGTACCAAGGCCAAGGTAATCAAAGTGGTGGTTATAACAAGGGTTACAACCAAGGTAATCAAGGAGGATTCCAAGGTTACAAGGGGTACAATCAAGGTAACCAAGGAGGAAACCTATGTAATCAATGGGGAAATCAAAAGCAAGGCAACCAATGGAACCAAGGGGGAAACCAAAACCAAGGTAACCAAGGAGACAACCAAAATCAAGGTAACCAAGGTGGTGAGCAAGGTTCTAATCCACTGGGGATGTATAATCATAAGGGTAATGGGCCGCCCGGTTTCACCAAGCCTTCTCAAAACAAAGAGGGTGGTTCTACAATCTCCCAAGAAGACACCAATGCGGCAATGATTCAACTTATCAAGAATCAACAAGCTTCAATTACAAATTTGGAGAATCAAATGGGTCATATTGCTAAGGCACTTTCGGAGAGAACTTCGGGCTCTTTACCTTCCAATACCGAGATCAACCCCAAAGGTCCGGAGCATTGCAAGGTAGTGACCTTGAGAAGTGGAAGACCCTTGCAAGATACAACCTCTACCCCAATTGACTCTAAAAAGGTACAAGATCCTAATCTAATGGTTGATGATGATGATATTAATGATCCTCCTTCGGATGAGTTGAGGTTGAAGTCGAACCTCCTACGGGTAATGTGAGCACTAAGGTTGCCAAGGAACCTAGTAAGGCTACATCGAGTACACCACCGGTCTCTCCTCCCGCACCGGTTGTATCTCCATACAAGCCTAAGCCTCCATACCCATCTCGATTGAAGAAGGATGGCCTTGAGAAGGTTTTCAAGAAGTTTGTGGAGCGGATTAGTCAAATGCAATTCTCTCTTCCGTTTCCCGAAGCAATGACTATGATGCCCCAATATGCTAAGTTCATGAAGGAACTCTACACCAACAAGAGAAAGCTACCGGAGACATCTCTAGTCCACCTTAATGAGGAATGCTCCGCCGTTCTCTTCAAAAGTCCACCCAAAAAGCTCAAGGATCCGGGTACCTTTACTATCCCTTGTGCTATTGGTAATATTTCTCTTGCTAATGGTCTTGCGGATCTAGGTGCTAGTATCAATGTCATGCCTTATTGCATATTTGAGAAGCTAGGGTTGTCTAATCTTCGTTCTACTCGTATGTACATTCAACTTGCGGACAAGTCGACCAAGAGTCCTAGGGGGATTGTTGATGATGTGCTAGTTAAAGTAGGCCCTTTTGTCTTCCTAGTTGACTTTGCGGTCATAGATACCGATGATGTGGATGTCTCATTGATATTTGGTAGACCATTCCTAGCTACTTCTCGTGCTTTGATTGATGTGCATGACGGAAAATTGACATTGAGAGTAGGACAAGAGAGTGTCACATTTTGCATAGCCGATGGCATGAAGTTTGCTCACGCACAAGATGATTTAGAGTACTCTTGTGATACTATTGCTTCGGCTAGTGTGTGTAGTATTTCTAACTTCGTGTGTCGAGATTCTTTGGATGTTTGTCTTAGAACGGATGTGCAGGAACATTTAGGCACCCCGGAGTTAAAAGCTCAAGTGGCTTACCTTGATGACGGGAGAGACAAGTTAGAGGGTGAAACGGTTTTTGTTGCTCTCCCGAAGGTGGAAAGGGTAAAGACCTCCTATGAAGAACCACCTACTCTTGAGCTCAAGCCTCTTCCCGCACATTTGGGGTATGCTTTTCTCATGCCAGATTCTAAGCTACCGGTCATCATCAATTCTGAGCTTCTACCGAGCAAAAGGACCGTCTAGTGGAGCTCCTCAAGAAGTACATGAGAGCTATTGCGTGGAGCATCTCAGATATTCGAGGTATAAGTCCCACATTTTGCTCACATCGGATCCTTATGGAGGAAGATTTCAAGCCGGTTGTGCAACCACAAAGAAGGTTAAATCCTAACATGAAGGAGGTTGTGAAGAAAGAGGTTATTAAGCTTATGGATGCGGGGATTATCTTTCCTATCTCGGATAGCCCTTGGGTTAGCCCGTGCAAGTTGTTCCCAAGAAAGGAGGGATCACGGTGGTAGCTAATGACAAGGATGAGCTTATCCCGACAAGGACGATCACCGGGTGGCGTGTTTGCATAGATTATCGTCGACTCAATGATGCCACTAGGAAGGATCACTTTCCTCTACCCTTCATGGATCAAATGCTCGAGCGTCTCTCCGGTCACGAGTACTATTGTTTCTTAGATGGTATGTTCGGGTACTTCCAAATCCCGATCGCCTCGGAGGACATCGAGAAGACCACATTCACATGCCCCTTCGGTACTTTTGCTTATCGACGGATCCCCTTTGGGTTGTGCAACGCTCCCGCTACCTTCCAACGGTGTATGCTTTCCATTTTCGATGATTTCGTGGAAGATATCATGGAAGTGTTCATGGACGACTTCTCGGTTTTTGGGGATTCATTCGACCTATGCTTGAGGAACCTTGAGAAGGTCTTGCGTCGGTGTGAAGAGACCAATCTTGCATTAAGTTGGGAGAAGTGTCATTTCATGGTCAATGAGGGGATTGTTCTTGGTCATAAGATCTCTAAAAAGGGCATTGAGGTTGACAACGCAAAATTGGAGACCATCTCTCAACTTCCTCCACCCTCATCCGTGAAATCCGTGAGAAGCTTCTTGGGGCATGCCGATTTCTATAGGCGCTTCATCAAAGACTTCTCGAAAATAACTACTCTATGACTCGGCTTCTTGAGAAGGATGTGGAATTTCGTTTTGATGAAGAGTGCTTGCAAGCTTTTGAACTCCTCAAGGGTAAGCTCACGAATGCCCCTATACTCATTGCTCTGGATTGGTCAAAGTCATTTGAGTTGATGTGTGATGCTAGCGATTACGCCATTGGAGCGGTTCTAGGCCAACGAATCGACAAGAGATTCCATCTAATATACTATGCAAGTAAGACTCTCAATGATGCTCAAAGGAACTACACAACTACGGAGAAGGAGCTCTTGGCCATAGTGTTTGCTTTTGATAAGTTTAGGTCCTTCTTGGTACTTTCTCACACTATTGTCTTCACGGACCACCAAGCTTTGAGGTACCTTCTATCTAAGACCGATGCTAAACCAAGGTTGATCCGATGGGTCCTTCTATTGCAAGAGTTTGATATTGAGATTCGAGATAAGAAGGGGTCCGAGAATGTAGCCGCCGACCACTTGTCTCGCTTGGAAGAGGCGGAAATGGTACACAATGGTAATGAAGAGATCAATGATAACTTCCCCGATGAGCTATTATTCGCTATAGCAACTTTAGAGTTCAAGGAACCTTGGTTCGCGGATTTGGCTAACTATCTTGCTAGTGGAGACTTGAAGGAGGGCCTCTCCACTCAAGACAAAAGGAAGTTCTTTGCGGATTTGAAACATTACTATTGGGATGATCCTTTTGTATTTCAAGTTGGCTCGGATGGTATGATTAGAAGATGTGTCACTTATGGAGAGTCTAAGGACATCATGCGACATTGCCACTCCGGTCCTACGGGTGGACATCATGGAGCAAATCGCACGGCTCGCAAGGTACTTGAGTCCGGATTCTTTTGGCCCTCGATCTTCCGAGATTGTCAAGACTTTGTCAAGTCTTGCGATGCGTGTCAACGTTCAGGTAACATCTCTTCCCGTAATGAAATGCCTCAAAATGTCTCGTTAGTGGTAGAAATATTTGATATATGGGGTATTGATTTCATGGGACCGTTTCCTACTTTGCATGGTAACAAGTACATATTAGTTGCGGTAGATTACGTGTCTAAATGGGCGGAGGCACAAGCTTTGCCTACCAATGATGCCCGAGTCGTAGGGAAGTTTCTTGTTAAGTTGTTCACCCGTTTTGGTACCCCTCGTGCTATCATTAGTGATCGAGGTACTCATTTTCAAGGGCAATTCGATAGAGTATGCCACCGGTTCGGCGTCACTCATCGGATGTCCACCTCGTATCACCCTCAAACTAGTGGCCAAGCTGAGGTGACCAATAGGGAACTTAAGAGAATCTTAGAGAAGACGGTCGACCAATCACGGAAAGATTGGTCGAAGAAGCTTGATGACGCTCTATGGGCCTACCGCACGGCCTACAAGACCCTATAGGCACTACTCCCTATCGGATGGTCTATGGCAAAGCATGCCATTTGCCGGTAGAGCTCGAGCACCGAGCTTATTGGGCATTGAAATTTCTAAACCTTGATATGAGTCTCGTAGGAGAAGAGCGTAAGTTTCAGGTACATGAGCTCGAGGAGTATCGCCATCATGCATATGAGAATGCAAAGCTTTACAAGGAGAGGACGAAGCTCATTCATGATTCCCGTTTGAAGCCGGGCAAGGATTTCAAAGTTGGTGATCAAGTTCTCCTATACAACTCTCGGCTCAAGCTCTTTCCCGGGAAATTGAGGTCTCGTTGGTCCGGCCCCTTTACGGTAACTCATGTTTTTCCTTATGGCACCATCGAGGTAATCTCTCCATCCCAAACCGAACCTTTTAAGGTGAATGGCCATAGACTTAAGCATTATGTTGTTAGTGATACTATAGGTGCTGTTGAGGTCTTGTCTTTGGTCGTGCCTTGAGTGTTCCTTGCTTCGTCGAGCTTACGACGTTAAACAAGCGCTTCTCGGGAGGCAACCCGAGTGTTTTTCATTTCTTTTCTTCTTGATTTGATTGCATGATTGTGTGTTTTTGTGGTGTTCAAGGTCCTTGAGTTGTTGTGGTGTCCTTTGTGGTCTCGTAGGCGTTGAAATTCTGAAGTTCGGGGTCCATTTTGGGTTGATTTGACGGTGTTTTGGTCATTTTTCGTCGAGGTGAAAAATTTGTTTTTCAGCTGCATGATGCACGTCGTGCACCACTGCACGCCGTGTACCGTGCACGGTTTGGTGCACGTGCTGTCCAGGAGGTTCAAAAAAAATTTTCAGCTGCATGATGCACGCCGTGCACACTGACGCGTGACTGATCTTTCCCTTTGCATTGTTTCGGTTTGGTCAGTGGTTGAGTCATCTGATTCTTGATTTTCTGGTTTGAGTCATTGTTCGGTTTGGTTTTGGTTCACCCAACTCACCCGACCAGGCTTGCCCACTCTCCCAACCCATCCCAACCACCCGACTCACCCACCCGAACCAACCGACCCACTCACCCGACCCGGCTGACCCACCCAACTAAACCCAAACCCCCTTATCCCCTTTCCTCGACTCCCCCAGCCCAGCACCCGTCTCTCTCAATCTCCCGCCGACTCCAATCAACCGCCCGACGCCACCACACCGACCAGCTCCAGCCGCCGCCACCCGTACGCATCCGCCGCTCAGCCGCCGCCGCCACCACCACACCGACCAGCTCCAGCCGCCGCCGCCCGTACACCAGCCGACTAATCCCGCCGCGCCCCACCAAAGCCATCTGCCCTGCCCCGACTCCAACAGCCCGCTGCCAACTCCTGCCAGCCACCCGACGTCGACCAACCTCCCAGCCGCCATCCCGGTACCGTAGCCCAGCCACCGTCAAGCCCGATTCCACAGCTCGACCAGCCGCCGCTACTCTTCCTACCCGCCGACTCGCCGCCAGCCAACTCCAGCTTCCCTTTTCCCAACCGTCGGCCAGCAGGTTTCCTTCTTCTTTTCTGGCGATTTTAGTTGTTTGGTCTTGCTGGGTGATTGGTTGGTGACCAGCTTGGGTTGTGCAATGCTTCATTGCTTCATTCGTGTTTCAGTGCTGAGTTGTGTGTTGGCAGTTGGTTCATTGGGTTGTTCTTCGTTGAGTTCCAGTTGGTTCTACTTTGCTGGGGTTGGATTGGTGCTGTTATTTAGGTTTGGTAGCAGTTGGTGGTTGAATTGTTTTACTTTCACTTTGAGTATTAGTACTGATTGTTTTAGCTCCGTAGCAGATGGTGTGATTGGTGTTGGGTTTGCTTCATAATTGAGAAGTTTTCATCATGATTTGGGTGGCTATTTGTTTGACAGCCGTATGATGAGCAGATTTTGGTAGGTGTCTTGTGTCCTGCTTTTAGTGTTGCTTGGACATTATTAGTGTGAGTGTTGCTTATGAGCTACATCGTGTGGCAGTTGGTGTGATTTGCTTTTTGATTGATTTACATCACTTGGCTTGATTTATGGGTAGTGGGGTGGAAATGATTAGGATTGTTGGTAGCTTGATGGAGTGCTAAATGAGCTATATAAGGTTTTGGATAGTCTGACTCGTTTGTGCTTATTCGTTTGCTTAAATCATTGTGGTGCGGTGTGTCTCAGGTTTGGATTGATTTGTGTTGATTGTGCTCCTGAGTGCTGAGCTTCAGTATAGATGTTAATGCTCTTATGATATGACTTGTATTCTTGTTCCATGAATTTCATTGTGGTCTATCAGTTGATCCTTTCGGTTCTGAATTCAGGGGCTGAATTCCATTCTTTGTGTGAGGAGGAGTGTGGTTTATCACCACTCATTGGTTTAATTTTTATATATTCCTCCTTACATTGTGTGGACTTAGGCTTATATGTTCTTGATTCGTGTTTTTGATCCATTATGCATGCCTTTTGCTTAACTGTGGATCTCTGTGATTTGATTTTTGCTAGCATAGGTTGTTGCATTTGAACTTGATGATCTTGAATCGTGCTCAATGTTGTGCTCAATGTTTTGATCATGTGTTATGACTAGGCGCCTTGATAGGGTTTGTGTTAGGAGTGTGCCCTTCTTGTTGATTCTTTGTTTGCACTTCTTTTGCAGAATGCCTCCTAAGGGTAAAGCAGCTTCTTCATCCTCCGCCCCCAAGCGATCCAAGGCACCAGCTTCCAAGAAGAGGAAGGGACAGACTGGGGAGTCTTCTGCTCCTCCACCACGGTCGCCTTCGCCGCCTCCAGCTCCTCGTGGCGTCGACCCTCCTGAGTCAGTGGTTCAGAGGATCTTCGACTTCGACCCCAGGGATCGGGCTTACAGTCGTTATCAGGTTATGGCAAGATGGCCTGTGGCGAGGCAGGGTAGATTTGATTTTGAGGGGTTGCAGAGTCATGATGGTTGGTTGGATGCTTTGAAGACTTTGGCTGATGGAGCCGGTATTTGGCCGCTCTTGGAGGTTGACGAGAGGGCGTATGAGTGGCCTACAAAGGAGTTCTTGAGCACTCTCACCGTGGAGTGTCATGAGACCACTAGTGAGGTTTGTGTGCGCTTCAGGCTCGGCGGGATGGCGCGTGTGTGCTCCATTGACGAGTTTGGATACCGCCTTGGGTTCTATGAGTGGGTGAAGGTTCAAAGTGGCGAGCTCTCTGGGTTGGCTCTCATATCTTCTCTTGCGGGAGACGCCAAGAGTGCATTCTTCAAGGAAATTGCACCGAGGACTAGAGGTTATTCAGCTCGCTCATCCAAGGTCACAGAAGTGAATCGGCCTATGCTGAAGCTCCTCCATCACTTCTTCCGGCACTCCATCACCCACAGGAAGTCATCCTCCTCTCCAGGTGTAGTCTCAGTCAGAGATTTGTTTCTCTTTTATTGCTTGGAGAGGGGCATCAAGCTACATCTAGGTGATTTAGTGCTAGGAGCCCTCCTTCAGATACAAGCTAATGACACTATTGGTGTTCTGCTGGGAGGAGGATTTGTGACCAGGTTGGTGCGTGGGTATGAGTGCCTTGATGCTTTTGGTCCTGCTCCAGCATTTGTCGAGCCTCGACCAGTTCTCTTGAGGATTGTCCTACCTACAGCTCAGATCACAGACCTTCTGGTTCCGACTTGTCGGGTCTCAGATGATGACAGTGATGAGGAGGATGTAGAGATCGACCCTACTTCGCTTCATGAGCTTATCTCGGGGATGGGTCGCCTCACGACCGTAGTGGAGGATATTCGTGAGGGATAGAGGAGAGACAGTGCGGCGATACAGGATCTTAACAGGAGAGTTTAGAACCTAGAGGCGTACAACGCTAGGGACTTTGAGAGCCAGCAGTTCTATGGACAGCAGCTTGCTCAGGTGCATGAGGTTCAGCAGTTTCAGGGTATCCAGATTACTCAGATTCAGCATTCTCAGTACTGGCAGCAGCATCAGTCCTACTACTACCAGGAG
The DNA here is from genome assembly GCA_034768395.1 of Linum lewisii. Lineage (NCBI taxonomy): Eukaryota > Viridiplantae > Streptophyta > Magnoliopsida > Malpighiales > Linaceae > Linum > Linum lewisii. Next base: position 20,769,388 of record CM068303.1, read on the forward strand.
AGCTTCCACTCTGAGTCCGGCCCCTCCAGCACTTGGGCAGTCTTTCCACCGCCTCCCCCGTTTGACGGCTACCATCCATGGTCACAGTGGCCTGGGCACCCACGACCACCACCCCACTGAGAGCCACAGGATCACTCACCACTTCTCAGGACTTTGGATTTTTCCTTTCTTTTATTTCTGTTTATGACTGCATGTTTTGTTGTGTTTGACTTCTGATTTTCTCTTTTCATTTCTGGCTTTGCACTTGTCATGTTGTTGGATCACACATCTCATCCGTACTCTCATCTTGTCGACTATGGGTTGTGTTTGAGTGGTATGCCCTCCCTTGTTTTCTACAGGTACCCCTGATTCATGTCCTCGTCCTGAACAGGTTACTTGACCCGGGATTCCATCTCCGGCTTCTCTTCTTCACCGCGCGGTATATTCGTTCCACCTTATCCTCTCTCTCTCTTGATCATTGAGGACAATGCTCATGTTAGTCGTAGGGGAGTTTGAGTTTTGGTGTGATTATTTGTCGGTAGAAGTCTAAAGCTATGTTGTGATGTGTTGCTTGATCTTAATTGAATGTCGAATTCCTCTATTGTAGAATCGTTCGGTTCTTGACTTTTGGTGTTTAATTGACTTCAAGTTTTCACAATGACGTTTAGACTGTCCTGCTTAGAACCTATAACCAGCATGTTAGCACTAATATCATATTAGTCTGGGCCAGAACTGAGATTTTATCACTCTTGCATGTTGGTTGATTGGTTTGATACGTGTTTTTGTACCGCTCGATAACACCGGTCTAAGATGATGAAGGCAATCAGAATTTTTCCCCTTTTCCATGTCTTTCTTTACCCTTTTTGATCTTTCGTGATTGTGGCTTGAGATTAGACGGAATCCAATTCGAAATCTTGTGTGGAAATTGTAAGGGGCTAAGGATCAAGTGGCTAAATTGTGAAAAAAAAAATGCTCAAAAGAAAAGCTAGGCAAGCTCGGCACCTAAGTGAAGTGTCGGGTTGAGCACTAAGCAAAAGGGCAAAGGCTGCGAGCTAGGCAGGTTCAACACCTAAGTGAAGTGTTGAATCGAGCACTAGTATGCAGTAAGAAAAAAAAGAAAGAAAAAGAGTTCTCAAATGTAGCCCTTGATCCTAGCCAGAGTTTTGTAAAGTGCGGATCTAGAAGCGGATGAAGTCGAGTCGATAGCCACATCATAATCACTCACCACTTACGATCCATGTCCCGATTTCAAGTCCTTTTGATTAGAGTTGGTGTTGTCGTGGTCGGTTTTGCTGTGTCCCAATCACCACTACTTGAAGTGTGCAGAAATTAGTGAGGTTTAGACTTGTTTGGTTGATGTTCTTGCATGTGTAGGTTTAGTTTGTTCGTGGAACAGTTTGAGCTAAATTGCGATTGCTTGAATCTCAATGGACCGAACTTGTCATTTGTGAACTTGGATGTTTCATTTGCTTGAGGACAAGCAAAGCTTAGTCGTAGGGGAATTTGATGTGACTTTAATTAGTGCATTTTAAGCTTATGAATGACCTTTGAAATGCCCGTGTTTATTCGTGAAATGACATGACTTTTATGCTTTTATTTTAGATTTTGTGCAAAGTGTCATTTTGTTGTCCGGTTGCTACTTTGGAGCCAAATTCGTGGGCTATTGGAGTTTCCTCTGTGCATTTTCAGGTTATGGCATCAAAGTACGGATGACAAGGAGCGCATAGGAGCAAACGGGAGGTCATTTGGAGTCCGGACGAGGGAGATATGAGCATTACAAGATTGAGTTTTCTGCAGAGTGCAGGGGTGCACGCCGTGCAGGTGTGCACGCCGGATGGTGCACCCGTGCAGGTGTGCACGGCATGGTGCACGCCGTGCACTGCCCCCTGCACTATAAATACTCTTGTTTTTGGCCATTTTGGGGAATTCTTTCATCTCCCTTGAACCCCAACACATACCCACGAACCCTCAAACCCTAGAACACATTTTTGGAGCAATTTGAAGCCATTGGAGCTAGGATTGAAGCCAACAAACCTTGGGAGAAGTGCTTACAAGTGGAGAAGTGAAGATCACCTCAAGGATTCATCCATGGTGTTCTTGGTGACCATTCTTCCTTCTTTTCTCTTTACTCCCTTGGCCATGTGTGGCTGAGTTTCTAGGGTTCATCTTGGATGGGTAGATTAGTTGTGCTATGATAGAGGGATGATTGTATAGAACTTGCCATGATTGATCTTGGTTGTATGAGGATGATTCCTAGACTTGTTCTTAATGCCATTTTTATGCCATGTTTGCTTAATTTGGTCCATTCAATGTGATTTGATGCATGAGAGTGCTTGGATTGCATAGATTGTAGGTCTAGGGATTGAAGTGAGTGTGTTCTAAGAGATTAGATCATCTTATTTCAACCATTTTCACTTGATTTCTCTCTTGGGCATTTTATCGAACACTTGGTGTGCATGTGGATTTTCATTCAATTGAGTTTGAAAAGGCTTTTTGGTGAATCTCTTAGTGTTAGAGCATTGATATGAGAGTGTTGTGCCTAGCCTTGTGGTCATAGAGTCTTAAGAGAGGGTCTTGTGTCTTGGTATTTCATCAAACACTAAGAATGCATCCTTTTTCACTTAGCTTGAGAGCGAGAGCCTAAGTTGAGTGGTATTAGGATAGAGATTTGGTGCTACGAGAGTGCATTGAGTCTATAGAAGTGAAATGCATGGTCATCCGAATGCAAACTCGATCTTGATTAGCTTGTTTGTTCAATTAGTCATCTTGAGCATGATGAAACTACCCACCAAGAGAGCCCCCTTTGTCTTTGATTTGAACTACCTTTCTCTCTTGCTTAATCTTTGTTAGTATTGCATTTCTTTGCCTTTGTTTCTGAATTTCTAAATCAAACCAAACCAATTTCAAATGTCTAGACCGTCTATGAGAAGTGTGAGTATTGGTCTATGAGAGGACCCCGTGGAATACGACCTTGGTAAAATCGCTTTTATCAGGGATGAACACGGATAGCCCGGAGCAGAGCGGAGTAGCTACTCGAGATCTCGAGGCGCCATCAACTCGCGCCTTAGTCCTGCGCTCAAAGGTGTTCCTAAACCAAGAACGAAACCAGATTAGTCAACCAAAACCTTACCCCACACTTAGTAGAAAAACTCGATTTCACAAACAAATGAGGGAAACTAAGTGGGGTAAGCAAAGCGGAGTAACCGGTAATCATAGACAGTAAAATACATACTTAGGAACAGCCATAGTCTTATAAGCACAATCAGAGTTCAAAAACCGACATTTAGAAAGTCAACATATAGGCAAATTGAACCCGAATCATGGCAAGACTATCATAACTTGGAGAATGATGGTAAAATATGATTTCAAATTGCAGCACGATAATATGATCAAGAATGAACACTTATGACAGCCAAACGATCAACAACAGTTCAAAGTCAACCCGACATTTCTCACAAAAGTCAACATAACAAGAAATTAATCGTATGCATAGCAACACATGACCAACTGATATGGCAATTAAGCACGAGACTCCCTAAGCATCCAAGAACAGTTCTATAAGTTCAGTTAATCCTAGTTCAGACGAAACAGTCGGCACGCAAAACGAGGCAAACCGAAAAGTCAACCAAAAGTCAACCTCGACGAAATCCAGCAATCTATATGTCAAAAGATTCGTATTGAAAAGTTATACAACTTACCTTGAAGTCCTGATTGCTAAAAATGAACGAGTTGAGAAGAATCGGTGAAAAACTTGAAAACTAGGTTTCGGAGAACTGGAGCTGCAAAGCTCTGATTCGGCTGTTCTAGGGCTCGTTGGGATCGGAAAAGGGAGGGGAAGGGAATGGCGGCGGTCGGCGGTGGGTGAAACGGCGGCGATCGCCGGTGTTAAAGTGGAGGGTGGTCGGCGATTTCAAAAGAGATAGGGGAAAAGTGTTTTCGGGTGGCTGAGCGAAAATGAATGAAGGAACGAAAACCGGATTTTAAAGTGGAGGATTTCTGATTTTCGAAATTATTTTCGGCGAAATTAAAAGGATGTTTTCGCCGAAAACGTTAGTTAAAATGGACAGCCGATTTGTGAAGGCGGTTTCGCCGAAATTGACAGCACGGTTTCGCCAAAAATTTTAGTTGAAATGGTTTCGCCGAACACAGAAATTTTTTGAACCGAAAATGAGGAACAGGAGAAACAGGTTCGAAATTTGAAAATCGGTTTCGCCGAAAACAAGGGTGGTTTCGCCGAAAATTTTGAACTGTTCAGGTTTAAAATATTTTCGCAAATCCGACCAACTTCAGAAAATCACGGTTAAATCCAGAGAAATCGGAATGACCTCAATCAACTTGCAACTGACTCTATGACATGCAGACTCTACACGAAAAATAATAAATCAAACAAACTGACACTTTTGGCTCTCCCGAACCGACTCTAAAATACCAAGGTTGAAACAAAACAAAACTGACTCCAGCCGTGGGTTGCCTCCCACGAAGCGCTCTTTTATTAACGTCCTTGAGCTGGATGATACCTGGACGGTATTAGGAGACATCCCAACTTATATTCTCCTTTTCTCCGGTAAGCGTGAATCTCTTCCCGTTTGCATGTAGTAGTTTGGTACGTCCGTCGGGAAGATGATCAACGAACTTGAATGGTCCGAACAGCTCTCTAGAGAGGTCATCCTTCTTTAGTGTGACGATGGAAGGAATGAGGACTGTCGGCTTCTTCTTCTCTTCAATCTTCAGCTTGTTATCACCAGGATCGGTGATCACTAGTACTTCCTTAGGAGACGCTTTAGGCTTCTCCTTCCATACTTGTTCCGGCGCCGGTTTCTCGGAACGTGTTGGTGGTGCAGCCTGCTCGGTGGAAGACGGCGAAATTTTTGGTCTCCGACCATTTGGGTCTTCATCTTCTTGTTCTTTCCTCGAGGTCGGCTCGGTGGTTTAGAAGAGGTTTGCAGTTCCTTCTTCTTCTTAGGTGGCTTCTGAACCGATAGTTTTGGCTTCTTCTTCATAACCTGGTTAATACCTGCAGCAACAACTAATCTAGAGACACTGGAAGAAACATTAGAAATGAAGTTGACCGAGGCCAACTCCACAATCTCTACAGATAAACAATTTAATTCTTCCTTAGGATGTATTTCATCCCGTCCTTGAGACGGAATGTTGCAGTATCCTTCCCCACACTTACAGTTAGAGAGCCATTAGGAACCTTGACATTCATTCCGGCTGTCGCCATGAATGACCGACCCAAAGAAGGGTAGAATATCTCTCTTGAGTATCCATAACTATATAATCAACGAAAAACGGAACGGGCCACAGCAAGTGATTACATCCTGGATCATTCCTCTAGGTTCTCTTAGAGTTTTGTCAGCGAACACTAAATTCATGTTGGCAGGTTGTAATTCCCCTAGGTTCAGTTTCTTATATAAACACATAGGCATGACATTTATAGAAGCTCCTAGGTCAATTATGCTACGCTTGATTTCAATGCCATTAATACTCAAAGGTAAAGTAAAAGGACCAGGGTCGGGGCACTTAGCTGGAATAGGTATGGGTGGTGGTCGAGGAATGATAGCCGAGCACTCTCCCTCATCAACAGCGGGCGGTTTTTCTTCCTTAGGCGGGCTAGTCTGCTCACTGCTCCTGGTTGTTACGACTTTAGCTTGCTCGTTCTTCTCGGAGGAGCTGCTTTGAGACGGAGCCTGATTGAAGATGGGAATACGAGCCATCGCACTAGCAATTTTATTTATCATATCCTCTATTCTCTGTCCAGATGCGATCTGTTCTTTATTGAGAACGGCTTGCGTTTTGAACCTTTCCTCGTGATCATCAAGTCTTGCTGTAATTAGATCAAACTTCCTAGCTATTCTCCTCTCCCAATTGTCCTCATATACAAGATTCGGAGGTTGCTGTACTCTGGTGAATCTGGAAGGATCTTGATAACCATTGTCCATGTATTGATTTCGGCTCTGGTCGAGTTGGGAGTTGTAGGGAGGACGCTCATAGAAGCCTTCCCGTTGTTGAGGAGGTGTTCTGAACTGACAGTAGTCGGGGTCGCCTCTTTGATCCCTGGTGAAGCTGTGATCAATGAAGTTGACTTCCTTGTTAGGCCAGTTATTAGTTGTACCGAGGATCTCTTCCATTTGTTTCTGTACTGCGATCTTAATCTGATCTTCACAACTTGGTTGACTCATGGCTGCTCCAAACTGTCTTTCCCTATTTCTGGACTTAGACGCGCAGTCCGCAAAGTGAAGTAGAGCAGCTTCTGGTTCAAGTGTTGTGCAGTCGCCATCAGCTAAGATGTTGACCCATTCAGCTGTTTCTTCATTCATCCCTTGGGCAAAGATTTCAGCTAGCTGCCACTGGTTGAATCCGTGATGAGGGCATTCAGAGAGAAGCGCTTGGAAGTCGTTCCACGCGTCGTGTAAACTTACTCCTTCCTTCTGAGAGAATCTAGCGATACTATCCTTGTAGAATGTAGTTCTTGAAGGTGGATAGTACTCCTCTATGAAGTCCTGGGCTAGATTATCCCAGTCGGTGTAGTAGCCTGGTGGTTTTGAGCTGAGCCACATCTTGGCGTTGCCTTTAAGAGAGAATGGGAATGCTCGCAAGCAAAGATTGTTCTTGTTGAGATTCCCTTTTTTAAACGTCTCGCACATGTCAAGGAAGTTCTCCAAATGTGTGCGGGGGTTTTCTTGCAGCTTCCCTTCGAATCGAAGACTCTTAGAGACCATGTTCAGGACGAAGGTTGTGATATCATAATCAGGGTCGTCATCGTTGTGCGGCACGACGACGCTAGCTCGGAGGTGAGCTACACTTGGTCTATAGTAATCCGCCACGGTGCGCTGAGCAACTAGTACGGGAGGAGAAGGTGGTGGTGAATCTGAAGTAGTGGATGAAGCGGATGAAGATAAGGAGTTCTCCTTCAACTCCTCGATCTTTTCAGGGATAGGTGGTGTAGGCGGTGTGGTTATGTCTTGCTTCTGAGCTCGCGGTTTCTTCGGCGAAGTAGAATTACGCGGCTTAAACTGAGAATGAGCGATCGAGCGGTTCATAAACCTGTAGAACAACCTACAAGCAACAAAAGCAAACATACCGGCGTAAAATCGAAGTGGGTGGAAAAATGAAAGATGGAAAATGGAAGAATAAATTGCCAGTTCTTCTTTCAACAATCAAAAGAAGTCCCCGGCAACGATGCCAATTTGATGAACCGTCGTTGTGCTGAGCAGGTTTGATCAAATAACTATCAAGCTCAAGAGCTAGGATAGATCGTATTCCACGGGCCTTCGAATGATTGGCTACTTCAGAACTAACAAATTACTCAAGGAAAAACACGTTGTGCGTGGTGTGAGTTCCACGACTTCTAATTCTAAGGAATGCAGAAAAATTAAAACAAATTAAGCTAAAGCAGATTGAGAATTAGGGTTTGGAAACAAGAATGACAGACGAACTTAGACTTTGAATCCCCCTTCGTTCCCCAGAGCATTGGCAATCAACAGATCAGCGGATTTCGATTCTTATTCAATCAATTATTAAGACACCACCATAACTCCTTACCCTTAGGTTCAAGATCGGCGAACGTTCGCTCTATCCGTTCTAACTACCAAGATTAACTAGCCGCCCAGGTACGGTCGCCTCTCGCAACGACTTAATTAATTGGTGTGATTACTAGTGATTAATGAGCTACTCTTGCAGTGCATTAACCCTAACCGGTTCCTACGAAAGGCACACTCCAATTATAAGGTTAATTGTTTAATTTGATGTTCTAAAGTAAGGCGAGCGTTCGCTTCTATCCTTAGCTTAACAAGAATCTAATCTAGGGGATCAATCCAGACAAGAAACATGAACAATGAAGAACGAATCAAACATGAAAAAAGAACTGATTGAATTTCGAATCTAATCACCGCCGATCCGTGACCGCTTTAAAGCCCTTGGTCACTTAGGGTTCATCTAGTCTAAGCTCTAAAGGGTTTAGCTACTCATGATCATTACAAAAGAAACAAAGACAAGGAAAGAGTTCATCATTCAAAGGAAGAACAGAAAAGGATCTGAAAAACCTAATTCAGACGACTCTGACAGACTCCGATCTTCGATAAGTTGCACTCCTAGCTCTGGTTCTCCGAGGTGGAATGGATGGCGTCACGATCTCTATCCGGCTCTTCGAACTCCAACTCCTCGCTCCAGAACTCCAGAGAATTCTGATCTCAAAAAGGTGTGTTATGAATAATTATGATTCTCTCCTCCCTCGGGCCGCCGGATTAAGTATAAATACTTAACCCTAGTTGGGCCGGGCTGAGCTGATGTTTTCGCCGAAACCATAGGGATAGTTTCAGCGAAACTGGCTTTGAGTTCAGGGCTCCGCCGGCTGTTCATTATTTTCGGTCCGAGCAGTTGAATCTTTTCGCCGAAATCATCCTTCTCTTGGCATCAGTTGATTTGAACTGCTGGTTTCGCCGAAAATGGAGGCCTGGTTTCGCCGAAACTGTAAGTGTGAATGGCAGATTTTTGGTTTGACTTGATTGACTCCTTGGATCGATTCCGGTTTGATTCCTCGTGGTTCCAATGCCTTAGACACGTCCATGGCTACGTTATTTGACGGCAAAAACCTGTGCTAACACAAAAACACTAGAAAACCATCAAATAGACCTGAAACGGGCCAAGGTAACACAATTGGCACGAGATAGGGCAATTGATTGAATAATACCCTAAAAACCATGTCTTAAGCAAAGAAATGTCGCTTAAATGAGGCTGATAATCACGTCAAATCGAGTGTCATCAGCCAAAAGCATCTCCTAAGGAAATACTGACGATCACCGATCATGGTGATACCAAGCCGAATATAAAAGAAAAGAAGAAGCCGACAGCCTTCATTCCTTCCATCGTAACAATCAAGAAGGATGATCTCTCCAGAGAACTGTTCGGACCGTTCAAGTTCGTCGATCATCTTCCCGATGGACGTACCAAGCTTTTGCATGCAAACGGGAAGAGATTCACGCTTACCGGAGAAGTCCTGAAGCTGTACTTTATGAACTCCGACGTGAGCGTTAAGGAGAATCTAAGTTGGGATGTCTCCTAATACCGTCCAGGTATCGTCCAGCTCAAGGACGTTAATAAAAGAGCGCTTCGTGGGAGGCAACCCACGGCTGGAGTCTGTTTTAATTTTTGTCAACTTGGTATTTTAGAGTCGGTTTGGGGAGCCAAAAGTGTCAGTTTGTTTGATTTATTATTTTTCGTGTAGAGTCTGTGTGTCATCGAGTCAGTTGCAAGTTGATTGAGGTCGTTCCGATTTTTTTGGATTTAACTGTGATTTTCTGAAGTTGGCCGGATTTGCGAAAATATTTTAAACCCGAACAGTTCATAATTTTCGGTGAAATCACCCCTCATTTTCAGCGAATTCACCTTTTGGTTTTCACTGAATCTCCCTGTTCATTATTTTCGGTTCGAAAAGCTGTTTGTTTTCGGCGAAACGATTTTTGAAGACCAACAGCCATTTTAATTAAAATTTTCGGCGAAACCATATGGTTATTTTCGGCGAAATTACCTTCAAAAATCCGGCAGTGCATTTGAACTGAAATATTTGGCGAAACCACCCTCCTATTTTCACCGAAAATAATTTTGAAAATCACTCCACTATTCCTTTAAAATCCGGATTTACCCCCTCTCTCATCCACTTTCATTTTCGTTCACAACACCCGAAAATCCCTTCCCCCTTATCTTTTTAAAAATCGTCGCCGCCACCCACCTCTTTAAAACCACCGTCGCCACCGTTTCCCACCGCCGCCGACCGCCGCCGCTCCCTTCCCCTCTCCATTCCAATTCCGTCGAGCCCTAGAACAGCCGAATCGGAGCTCTACAGCTCCAGTTCACCGAAACCCTAGTTTTCAAGGTTTTTCACCGATTCCTCCCAACCCGTTCATTTTTAGCAGTCATGGCTTCAAGGTAAGTTGTAGAACTTTTCAATACGAATCTTTTGACATATGGATTGCTGAATTTCTTCGGGGTTGACTTTTGGTTGACTTTTCGGTTTGCCTCGTTTCGCGTTACGACTGTTTTCGTGTGAACTAGGATTAGCTGAACTTATAGAACTGTTCTAGCATGCTTAGGGAGTTTCGTGCTTAATTTCCATATCATTTGATCATGTGTTGCTATGCATATAATAAATTGTTTGTTCTGTTGACTTATGATAAATGTCGGTTTGACTTTGAATTGTTGTGATCATTTGGCTGCCTGATGTGCTCATTCTCGTTCGTATTATCGTGTGGTGAACCGCCCGGTCGTTGTTCGGGATTCAACCAAATAAAAACTACTAATGCTAAAAAGCGTATAGCAGATCGTATTCCGAGGGTCTCTATGATTGGTTACATCAGAACTAGCAAAATACTCGAAGGAAAACACGTTGTGCGTGGTGTGAGTTCCACGACTTCTATTTCTAAGGAATTCAGAAACATTAAAACAAATTAAACTAAAGCAGATTGGGAATTAGGGTTTGAAAACAAGAATGACAGACGAACTTAGACTTTGAATCCCCCTTCGTTCCCCAGAGCATTGGCAATCAACAGATCAGCGGATTTCGATTCTCATTCAATCAATTACTAAGACACCACCATAACTCCTTACCCTTAGGTTTAAGACCGGTGAACGTTCGCTCTATCCGTTCTAACTACCAAGATTAACTAGCCGCCCGGGTACGGTCGCCTCTCGCAACGACTTAATTAATTGGTGTGATTACTAGTGATTAATGAGTTACTCTTGCAGTGAATTAACCCTAACCGGTTCCTATGAAAGGCACACTCCAATTATAAGGTTAATTGTTTAATTCGATGTTCTAAAGTAAGGCGAGCGTTCGCTTCTATCCTTAGCTTTAACAAGAATCTAATCTAGGTGATCAATCCAGACAAGAAACGTGAACGATGAAGAACGAATCAAACATGAAAAAGAACTGATTGAATTTCGAATCTAATCACCGCCGATCCGTGACCGCTTTAAAGCCCTGGGTCACTTAGGGTTCATCTAGTCTAAGCTCTAAAGGGTTTAGCTACTCATGATTATTACAAAAGAAACAAAGACAAGGAAAGAGTTCATCATTCAGAGGAAGAACAGAAAAGAATCTGAAAAACCTAATTCAGACGACTCTAGCAGACTTCGATCTTCGGTAATCTACACTCCTAGCTCCGGTTCTCCGAGATGGAAGGGATGGCATCACGATCTCTATCCGTCTCTTCGAACTCCAACTCTTCGCCCAGAACTTGAGAGAATTCTGATCTCGAAAAGTTGTGTTTTTTGTAAATTATGATTGTCTCCCTTGCCTCCTCCGCCGGGTTAAGTATTTATACTTAACCCTAACTGATCCGGATTAGTGTATTATTTTTGCCGAAAATTCCTTAAGAATTTCGGTGAAAATTCCTTTGTGTTCGGGAGTGCTTTCTCTGCCTTGTATTTTCGGTCCGAAGAGTACAATGTTTTCGCCGAAGATGTCCTTTGACTCGGCAGCAGTTGAATGCACTAATATTTTCGCCGAATATGCAAGCTCAATATCGGCGAAAATCTCTTTGTACTCGGGCAGGATTTTGTTTGACTTTGACTGGCTCCTTGGATCGATTCTGGTTTGATTCCTCGAGGTTCCTACGCCTTAGACACGTCCATGGCTATTTTATTTGACGGCAAAAACCTGTGCTAACACAAAAACACTAGAAAACCATCAAATAGACCCGAAACGGGCCAAGGTAACACAAATGGCACGAGATAGGGCAATCGATTGAATATTCATTATTCTACCCTAAAAACCATGTCTTAAGCAAAGAAATGTCGCTTAAATGAGGCTGATAATCACGTTAAATCGAGTGTCATCAAATACCCCACACTTAAGCTTTTGCTTGTCCTCAAGCAAACTGAATAGAAACGCTCATGTTCACAAATGATAAGATCGATTAAATTGGAGCTCAATCAAACACAATGAATTATTAGACAGCTCGATCCTAGAACAAGAAACCTAACATGCATACGGATCAGCCAAACTACCTGGTCTCACTAATAAACTGTACACGACAAGTAATTAGCAACCAATTATGCACGAATTTGACCTGACCGACCAGACTCCTCACACAGGATGTATATAGTACAATGGGAACTCTCACTCTCTGTGTTTAGGGACGTGTTTCTGCTCTCGATCATTTTCTGTTACCGAATTCTGTCATAGGTTTGCATTTTGACCACATCTCCACCACTGTGACAACACGAGTATCTAGTCAAGAAGGACTTCCCTGCTAGGACCATAATGAATACTACACTACTCGGGTTTATAATGAGATGGATGATGGGGATGAATGATGATGGCTTTGGTGCGGTGTAGCTTTCGACTAACTTCCCTCGAATCTAATCTACGGCTTCCTACCGTCTAACCAAAAACGGGTGGAATAATGAACGCTCGTCCTATGATACCCTCCAGCAACCTAGCACTTATTCTTTTTCTTTTTGCACAAATTTTTTTTTTCTTTTGAACTTTTCTTTTGACTTCGTTCTTCCATTTGTAGGGAGAAGAACGTTTTATTGAACAACACTTTGGAACTTTTCTTATTTTTCTGATTTTTTTTTGTGCCGATTTTTCTTTTAGTTGCTAGAGGGGTTTACACGTCTGGACATATTAGCTAAGACCACCTGTTTAATGGCTATAGGCAGGTTACCACAAATCGACTTTCGGTAGGTCAATCTAGAACTACAACCACAGGGGATCAACGGGGAATGGAAGAAATGGGAAATGGATGTAATGTATTATCGAACCGAAAGAACAGGCCAAACTCAAGGGTCTAAACCTAGTGGATTTTATCGTTTGGTAGGCTATCTGGCTTAATAGCTGAATCTAGGTGCCCCTATCCTTCTAGAACTCGTGCATCGTGTGGTCTCGAGTAGGTCTCATGCAAATTCTAACTCATTCAAGTAAACAGAAAACCACTCAGAAAGAATTGAAATTGCAAGTTACGTGCAATGGATCAAAAGCTCACAGTTGGTTTGCTAGTCGGATTCGGTCATTTTCATGCAATGAAGGCTACAAACTACAAGTGTGATTTTAAAATTCTGTTCTGACCAGGCAATTTAGCATCAAGGCATACAAGTTGGTTCTCAAGTTCTAGGTTAAGCAGTCTAAGCATCATTATGAAAGTTTGAACAACAACTTAACATCAAAAATCAAGAATTGAGCCATTCTAATGCTAGAGAGACTGGAATGGAATCACGAGGCACACATAAAACACAATCAAGGGCAATCAAGTTCATGCAAAGTTCTCTAGCATCCTACCCCACACTTAAATCGGACTGTGTCCTCACAGGACTAATTCTAGAGGTCAGAGTGAAGTAGAAGAACCTGGACCGAGATGATTGGCGTAGGAGATGAGCACGGGTCCTCGGAGCGGAGGGAATCTACCCAAGCGAAGCAAAGGGAATCTCCCAACTGCCTACAAAACAAAAACAAATGAAACATAAAAAGGAAACCAGGACAAGTGTCCCGGATCCACACAGAAAAAAGTTGGACCGAAATCCGAAAAGAATAAATAAAAAAAAGACACCAGAAAAGGAATACAACCCGATCACTGCTGGTCCGGTGAGCCGGGAGGTGGAAAGTGGAGAAATTCGCCGAGCTGGCGTTACCACGCCATCAGTGCCTCATATCGCCGGTCGGCGCGGCGCATATGTTGCTGCATAATAGTCCATCGTGCCTCTTGAGTGGCGTTGTCGGTGATTCGCCACTCCTGCAGTCGCTCGTATAAATCTCCAACATCCGCGGGGTGTCTTGCGGCTGTTGAGTATGCGCCGGATATGGCTCGGGGATGTGCGGCGGCGACTGGTGGATGTACCCTGCCTGATGGTGTGGCGAGGGCATATAATCATGAAACTCAGGCGGCGGCTGCGGCTGCTACTCCTCAGCATCATCTTCTTCCTCTGACTCGACCACAGGCTGGAGTGGAGGATCAGCTGCTACATGGGGACTGAGGTCGAGTTCTAAGTCGTACTCAACCGCCAAGTCTCCTCCAACGGTCCGAACTGGATGTCATGGAATGTGCGGGCCATACTCATGGCTGATGCCGAAGGAGATGATGAGCTGTCCTATGAAGTTGCCCCCCAAGAGTTTGCGAGGTGGCGTCTTCCTCCTGGTCTTCTGGCGGAAGATGCGAGCCAGTACCCAGCCGGGGTGGAGAGGGTAGCTCTCTCGGATGGCGCGGAGAAGCATGAGCTCCTCCTTGAGGATATGGTGGCGATCCTTATCTGGAACATATAAAAGCAACCTCCGCCAAACAATAAGAATAAATTTATAGAGCGGGTGAGAGAGAGACTTAACTGAGTTGTTCGTCCCGAGGCGATCGCCAGGCACGCCTATCATGTGGCTCCAGAGCGCGTTGTACTCCTCATCGTCATCATCTTCGCCCCAACCTAGGTGATGATCGTCATAATGCTCATAGGGGATGCCGAGATGAGTGGCAAACTCATCGTAGGTGAGCTGCCTGTACACCCCACCAAGATAGAAGGTGATCACCTTCTGGCGTTGCTTCCTCTTGTGCTCATCCAGATCAAAGGTTGCCCAGAACTCCTGGAGGGCAATGTCAGGGAACTCGGCGGCGATGGTGGTCAGCTCGAGGAGACCAGCCGGTGCTAAGGCGTCATGCACGTTCCGGTGGTAGTCCTCATCATGATCGTGCTGGGACTCCATGGAGAGAGGGGCACGTCAGCTCCCCGAACGTGCTAAATCTTCTGGAAGCACTCAAAATAGAAATCCGGTAGACGGACGATGGTGGGATGATATCCAGCATGGCGGGGTAGAGCAGGTGGTGGACCCAGAACAGCAGGTGTGACTGGAGCGGCAGCTCCTGAGCTCGAGGTGCCATCAAGTCGCGCCTTAGTCCTGCGATCGTAAGTGGTGTTCCTAGAACCAGAATGAAACCAGATTAGTCAACCAAAACCCTACCCCACACTTAGTAGAAAAACTCGATTTCACAAAGAAATGAGGGAAACTAAGTGGGGCAAGCAAAGCGGAGTAACCGGTAATCATAGACAGTAAAATACATACTTAGGAACAGCTAGAGTCGGATAAGCACAATCAAAGTTCAAAAAGTCAAACCGACATTTTGGAAGTCAACATTTAAGCATACTGAACCCTAATCATGGCAAGACTATCATAACGTGGAGAATGACGATAAAATATGATTTCAAATGGCAGCTCGATAATATGAACGAGAATGAACACATCGGACAGCCAAACGATCACAGCAATTCAAAGTCAAACCGACATTTCTCACAAAAGTCAACTTAACAAGGAATTAATCGTATGCATAGCAACACATGACCAAATGATATGGAAATTAAGCACGGAACTCCCTAAGCTTGCTAGAATAGTTCTATAAGTTCAATTAATCCTAGTTCACACGAAATAGTCGACACGCAAAACGAGGCAAACTGAAAAGTCAACCAAAAATCAACCCCGACGAAATTCAGCAATATATATGTCAAAAGATTCATATCGAAAAGTTATACAACTTACCTTGAAGTCATGATTGCTAAAAATGAACGAGTTGAGAAGAATCGGTGAAAAACTTGAAAACTAGGTTTCGGAGAACTGGAGCTGCAAAGCTCCGATTCGGCTGTTCTAGGGCTCGTTGGGATCGGAAAAGGGAGGGGAAGGGAATGGCGGTGGTCAGCAACGGCGGCGGCGGTGGGTTACGGCGGCGACGGCGGATTGAAAGAGGGGGGGTGGTCGGCGATTGTTTTAAAAAGATAGGGGAGGGAGTTTTCGGTGGTATGAACGAAAATGAGTGAAGGAGAGAGAGGGAGTTAAACCGGATTTTAAAGGAAATATTGGGTGATTTTCAAAATTATTTTTGGCGAAAATAGGAGGGTGGTTTCGCCGAAAATATCAGTTAAAATGGACTGCCGGATTTGTGAAGGCGGTTTCGCCGAAAACAATAGCACGGTTTCACCAAAAATATCAATTAAAATGGTTTCGCCGAAAACAAAAACATTTCGAACCGAAAACAATGAACAGGGAGACTGAGTTCGAAAATTGAAAATCGATTTCGCCGAAAATAGGGGTGGTTTCGCCGAAAATTTTGAACTGTTCGGGTTTTAAATATTTTTGCAAATTCGGCCAACTTCAGAAAATCACAGTTAAATCCAAAAAATTGGAACGACCTCAATCAACTTGCAACTGATTCTATGACATGCAGACTCTACACGAAAAATAATAAATCAAACAAACTGACACTTTTGTCTCTCCCGAACCGACTCTAAAATACCAAGGTTGAAACAAAACAAAAACTGACTCCAGCCGTGGGTTGCCTCCCACGAAGCGCTCTTTTATTAACGTCCTTGAGCTGGACGATACCTGGACGGTATTAGGAGACATCCCAACTTAGATTCTCCTTCACGCTCGCGTCGGAGTTCATGAAGTACAGCTTCAGGACTTCTCCGTTAAGCGTGAATCTCTTCCCGTTCGCATGCAAAAGCTTGGTACGTCCGTCGGGAAGATGATCAACGAACTTGAATGGTCCGAACAGCTCTCTAGAGAGATCATCCTTCTTGAGTGTGACGATGGAAGGAATGAGGACTGTCGGTTTCTCTTTTTCTTTCTTCTTCGGCTTGTTATCACCAGGATCGGTGATCGTTAGTACTTCCTTAGGAGACGCTTTTGGCTTCTCCTTCCATACTTGTTCCGGTGCCGGTTTCTCGGAACTAGTAGATGGTGCAGCTGGCTCGATGGAAGATGACGGAATTTTTGGTCTCCAGACCATTTCGGTCTTCGTCTTCTTGTTCTTTCCTCGAGGTCTGCTCGGAGGTTTAGAAGAGGCTTGCAGTTCCTTCTTCTTCTTAGGTGGCTTCTGAACCGATATTTCTGGCTTCTTCGTAATGACCTGTTTAATACCTACAGCAACAGCTGATCTAGAGACACTGGAAGAAGCATTAGTAACGGAGTTGACCGGAGTCAACCCCTCCGTTTCAACAGCTAGGCAGTGAGATTCTTCATTCCTAGAGTCATATTTCATGCCATCTTTAAGACGGAACGTTTTCATTTCTTTACCGACTCTTAAAGTTAAAGAACCATTTGGAACGTTAATATTCATTCTAGTAGTAGCCATGAAAGGTTGACCTATGAGAATGGTAGCATCATCTGTACTAGTATCCATAATCTCATAATCAGCTAAGAACGTGAACGGACCACATTTAGTGACAACGTCTTTAATCTCTCCCTTAGGGGTTTTAAGCGATCTATCAGTAAAGACGAGTTGCATACTAGGCGGTTCAAGTTCTCCTAGGTTTAACTTTTCATATAGACTCACAGGCATAACATTAACAGATGCTCCTAGATCAACTAAGCATCGTTCAATCTCAACATCATTAATGACCAAAGGCAAAGTAAAAGAACCGGGATCAGATAACTTAGCTGGATATGGAGAAACAGGTTTCTTAGCACGAATGTCAGGATATCCTTCCTTGTTCCCCTTCATGCCAGTTTCGATCCTTGCATTTGGCAGCAATGCTCTAGGAAAAGGAGGTTTCACGACGTACGGTGCAAGAGGAGGATCCTCCTTAGGCACCGGTTCCTGTTCTTCTTCTTCCTCTTCTTCTGGAGTTTCAGCGATCCTGCGTAAAATAGAATAAGCATCAGTAATTAGGTTTGGAAGTTTTCGAGCAGTTACCATTTTAGCCTGTTCTTTTCTCGGGTTTGGCTCTGTCTGGCTTGGAAGTTGGCCAACTGGTCGACCAGATGCTAGCATGCTCGAGATGTTGTTCACGACTTGCTCAATTCTTTGACTGGATGCGATCTGTTCTTGATTGATGAGAGCTTGAGCCTTGAACTGACTGTCATGATCATCGAGTCTGGTGATGATCAGGTCGAACTTCTTGCTACCTTGTTATCCCTTGTGTTCCCCGATGTAGATCCCCGAGGTTGTCTGGACTGACGGTAGTCGGGGTAGCCCTATTGACTGTTGGTGAAGCCCTCAGAAAAGTTCACCTCTTCTACCGAGCAAGCATTGATTTTCTTCAATCGCTCCTGGACTTCTGCTTCAATAAGCTCTTCTATTCTCCAATGTCTCTTAGCTCCTCCGGTCTCCTTGAGCCTTGAGACGCTGTTCCTATAGGCAGTGGTTCTGGAAGAAAGGGAGTATTCCTCTATGAATCCTTGAGCGAGATCCTCCCAGTTGGTGTAGAGACCGGGTGGCCTGCTAATGAACCATCTCTTTGCGGCGCCTCAGAGTGAGAATGGGAAGGCTCGAAAGCAGAAGGTATCCTTATCGGGGTTCCCACTCTTAAAGGTTTCGCAAAAAGCAAGGAAATCCGCCAAGTGTGTGCATGGATTATCATGAGGATTTCCTTCAAGCTGTAGACCCCTCGAGATCATTTCCGAGTAGGCGGTCTTGATCTCATAGGCAGGATCGTCTTCATTACGCGGCACAAAGATGGGAGACCGAACACTAGCAGCCATCGTGGTAGGGAAAGGTGGAGCGGAAGTGATTTACTTCTGAATTTTCTTATCCTGCAAAAGACAAAAAATAAACACAACCGGTGTAGAATCAAAGTGGGTGGAAAGATGAAAGATGGAGAGTAGAGGAATAAATTGCCAGTTCTTCTTTCAACAATCAAAAGAAGTCCCGGCAAGGCGCCAATTTGATGAACCTAAGATCGTTGTTCGGGTTCAAACAAATAAAAACTACTAATGCTAAAAAGCGTATAGCAGATCGTATTACGAGGGCTTTCTATGATTGGTTACTTCAGAACTAGCAAAATACTCAAAGGTAAACACGTTGTGCGTGGTGTGAGTTCCACGACTTCTATTTCTAAGAAATGCAGAAAAATTAAAACAAATTAAACTAAAGCAGATTGGGAATTAGGGTTTGAAAACAAGAATTACAGACGAGCTTAGACTTTGAATCCCCCTTCGTTCCCCAGAGCATTGGCAATCAACAGATCAACGGATTTCGATTCTCATTCAATCAATTACTAAGACACCACCATAACTCCTTACCCTTAGGTTTAAGACCGGCGAACGTTCGCTCTATCCGTTCTAACTACCAAGATTAACTAGCCGCCCAGGGTACGGTCGCCTCTCGCAACGACTTAATTAATTGGTGTGATTACTAGTGATTAATGAGTTACTCTTGCAGTGAATTAACCCTAACCGGTTCCTACGAAAGGCACGCTCCAATTATAAGGTTAATTGTTTAATTCGATGTTCTAAAGTAAGGCGAGCGTTCGCTTCTATCCTTAGCTTTAACAAGAATCTAATCTAGGTGATCAATCCAGACAAGAAACATGAACGATGAAGAACGAATCAAACATGAAAAAGAACTGATTGAATTTCGAATCTAATCACCGCCGATCCGTGACCGCTTTAAAGCCCTGGGTCACTTAGGGTTCATCTAGTCTAAGCTCTAAAGGGTTTAGCTACTCATGATTATTACAAAAGAAACAAAGACAAGGAAAGAGTTCATCATTCAGAGGAAGAACAGAAAAGAATCTGAAAAACCTAATTCAGACGACTCTGGCAGACTTCGATCTTCGGTAATCTACACTCCTAGCTCCGGTTCTCCGAGATGGAAGGGATGGCATCACGATCTCTATCCGTCTCTTCGAACTCCAACTCTTCGCTCCAGAACTTGAGAGAATTCTGATCTCGAAAAGTTGTGTTTTTTTGTAAATTATGATTGTCTCCCTTGCCTCCTCCGCCAGGTTAAGTATTTATACTTAACCCTAACTGATCCAGATTAGTGTATTATTTTCGCCGAAAATTCCTTAAGAATTTCGGCGAAAATTCCTTTGTGTTCGGGAGTGCTTTCTCTGCCTTGTATTTTCGGTCCGAAGAGTACAATGTTTTCGCCGAAGATGTCCTTTGACTCGGCACCAGTTGAATGCACTAATATTTTCGCCGAATATGCAAGCTCAATTTCGGCGAAAATCTCTTTGTACTCGGGCAGGATTTTGTTTGACTTTGACTGGCTCCTTGGATTGATTCCGGTTTGATTCCTCGAGGTTCCTACGCCTTAGACACGTCCATGGCTATTTTATTTGACGGCAAAAACCTGTGCTAACACAAAAACACTAGAAAACCATCAAATAGACCCGAAACGGGCCAAGGTAACACAAATGGCACGAGATAGGGCAATCGATTGAATATTCGTTATTCTACCCTAAAAACCATGTCTTAAGCAAAGAAATGTTGCTTAAATGAGGCTGATAATCACGTCAAATCGAGTGTCATCATCGTGCTTGCCATTTGAGATCATATTTTACCGTCATTCTCCAAAGTATGATAGTCTTGCCATGATTAGGGTTCAATAAGCTTAAATGTAGACTTTCTGAATGTCGGTTTGACTATTTGAACTCTGATTGTGCTTATCCGATTCTGGCTGTTCCTAAGTATGTATTTTACTGTCTATGATTACCGGTTACTCCGCTTTGCTTACCCCACTTAGTTTCCCTCATTTCTTTGTGAAATTGAGTTTTTCTACTAAGTGTGGGGTAGGGTTTTAGTTAACTAATCTGGTTTCATTCTGGTCTTAGGAACACCACTTATGAGCGCAGGACTAAGGCGCGACTTGATGGCGCCTCGAGCTCAGGAGCTGCCGCTCCTGTCACACCCACCGTTCTGGGTCCTCCACCCACACTACCTCGCCGGGCTGGATACCATCGCACTATCGCCCGTCTACCCGACTTCTACTTTGAGTGCTTCCAGAAGCTCGAGCACGTTCGGGGAGCTGACGTGCGCCCTCTCTCCATGGAGTCTCTCTTTGATCACGACGAGGACTACCACCGGAATGTGCATGACGCCCTAACACCGGCAGGTCTCCTAGAGCTGACCACCATCACTGCCGAGTTCCCAGACATTGCCCTCCAGGACTTCTGGGCAACCTTTGATCTGGATGAGCACAAGAGGAAGCAGCGCCAGAAGGTTGTCACCTTCTATCTTGGTGGGGTGTACAGGCAGCTCACCTACGATGAGTTTGCTGCTCATCTTGGCATCCCCTACGAGAATTATCACGATCATCACCTAGGTTGGGGCGAAGATGATGACGACGAGGAGTACAACGCGCTCTGGAGCTACATGACAGGCGTGTCTGGCGATCGCCTCGGGACGAACAACTCAGTTAAGTCTCTCTCTCATCCGCTCTATAAATTTATTCATATGGTTTGGCGGAGGTCGCTTTTATATGTTCCAGATAAGGATCGCCACCATATCCTCAAGGAGGAGCTCATGCTTCTCCGAGCCATCCGAGAGAGCTACCATCTCCACCCCGGCTGGGTGCTGGCACGCATCTTCCGCCAGAAGACCAGGAGGAAGACGCCACCTCGCAGACTCCTGGGGGGCAACTTCATAGGACAGCTCATCATCTCCTTCGACATCAGCCATGAATATGGCCCGCACATTCCACGACACCCAGTTAGGACCGTTGGAGGAGACTTAGCGGTTGAGTACGACTTAGAACTCGACCTCAGCCCCCATGTAGCAGCAGATCCTCCACTCCAGCCTGTGGTCGAGTCGGAGGAAGAGGATGATGCTGAGGAGCAGCAGCCCCAGCCGCCGCCAGTATTCCACGATTATATACCCTCGCCACATCATCAGGCAGGGTATGCTCACCAGTCGCCGCCGCACATTCCTGATCATTACCAGGCGCCTCCCCAACAGCCGCGACACCACCCAGCGGATGTTGGAGAGTTATACGAGCGACTGCAGGAATGGCGCATCACCGACAACGCCACGCAAGAGGCGCGATGGACTATTATGCAGCAGCATATGTGCCGCGCCGACAGGCGGTATGAGGCACAGATGGCGTGGCAACGCCAGCTCGGCGAATTTCTCCATTTTCCACCTCCCGGTTCACCGGACCAGCAGTGATCGGGTCGTATTCCTTTTCTAGTGTCTTCTTTTTATTTATTCTTTTCGGATTTCGGTCCAACTTTTTTCTGTGTGGATCTGGGGCACTTGTCCCGGTTTCCTTTTTATGTTTTATTTGTTTTTGTTTTGTAGGCAGTTGGGATATTCCTTTTGCTTCGCTTGGGTAGATTCCCTCCGCTCCGAGGACCCGTGCTCATCCCCTACACCAATCATCTCGGTCCAGGTACTTCTACTTCACTCTGAACTCTAGAATTAGTCCTGTGAGGACACAGTCCGATTTAAGTGTGGGATAGGATGCTAGAGAACCTTGCATGAACTTGATTGCCCTTGATTGTGTTATATGTGTGCCTCGTGATTCCATTCCAGTCTCTCTAGCATTATAATGGCTCAATTCTTGATTTTTGATGTTAAGTTGTTGTTCAAACCTTCATAATGATGCTTAGACTGCTTAACCTAGAACTTGAGAACCAACTTGTATACTTTGATGCTAAATTGCCTGGTTAGAACAGAATTTTTAAATCACACTTGTAGTTTGTAGCCTTGATTGCATGAAAATGACCGAATCCGACTAGCAAACCAACTGTGAGCTTTTGATCCATTGCACGTAACTTGCAATTTTAATTCTTTCTGAGTGGTTTTCTGTTTGCTTGAATGAGTTAGAATTTGTATGAGACCTACTCGAGACCACACGATGACACGAGTTCTAGAAGGATAGGGGCACCTAGATTCAGCTACTAAGCCAGATAGCCTACCAAACGATGAAATCCACTAGGTTTAGACCCTTGAGTTTGGCCTGTTCTTTCGGTTCGATAATACATTACAGCCATTTCCCATTTCTTTCATTCCCCGTTGATCCCCTGTGGTTGTAGTTCTAGATTGACCTACCGGAAGTTAGTTTGTGGTAACTTGCCTATAGCCATTAAACAGGTGGTCTTAGCTAATATGTCCAGACGTGTAAACCCCTCTAGCAACTAAAAGAAAATCGGCACAAAGAAAAAAAATAGAAAAAGAAAGAAAAAGAGAAAATTCAAAAAAATGAAGAAAAGAAGAAAGTCAGAAAAGTTCAAAAGTGTAGTTCAAATAAAACGTTCTTCTCCCTACAAATGGAAGAACGAAGTCAAAAGAAAAGTTTAAAAGAAAAATTGTGCAAAAGAAGAAAAAAATAATAAAGTGCTAGGTTGCTTGAGGGTATCATAGGACAAGCGTTCATTATTTCACCCGTGTTTGGTTAGACGGTAGGAAGCCATAGATTAGATTCGAGGGAAGTTAGTCGAAAGCTACACCGCACAAAGCCATCATCATACATTCCCATCATCCATCTCATTATAAACCCGAGTAGTGTAGATTTCATTACGGTTCTAGCAGGGAAGTCCTTCTTGACTAGATACTCGTGTTGTCACAGTGGTGGAGATGTGGTCAAAATGCAAACTTATGACAGAATTCGGTAACAGAAAATGATCGAGAGCAGAAACACGTCCTTAAACACAGAGAGTGAGAGTTCCCATTGCACTATATATATCCTGTGTGAGGAGTCTGGTCGGTGAGGTCAAATTCGTGCATAATTGGTTGCTAATTACTTGTCGTGTGCAGTTTATTAGTGAGACCAGGTAATTTGGCTGATCTGTATGCATGTTAGGTTTCTTGTTCTAGGATCGATCTGTCTAATAATTCATTGTGTTTGATTGAGCTCCAATTTAATTGATCTTATCATTTATGAACATGAGCATTTCTATTCAGTTTGCTTGAGGACAAGCAAAAGCTTAAGTGTGGGGTATTTGATGACACTCGATTTGACGTGATTATCAGCCTCATTTAAGCGACATTTCTTTGCTTAAGACATGGTTTTTAGGGTAGAATAACGAATATTCAATCGATTGCCCTATCTAGTGCCATTTGTGTTACCTTGGCCCGTTTCGGGTCTATTTGATGGTTTTCTAGTGTTTTTGTGTTAGCACAGGTTTTTGCCGTCAGATAAAGTAGCCATGGACGTGTCTAAGGCGTTGGAACATCGAGGAACTGAACCGGAATCGTTCAAAGGAGCCAATCAAAGTCAAACAAAATCCTGCCCGATTACAAAGATATTTTCGCCGAAAATCACCTATTGATTTCGGCAAAAATAACATCACATATCGACTGATGCCACTTGAAGGATGGTTTCGGCGAAATTGATCAAGTGTTCGGACCAAGAAGAAAGGGCAGAGAGATCACTTCCATTCACAAGCATATTTTCGGCGAAAATATCCCTATATTTTTGGCGAAAATAATAGAGTAATCCGGATCAGTTAGGGTTAAGTATAAATACTTAACCCGGCGGCCCAAAGGGGGAGGAGAGAAAATCATATCATAATTTACATCAGAAAATACTTTTCGAATGAGAATCCTCTCAAGTTCTGGTGCGAGGAGTTAGAGTTCGAAGAGCCGGAAAGAGATAGTGACGCCATCCCTTCCATCTCAGAGAACCGGAGCTAGGAGTGTTATCTATCGAAGATCGAAGTCTGTCAGAGTCATCTAAATTAGGTTTTTCAGATTCTTTTCTGTTCTTCCTCTGACTGATGAACTCTTTCTTTGTCTTTGTTGCTTTTGTAATAATCATGAGTAGCTAAACTCGTTAGAGCTTAGACTAGATGAACCCTAAGTGACCCAGGGCTTTAAAGCAGTCACGGATCGGCGGTGATTAGATTCGAAATTCAATCAGTTCTTTTTCATGTTTGATTTGTTCTTCATTGTTCATGTTTCTTGTCTGGATTGATCACCTAGATTAGATTCTGGTTAAGCTAAAGATAGAAGCGAACGCTCGCCTTACTTTAGAACATCAAATTGAACAATTAACCTTATAATTGGAGCGTGCCTTTCGTAGAAATCCGCTGATCTGTTGATTGCCAATGCTCTGGGGAACGAAGGGGGATTCAAAGTCTAAGTTCGTCTGTCATCCTTGTTTTCAAACCCTAATTTCCAATCTGCTTTAGTTTAATTTTTAATTTATTCGCATTTCTTAGAATTAGAAGTCGTGGAACTCACACCACGCACAACTTGCTTGCATTCGAGTATTTTGCCAGTTTTAAAGTAGTCAATCTTAGGAGACCCTCGGAATACGATCTGTTTAGCTCTAGTTAGCTGGGTAGTATTTGATCAACCGCTCGACTGCGATCGGCCATCACACTCCCTATTGTGATGGCTTTAGCATGCTCATTCTTAGGATTTGGATCAGTTTGGCTAGGCAACTGACCAAAGGGGTGGCCACCGGACAAAAGGCTGACAATGTTGCTCAATTGACTCTCGATCCTCTGTCCTTGGTTTATCTGCCCTTGATTCAAAACAACTTGAGCCTTGAATTGGCTATCATGATCTTCTAGTCTGGATATGATTTGGTTGAGCTTCTTATCCATTTCACTCTCCTTGGTATCCTGTGGCATGGGTCTTTGGGGCTACTGTCCTCTAGTGAAACCAGGAGGCCCTTGGTAGTTGTTGTTAGAGTACTGATTCTGGCGATTGCCAGGTGTTGTACCATAATTGCCTTGATTCTGATGTGGTGGTTGATAGACTCCACCGGATTGGTCGGCTGGCTTATTTTCTTGGTACGACCCAAATGGTCAGTTATTTTAATTCTGATCAGCTCCGGAGTTATAAGGTGAGTGTTCTTGGAAAGTGTCTTATTGTCGAGGTTGTCAGTATTGGCGGTAACCGGTGTAGCCATGTTGGTTGTTGGTGAAGCATTGACCAACAAAGTCTACCTCTTCTGCAGACCAGACACCTACTTTCCCGAAATTCTGACAACATCGTCCGTTATAAGCACAAGCCCCACACCATTCACAATCAACAACAAAGACAGAAGCTGAAGGAGGATTGATGGGTGCACCAACTTTCTTCATGTGCTTCTGGACTTCAGCTTTGATCTGTTCATCTAGACCCAATTTGCTCTTGGATCCTTTGGATTGCCTCTCCCAATTCCTGGACTTGGAGGCACAACTAGCAAAGTGAAGTAGAGCAGCTTCGGGAGTGAGGGCGATGCAATCTCCTTCAGCTAAAGAGTTGACCCACTTGGTAGATTCATCATTCATTCCTCGAGCAAAGATCTCAGCCAGTTGTCTTTGCTCGAACCCAAGATGAGGACACTTGTAGAGAAATTCTTGGAATTCATTCCACGCATCATACAGGCTGACTCCGTCCTTCTGTCTAAACCGAGCAATGTTGTCTTTGTAGGCCATTGTTCTGGACGGAGGGAAGTATTCCTCCACAAAGTCTTGGGCAAGATTAGGGCTGGCAGTCGGTTGTCGGTTTTTCGGTTTAAACCAAAAATTAGACCGAAATGGAGGTGACCGAACCAAAAATTAACCGAGGCGGTCCGGTCGTCGGTTGATCAATTTACCAATTTTTGGTTTCTACCGGTTTTCGGTCAAAACCGAAAATAAACCGAAAAACCGAGCAGAACCGAAAATAATACAACTCACCTCACACACTCTCTCTCTCTCACTTTCTGAAACCTATCCTCACAAATCCTAGCTCTGTTCCACACAAATCCATTTCTTCTTCTGGGTAAAACAATTATCTCTCCCTTTCTTCTTCATTATTATGATTTATAACCTTAAACCTCAATTCTCCACCATATCCAAATCCAGACCTTTCCCTCCTTGATTTTTTCTCACTATGTCAATTAATCCCGATCCCCAAACCACCAAGTCTTCTTCACCGGAATTCCCCACCCAAGTCAAACCTCTGCATCCTCCCTAGGAATTTTCCAGCCGCCGCTCCCGAATCGCCGCTCCAGATCTCGATGAATCCACCCATCCCTCTTCTTCCCCCGCTACCACCAATCCGCTTGTTCCCAATCGGACTCTGCCGAAGCTCTGCGCTTGCTCCATCGCCGTCCTCCTGATGTCCTCTATGCTCTTCCTAATACTCCTCTTCACAGCCTTCCGGGTCAAGGATCCCGTCGTCTCCGTCGCCGGATTCACCACTTCCCCTCAGCCTCTACGCCTCATCTCCCGTAACCTCACAACCGCTGGCAACGATACGCTTTTCGCCGATGTTAAGGTGAAAAATTCGAATGCGGCAGCGTTTAGGTTCGATGTCAGGGAGATGGCGATTTACTACCGGGAGATGGTGGTGGGAGAGGCAGCGACGCCGGTGGGGAAGGCGAAGGCGAGGGGTAGCGTTCATATGAGAGTGGCGGTGGATATTGTTGGAGAGAAATTATTGGGTGTGTCGCGGCACACTGAAGAAGTGAAATCGGGGACATTGATGATGAGCTGTATAACGAGGATTCCTGGGGATGTCAAGATATTTGGGAAGAAACTGACATTCCAATCCTCTGTTGTTGACTACTGTAATTTAAATCACACCTAGATCAGTTCTCGGTCACGGTTCGGGTCCGAACCGAAACCGACCGGCTCGGGTCGGCTAAAAAACTGAGTAAAATCGGTTCGGTCGCCGGTCCCATGTTTGACAGAATTTCGGTCCCGGTCAACCGAAAATTCGGTCCGATTTTTTACCGAACCGGGCCGACTGCCAGCCCTAGGCAAGATCATCCCAATTGGTGTAGTGACCGGGTGCTTACTGTTAATCCACCTCTTGGTGGTGCCTCTGAGTGAGAATGGGAATGCTCTCAAGCATAGAGTGTTCTTTTCTTGAATGTCTCGCACATGGCAAGGAAGTCCGCCAGATGAGTGCTTGGATTGTCATGCGGCTTCCTTTCAAATTGGACATCCCTAGAGATCATTCCCAAAAAGGGATTTTGATCTCATAGTTAGAATCTGGTTCATTAACCGGGACGGCGATGCTTGACGGAACACTAGTCACGCTCGGATTATTGTAATCCGCCACGGTGCGTTGAGCATGAGGTGGTGGTGGTGGATTCATTCTGGGAGATGGAAGTTGTGATGGAGTACTGTGACGTGTACTGGAAGACTTAGGTGATGGAGTGGATTCTTCCTTAGTCTCCTCGATTTTGATGGGGGATGGTGGTTCGATTACAAATTGCTTTTTTGCTTGTTGTTGCTTTGACAGTAAAGAACTGCCCGAGATGTCTGAGCTCTTAGTCTTGACAGATTTGAGCTGAGATCGAGTAGCTGGATGGTTCATATACCTTCATTCAACCCATAAGTCAATAAAAACAAGAATAACCGGTGTAAAATCGTAGTGTAATGGAAAATGGTAAGATGGAAAGTAGAAGAATAGTTGTCAACTCTTCTTTCAAACAATTAAGAAGAGTCCTCGACAACGTCACCAATTTGATAACGTGTAAAATAGGGTATCAAATACTATCCCACTAAAGTAGGATAGATCGTATTCTGTGAGTTTCTTCTAATTGCTTACTCAAATAAGTAAGCAAGAATTTAGGTTTAATTCAAGCTGTGTGGTGTGAGTTCCACGACTTCTAAACTATTATGCGAGGAAATTGAAATTGAAATTAAGAAACAGATTGATTGATTAAGGTTGTTTACGAAAGACAGATAAAAGCTTATAGACTCGAATCCCCCTAAGATTGTCAAGGCACTGGTGATCACAAAACCGGTGACTTTCAATCCTACTTCATTCAGTTCTTAGACACCATCACAGCTCCTTACTCTTAGGTCTAAGTCCGTGAACGTTCGATCTATTGAACTAGCTGCCAAGATTAATGAACCGTCTGTGCGTTCACTTTTGCAACGGATAACTAATTGGTGCACCTTATTGATTTTAATGAGCTGTTCTTGAAACAGATTAACCCTAAACGGTTCCTACGACAGGCATGATTCCATTGAATAGGTTAATTAATTGATTTGAAGTTCTACAACAATGCGGACATTTGCCAACTACCCTTATTTGAACGGGAAACTAATCTAGTTGATCAAGCTAGAAAAGAGACACAAATTAAGAACAAATAAATTATGAATAAGAAACTTATTGAATTAAAATCTAATTATCGTCGATCCGTGACCGCTTTAAAGTCCCGAGTCACTTAGGGTTCATCTAATCTAAGCTTAACAAGTTTAGCTACTCATATTTGAAATAAGATAATCGAGAATTCATCATACAAAGGAAGAACATAGGAAATCTGAAAAACCTAATTCTGACGATTCCACGAAGTTTCAATCTCGAGAAATCTTCACTCCTAGTTCCGAGCACCTCTGGGATGGAAAGACTTTGTCAGAATCTCTTTGAAAACTCCATAATACGCTAAAAACTCTCTTATATTGATGTGGAAGTGTGAAAATGAAGTATATCTCAATTGGGGATCGAAGACTACTTAAAGAGGCTCTTTACCAAATCAGACCCGGAATAGGCGAAAATTTTCGCCGAGAACTTAGAAACTTTTCAGTGAAGATTTCCTTGAAAAGTATTTATAAATTTGCCACGCCAAAATCCGCACCAGCTTCTTCATAAAGTTTTCAGCAAAAAATTTAAGAGTTCTCGCCAAAATGTTCTTTGAAAAGTATATCCCAATCTTCGACGCAGAATTTCTGATAGTTCTTCATATAGTTTTCGTCGAAATCTTTATCTTTTCGGTGAAATGTTCTTTGAAAAACTTTTGTGTTGTTGATTCTTGATCGTCTGATTTCTTTGCTGGTCCCGAGTCATATCTCGAGGCTCCATTGCGTCCTGGTCACTTACTTGACGGTATAGACCTGTGTACTAACACAAACACTCGAAAACATGTCAAATAGACCGAAAATGGGCCAAGGTAACCAATTCGGTAGGAAATAGTGTTAATGAATAAAAACTCACTAAACTATCCCTAAAATCGTGTTTCAAACAATGAAATGTCGCTTAATTGAGGCTGATAAACACGATATTTCTAGTGTCATCAGTTTAAATTCTTTTAATCTAAATCGTCCTTCGGAGATTAATAACGATTTGTTCCACATTAGTAGAACTCGTGAAAATCTCGAAATTCAAGATCTAACTTAAAACCCTTCATTATCCTTAAGGATTAGTAACGAATGTTCTACACTAGCAGAACTCGTGAAATTCCACCTTGAAATAAATCTAATTTTTAAACCTCCTAATTAACGGAACTAGTAACGATCATTTACACTAGTGAAACATCATTAAATTGCCCGTCTCAAATAAATGAATCCCGCTAAAATATCTTAAACTAAGAGAATTAGTAACACTAGTTTTACACTAGCAAAACTCGTGAAAATTCTTGATTAAACAAGAATCCTTCTAATCGCTATCTTCGTGAAAATTAGTAACGTTGGCCTCTAACACTAGCAGTGGCGCGTGAAAATCTCTCACTCCAAAAATTATTAAACCGAACAAATCAAACACAAATCACACAAAATCTCTATCAAAATCAATTCCCATTTTCTAACACCCGAACTATGCGGACTTTGATCCCAATATTATTGGGTATGTAGGAATTCGAAAGACACAAGTCTACCTTTTTAAACTTAATAAATCAAAACTTTTTTTATAAAAAACTAAAGTAAATGAGATTAGTAGTGTTAGTCTTTACAACTATAGAGACATATGAACCTCTTTTATCCTAAAATCACATTTCCGTGAAATTTGAACTAAAATTAATAATCCTTTAAAAATTTAAAGTGATAATAGTAGCATCAGACTTAAGACTACTAAAGTGACGTGAAATGCTCACAACCTAAAAATAAATAAAAAATCAAAATACCAAAGACAAATCGCAACCACCCGATTACAAATCGAATCAACTCAAACCAACACTTTTAAAATTGAACTACGTTGACTTTGATTCCAGTTTCCAGATACATAGCAGTCACTAGACTCGAGTCAAACTTTAAAACAATTTTATTGTTTCTTTTTTCCTTCAAAACCATTTTTATAAAAAAATCACCGGGATCAGTAGCGTTTGTCTTGACACTAGTAAAGACATGTGAAACTCCTATTTTACAAATAAAGCACATTTTAAACTAAAAGCACATCAATTGACTTGTCGATTTTGGTAGTACCGGTTTACCGGACGTTGTGGGGGCGCTAATCCTTCCCCACACGTAACTGTCCTCCTTATCCAGATCTCTGAACGTACACCAAGCCTGGTTTAGGTTAAAGTAATCTAAATCAGGCTGCAAGTCTCCAGTCCAAATTAAGTGATGGGTGGCGACTCCAACCATTTATCAAAACCAACGAAGAGACCAACGTGAAGTCGGGGATCGCGCGCCGCTGACAGAAATGTTCACGACACCTCCGACATGAGTATGATATGGCCTCATTTAAGGAGTGACTCGCCTTTGATTCTGACAAACACTCACCTGAATAAGGGAGTTATAAATGCACTATTTTTGGGTAGTTATGATTTGAGTGGGAGCATGATCGATACAAGACTGGAGTTGTCTCTCTTGCTGCCAAGAATGATAACTGTGGAAATGCATGGCCATGCTTAAATGGATTATTTTTTTTATCATCTGTTTTTAAATAGTTCAAGAATCTCAGTGACAAGTAGAAAGATTTTGAGCTATAAGTGAGTAACCGCTCCATGTTATCACGTTCTCAAAATGGTCGACCAGGAGACACAAGTAATCTTAACGTGCAGACTTGTCCCTAGGCCAAGTGGGAAACTGAAGTATTTATGTTCGTCGGTCCAAATCCACATAAGAACTAGTTAAGTGTTGGAGCTGATTAATAGAATTAATTCGGGTTGGTTAAGGATTAATATGTCTTGCTAGAGACCAATATTATCATTGATTTGGGTAACGGCTAATCAAATCGGGTTCTACAAGGTCACACACATATAGTATGGGTCAGATCATTTAATAGACCTAATCCATGGTGGATTGGACTACTGGGCTGGCGACCCATTAGGGTTAGAAAGGTGACGTGACCATGGTCGGCACCGTGACCAAGCCCTACTCGCCATTACCATTGATACCGAGCATTGTCAAGTGCCTAATGTCGAGCCACGACATCACCAATACAGGTCCGAGAACGCTGATGCCGACCATGGCCGACCAGGACGTTGATGCCGAGCTAAGAATTGATGTCGAGCCGATGCTAGGTGCTGATACCAGGCCACCACCTGATCCTGATCCGAATATTGATGCCGATCAGGATGTTGATGCCAACCCGCACACCGAGGCGAGTGCCGAGCCGAGACTGTAGATGCAAGTACTGGACCAAGGGCCAATCTGGAGCCAGACCGAGGGCCGAAACTACTAACACTGATCTCAGGCCGAGCCGCGACATTGATGTCGGACCGAGCCCAGATGCTATTGTCGGACCGAGCCCCAATGCCAGTGCCGGTCCGAGCCTCGATGCTGATGTCGGACCGAGCCCGATGCCGATGCTGGACCGAGCCCCTATGTCGATGTCGTACTGGGCCAGATGTTGATGCCGGGCTGAGATAGGACAACCGTCCAGACCGCGTCCAAAGTACTCGGAGTTCGAATCCTACCTGGAGAAGGAATACCGGAACAAGCTGTTTCCTTGCCGGTTTAAGACTTTTACCCGGTTTAGGGTTTTCCCCTATTTTTAAGTAGTTTTCCCTTTTAGTTCGAATTTTTTTCCTCTTTAGATAGTTTTTCAGATTTATTTAATTGTTATAGAGTTAGAATAGGAGAAGGAGTCGGAGTAACCCTATGCTGATCCTCCTCCTATAAATAGAACCCTTTGTACTTCGAATGAGACTTAGACTTGAATGGAAAAAAAAACAGTTTTTCTTTGCATGGAATTGCAATTTCTTTCTTTACGATTTTCATGGAATTGATTGTCATCTAGAACTAGGTTTATCGAGTTTGAGTATTCACCTCTAATTCTTGGAACCTCTCATATTAAAGATCGCTTTGGATTATAGCTATTGATCTCTTGGTCGATCTCCACCCTATAGTCTAAGGTTTAGCTCATGAGTTGTGATTGCCCAAGTGGTGAGTGGTCTAGTTTTAGAATTAGCTTGGCCGTTCACATAAGAAGGGATTAGGGTTTCTGTCCTGATTGTATGAATAAGACTATTAGGGTAATAGTTAATCCTAAGCCACCAGAGTTTCTCTCAGAGAAACTCTAGTCGCCATAACCGTAAAAATCGTTCTTCGATCAAGAGTTCTAGCAAGATTTGACGAGGAAGACCCGGATCCAGCTAGCGTGGACTAAGTAGAGGAGCTATATTTGGAGTTCTCGGGATTATTCTAAAGTCTTCCGCTAGTATTAATCGGCGAAATAATAACACCACAAGAGGTATATCGTGATAACTCTTTGTTATTAATTTATATACATGCATATCGGGCTGATCTAGGATGTTAGATGTTGATTCGTATTTCCGCTACGTTTCTAGTTTTGCATCTAATGATTTCCTACATGTTTGGCATTCGATCAGAGTTGAGCGTGATGAGGTTGAGTAGTTCAAAATATTATGGAGTGGTCTTTTCCTTCCTAGTAATAGTGTGTTGGTGTGGCTTGTAACTGGCAACCATATCTCTACTATGAATAAGATTAGAACCTGAGATTCATTTTGTGGTGTTGAGTGTGTACTTTGTGGTTTCACCGTAGAGAGCACAAAATACACACTCATCATCATGAAAGTATTAGTGATTTTTTAAAAATAAAAATATGAATGCTTTAATTCTTACAAAAACCCCAAAAGACCATATGATTACAAGTTATCCAATTTCACATAATTATTATACCCTCGCATAATTTTTTTTATGAATGTATATATATATACTAATTAGTGCCAGTCCGTGGGCCTTTTTGAACGTAAGATTGTAAATATTTAAAGGGTCAAATTTTTAATACGTCCCGACACTATAGGTTGGGTTACAAATTTGTCCTAAAATTTTAATTCATTTTAAAGTGATCTCATTACTTTAAAACGGGTTACAGAGCAGTCCTACTAACGTAAGCGATTTATTTTTTGGCCATTTTGCTACATCATCTCTGACATGTCATAAATAATATCATTTAAAATTAGAAAACTGAAGATATTTACAACTTACTAAATAGAAATGTAGAGAGAATATAACTTGTTAGATTAATTTTAATAATTGGTATTATTGTACTCACTTATTTGAGTGAGAATATAACTTGTTAGATTAATTTTAATAATTGGTATGTTTGTACTCACTTATTTGAGTGTTATTCAACTATTATATGTGGTATCATTCATGTATTTTTGTGTTCTCCGTGAATAAGAATAACACTGAAATAACATTCCAAATAGTACATGAATTAGTGCTACTAAAAATAATACTTAGTTATTGAGCAACATTCGTGTAACACTTAGTAACTTGTCCGCCATAACAGATAAAAAAGGACATTTGCACCAAAGTGAAACTAAAAACTAAATATGTAACCAAATTCTGACTTAATTAAATTTCTATACTTGATATGAAATATTTTTTACAATTATATATAAGTTGTTACTTGTTTCTTTGTTAAAACCACATGTACAAATACATGAAATAATACTGGAAAGTTAGGGTTATTTTTTCGTTCCCAATTTAAGTGTTTATATTAATTCTTTTCTTTGCTGAAAAAAGCAATGGATCAGCATCCAAGAAAATGTTGGTTTGGAAACTTCCAAACCCATCCTCAGCCATTAGATCTAGTTTGACGCTTTGACCAATCTAATGGTCCAGATTTGTTAGGGGTATTTAGGACTTTACACAAATAATTAAATTTTTATCAATAATTTAAATATTTTATTATTATTTATTATTTAAATATTTTATTTTTATTACCTTTGGCAACAAACTGTCGCCGTCCAATGTTGTCGGCCGCCATCGTCAGCCGCCGTCTCCGACCGTCGTCGCCGATCGCCGGTGACTTTTTCGGTGATTTTTTTGGTGACTTTTCCAATCACATTTCCATCGACTTTTCTCCGGTGACTTTTTCCTACGACTTTTCCGACGAGGACAAGTTAACTAGTTAACCTGATTTTTACTATTAACTTATTAGCATGATTTTTTTATTCGTAACTAGTTAACTAGTTAACTTGGATTTTTATAGTTAACTAGTTAGTTAACATGTTTTCCGGTGAGGCTCCGGAGACCGACCAAACTCCGGTGAGGCTCCGGAGACCGACCAAACTCCGGTGACTTTTCCGGCGATGACAAGTTAACTAGCTAACCTGTTTTTACTAGTTAACTAGTTAACATCATGATTTAGATAACAAGTTAACTAGTTATCTAATCGAGTTAACTAGTTAACCAATCAAGTTAATCTAGTGAATCAGTCGAGCTAACTAGGTAACTCAATAAGTTAACTAGTTAACCAATCGAGTTAACGAGTTACCAAGTTGTTAACTAGTTATCTAATCGAGTTAACTAGTTAACATCATGATTTAGATAACGAGTTAACTAGTTAACCAATCGAGTTAACTAGTTATCTAATTGATTTAACTAACTACCAAGTTGTTAACTAGTTAACCAATCGTGTTAATTAGTTAACTTATCAAGTTAACTAGTTAACCAATTGAGTTAACTAGTTAACCAATCAATACAGAAAGTGGCTGCAAACAAAAATATAGAGGATCAACCAAATATGAACGAATAAATTTAATTGTATGGAACAAGTTTGGGAATTAAATCTGATCCCAACTATACACACAAAACAGGGAAAGAAGATCCATCCTACCAAACTATACTTTGTTTTTCTCTATAGTTTAATTTACATAAAAAAACCCTAAAAAATTACACAAAATCAAGATTGAGTAATCGGAGCCATTGGAGGTAATTACTCTGCCATCGGGTTTGTTGGAAAGGTTGAGGGCTACTGATGACAAACATATCCGATTAATGGAATTTGAATGAGGAATGGGAAATAAAGTCACGTCGACGCAGAGACCCACAGTACTATGTCTTCCTCCGCTGCCTCTTCTTCCATCGTCGGCTAAACATCTCCTCCTCCTCCTGATCTCAACTCCATCGCGCATCATCACCTGCCCAACGCCTGACGCAACACCATGCACCGAGTGAGAACGATGGCAGTAGAGGAAGAGGAAGATGAATGAGAGACTGCGACCGTAGAGGGAGAGGCGGCGGGAGATGAACGGGAGACGGAACGGAAGACGAAGAAGGAGCGAGGACGACGATCCACTCACCGAGACCTCCGACGAGAAATCCAAGCTCGAGGAGGAGGATAGGTCTCAGATCCGGTCGTTGTACTTCAGATCTGTCGCCCTTCAAGTGTATCTGTAAATGGGGGAGGATTGGATGGACCGGTAACGAGCAGGAGGTGGTCGGAGGAGAGGTTGGAGCTGCGGCAAGGCGGAAGGCGTCCGAAGGTGAGGGTGGAGCAGCGTTGATGAGGAGGAGGCCAGAGTGGCGGCTGGGAGTAGAGGAATCGGAGAAGAAGATAAGAGAGAGACAGAGAGATTAAAGTGATTTGGTCATTAGGATTAGGATATTTAATTTTTTTAAAAGACAGAAATACCCTTCCCGTCAAATAATTTGAACCTTTCCAAACTTAGAAGTTTGGACGCAGATCCTCTGCCCTGAAAAAACACAACTAATTGGAAAAAAAGCAACTGTTAAATCTTTTGTTTTGTGAATAAACCGCTACTCCTCTATTCTTATGAAAAAAAACTGAAATTGAGGAAGCAGGGAAAGAGTACAGAGACCATAGATGTGAGAGGAGTCGTAGTGGTAGTTGGGGTTTTGTTGGGATTTTTAATTAAAAAAATAGGAATCTATGATAAGTTGAGTAGCGGAATTAAAGGGTGGCTTGGGAAGGCTTAGAATCGCTGACGTGTAAACTTGTATATTTGTTTATAGATTATCAAAGGAGAAGAAAAAGATTGGAGCAAGCCAATCAGCTATACAATGCTGAAAAGAGCAACGCAAAAACACCCAATCAGCCTATTGCTCCTCAAACAAACAGCGATAATAAGGGTCTTTCCAGCAAAACAGCAGCTAAAGAAGGACGCCTTCCAGAACAAACAAAATAAACCAGACCCTAAATCGTCGCTAACTCCTCATAAAATTACACGACCAAAACACCCGTTCGTGTTGCAAGATGACTTGGAATGTCTTCAACCATCTACATCGAGCAAGCAAAATTAAACCTGCCAACTTGTTCTCGTCTCTGAACTCATCTTTGAAGATGCAACTATTCCTTTCCAACCACAAATGCCAAATAAAACTGTGTAAAACAACCTCAATAGCGTCGGTGAACGACCTCTAGCAGTTCAAACCTTTCCATCCTATAATGAGCTGACTAATATCGTTAGGTTGCGAACTAGTGATGGAAAGCTTTGAACTAATGAGCCTCCAAACGTTTGAGGAAAAAGCACAATGGATGAAGAGATGATTGATACTCTCCTCTTGATTGCATCATAACGAACATCTATTCGGCAAGTGAAACCCATGTCGTTGAAGGTTGTCCAGCGTAGCAATTCTTCCAAGGAAAGAAGCCCAAACGAAGCACTGAACCTTTGTCGGGGTTAAAGCGTACCACACCACCTTTGTAAGCGACCCTCGCATAATTATTCATATCAAACATATATTCTTTTACATACTATAATACATTTAATGTTTGAAAATAAAGAATAAACTCTAACCGATACATAATCTCCACTTCATTTTAGATAACTAGTTTATCTCGAATAAATAGTAATGTTACTAGATAATGGGTTATACGACAGGTCAGATAACTAGTTATCTCGAATAAATAATTGTATGACAAGTAGGATAACTAGTTAGTTGACTAATTGGAGAAAATTTACTTATAACTCGTTGGAAGTTCGATGAAAAGTCGTTAGAGGCTTGTTGGCACCGGCAGGTCAGGTATGATATAGTTGGCATTGTTTATCTATAAAATTAAAACTAATATGAATTACTAAAAAAAACTAATTTACCATTAAAGTGTAGACCTTTATATCAGTCAAAGGTGAAACCAAAATGTAATTTTTTTTTTTTATGAACAAAATGTAATTGTTCAATATGTTTGATTGAAATTAAGGAACACCCAAAAAAAATATTTGAAAATTAATCCAGGCTTCACCATTAGAATTTAGAGGATGGAATTTGTTTTACGATGTACAAGTACTCCACCCAGGTGTCCTTACTGTTACAACTTGCCAATAGTACTAGTAGACTAGTAGTGTCCACTAACCTAACAAAGCATGAGACACTGGGAGACTTGAGACTTATAATTAGTGGTTTAGAGACACTGGGAGATTAATAGATTACAAGGACAACAATGGGAGGAACAGTTCATATATATATATATAGGAGATGAGAATCATGGGAGATTGATTATAAAGGACATAGTAGCAGAAATTTAAAATGTGGGGATGGACAAGTGGGGCTGAGAA
This sequence comes from Linum lewisii, assembly GCA_034768395.1. Lineage (NCBI taxonomy): Eukaryota > Viridiplantae > Streptophyta > Magnoliopsida > Malpighiales > Linaceae > Linum > Linum lewisii. The sequence continues at coordinate 20,807,427 of CM068303.1, forward strand.
AAGGCTTAGCTAGCTGGAAACGAACGAATGTTGACAAAATACAAACAGCTTGCATTGCATGTGAGTGTGTGTTTGTTGAGATGATAACATATATTTAGAAAATGTCATCCGCGTTTGTTCTTCTTTCTCTCTCTCTCTCACATTCAGCTTCTAGTCATTGCTGACAAGGAATTCCCAATTCTTTATCCAAAACAATGAGGTACGTCCAAAACGCTATATCACATCACTTGTTTTAGGAGCCTATAACTACATTTCTGATTACCATTGAGTGACGTCAGTCTTCATTACCGTCCGATCCTTCCTATCACGTCTTACTTTTAATATATCATGAAAATATTAGTTTTTTTTTTTCTGCCAATGAAAAAATTATGCTTATATCATTAAATTTTAACATTTTTTGTCTTGTTGTTTGTATAAATTATTGATGAATTTCAGTATATGTATTTTTAAATAATTTAATTTAATGTTTCACTACTATCCGGTATAAAAAAAAAAATTTAATATATTTCAATGATCAACTTTACTTTTCTTGTCTATGTTCAATAAATGATTTGGTCAAATGAATTTATTTGCCCATCAACACTCGGGATCTACTACCATTAGGACACCTATTAGTGTCCTCATATGAGGACACTTCTTAAAATCGTAGGATTAGAGAATAGATCTAATGGACTAAATAGTCATTTGGAACTAGTATATAAAATAAACAATATTAGGGTTTCATTAAAAAAACCCTAATTCTTTTTACATTAAAAAAACTCTCTCTAACCATTCTTGCTCGGATTTCACCGTCGTCGCCTTGTTCCATCCCCGCAGCTGCCGCCTTGCTCCAGTTGTGATAGGGTCAGTCGACCGAACCATAGAGCCTGGCTAATTCTCTGGCCGTCATCAGAAACCTGAAATTCATGGGGACGACTCGAGGCTTGGAGAGAAGGTCGCAAACATTTGTGATTGGATCAAGGAGAAAGTTCCAGATCTGTTTTCGACCAAGGTTTCATGTGGAAGAGACGATTCTCGATGATGGGTTAGTTTGGTCTCCAACCTCCCGACTTTCAGTCATCGCGATCTAAAGATCGGAAATCTTGGATCCAGGTCTACGACCCCCTGACCAAAGTTCCAAGTTGTGGCCGCCGATTCTTCATAACCATCTTCGTAACTTCCAAGTTGTGGTCGCCGTGACTACGCTGACCGTCGAACAGTGGCCTTATCCCTTCAACGATGAAGGTGGAGTCTAATAGTATTTGGACGAGGAAGAAGATTATGTAGACCATCATCATCATCATCATGGGTTTTGAAATGGAGCAATTACTCATCTTCAATTTCTTACTGCTTATTTCGTCTCATAATTTGATATAGGGTTTGGTGGGTTCTCGAAACGGAGGATTTTATAGATAAGGTACGAGTGTAATATTAATAATGGGTGATTACTTGGAGAGTTGCAGTCAGTGCAGCTAATGGGCTGAGAGGTTAAAATCTCAGCTCAAGCTGAGAGATTAGGGCAGATGAGAGAGAAAATTACAGAGGGAGAGGAGAGAGAAATGGAGGAGAGAGACTGTCAACTAATACATCGATGCTATGACACTAATACATAAGTGTTATGACATTGATATACCCTTGATTATGTTATAACAGTGTCATATCACACTGTTATATTGCTACTATATACATGTTATGTAATTGTTACAGGTTGATATGCCATATGACTGACATAACATTTATGTAGAGATTTGATTTTTTTCTCAGAAAAAAATCAACAAAACGTATCAAAATTGATGTCATTAGACTCGAAAAAATAAAATAAACAACTTTAATGAAGAACAAATATAGTTTTAACCTTTGGATAAAGAGTTATGAATAAATAATCAAATCTAAGGGAAAACATTTAAGAGAGAGTGTGTCAGAAAAAATAAAAATAAAAATTTGGGGCATTTCGGACAGCATTCGGGTGCGTGCGGGAAACTCTCATATGAAAATTCAAGCATTTTCTTTATTTTTTTTAATTTATAGGTGTCCCACAAGCCACTTGGTTTGTTTGAATTGGTTGAAAATGTTTAAGCTTGGAGATGAGAAAAAAGGGCTTTTGCCCATTAGCCAATTTGAGTTGCAGTAAGGGATTACATTGGCTTTCTTTGTGATTTATTTTGAGGGTTGCTATTTGCAGTCCGTGTTTTACTGTACGCAGTCCGTATTTTAACATGAACTGACAATTATTTCCTTGCAGTCTGTTTTTACTAACGCAGTCCATTTTTACTAACGCAGTCCGTTTTTTACTAACGTAGTCCATTTTTTACTAATGCAGTCCGTTTTTACTAACGCAGTCCATTTTTTACTAGCGCAGTCCGTGTTTTACTAAACGCAGTCCATTTTTTACTAATGCAATCCGTGTTTTACTAACGCAATCCGTTTTACTAACGAAAAACCGTATTCATAAATATTAGAAAAAAAGGATATATCTGTAGTTTGGATTTTTTCCCATAGTAGGGTTGATTATAAAATTAATTCCCAAAATAGGGTTGTTTACCAGTCAATTCCCAATCTAGGGTAAAATATGCTGACTGGGCAATGAAATCGCCACACTAATTGCGATTTACTTTTATCAAAATATATAAATAAAGATCGCCGAAGTATATAGCGATTTATGCAAATGGGTTTGTCAGAGATAAGTTCTTTTGCAAAACTTGTTGCATTTCAGCCATTTCACTTTTTTATTTTTCTGTTTGGTCACAAAATTCTTTTTTTTTTACATTTGTTTGTTTTATGTTTAATTGTTCATCTATTCGTTAATAAGACATATAATATTTTTTGTTTATAACATATATAATTGATTTGTGTCTCGTAATATAGCTACTAATCATTCAGAATGTTAACAAATAGAGTTGCTCAACATTTAGCTTAAAAAAATTTGTTTGTGACTTGTCTTGATTCGAGATGGCCTGACTCAAAATCTTAACGAATCGATATTAAATCAAGACTAAAACAAGCTCGACCTCATAAATTTTTTTTTTGATGAATAATTAGTTTCATATCATCAAAAAGATTTAAGTACAACGTTCTTATGACAAAAAAGATGAACACTTTTCAAAATGATTCGGTTCACCATACACCTCTTAGAGAGGGATCCGGATTCCCTACACATTCGAAAAGCTAAACTATACAAATTCTATAAGATTTCATTAAGAATTCTATCACTAATCCTACCAAAAGCAATGCTCCTCATGTCTTGCTTTGCCTCAAAAATGATGTCTTCCACATTGTGTCTTCGCTGCCCATAACATCTGTTGCACCTCTCCCTCCATAGTGTGCTAACAATATGTACCCACAACCCCTTGTTCACTTCCACTGTTTCCTTGCTACCCCTGCCATTTACAACTTCCTCAAACACTGACTCCCATGAACTGCCACATACAGCAGGTAGCAAAGCCTGCAACACAGCTCTAGAAAAGAACACTTCCAAAACACATGTTCTCGAGAATCAACCCCATCTGTACACAACACACAGTTAATATCTAAAGCCATACCCCAGCTAGTCATATCAACTCTCCAAGTCTCTCTTCTCTGCACCAACAGCCATGTAATGAAGCTATTTCTGGGAGTTACTAATCCCCCCCAGACTGTGCAACCCCAGGGGACCTCCTGTTGCTTTGGTCGAATAGAGTTCCAAACTGTGCATAGTTTGAACTTCTCCATTAAGCTTCCATCCCAGGTCATACCCCCACCAGAATCAGTTCCTATAAACAACTGAGCCTTTTCTCTCATCTTCAAAATCATATTCCAAGCCCACGATCCTGAACCCCTTTTCACATCCCAAATAGTCTTGTTCTTAATCCTATACTTCCTCATCCATGCAACCCACAGTGAACCGCTCTGAGAAAAAAGGTTCCATAAGTGTCTGATAGTATTAACTGAGTTCCAGGAGTAGAAGTCCTTGAGGCCAACCCCTCCTTCAGCTTTCGGAATTGCTAAATGCTTCCAGGCAACTTTACTTCTGCCTCCATCCAACTTACCCCAGAGGAAACGATTGCAAATCCCCTCTATTTCCTTTAGTATGTACTTTGGAATGAGGAACACACTCATCCAGAACCGCATCCCCCCTCCATTAGAAGACAGATCGGCAGCTAATCCCGCTGCGGGGGACCTGGCGGCACAGGTGGCTGATCTACAAAGGCAGAACGCTGAAATGGCGGCGATGATGAAGTTCCTGGTGGCCAAGGCGACCCCAGGAAGTCACGCCGAAGGCTCATCCGGCGGACTGGCTACCGGCATGGCGGACTCGGACGAAATGTACCGACTGTTCCTCCCTCGCCACCAGTCTGGCCCAAAACAGCTCGCTATGAGGCAGCCTCTTGACAAGAGTCTCCTCAGCGTTCCTCCCCCACAAGGATTCGTACCGCCAGCAATTAAAGCTTACGATGGAACTGGGGATCCCGACCAACATCTGTTAACGTTCACCATTGCCATGCAGATGTTCACGGCCCCGGACGCCACCTACTGCCGTACGTTCCCCGGAACGTTAACCGGAGCTGCACTAACCTGGTATGGAGGTTTGGCAGAAGGAATCATAAAAAATTGGGAAGATTTCTGCCAACTCTTTCTACACAAGTTCTCAAACCAAAAGGAGGCGGGGCGCAACTTATTCGCTTTCTGGAACTTGAAGCAGAACTGGTCGGAGACTCTTCGGCAGTACTATGAAAAGTGGGCCAAGGCTGTAGCGGCGGTGCCCAACCTCACGCTGGACATTGTGCTCCACCACATCCAGACCACCACACTCAGCACCGAGCTCGTAAAGGACTTGGTCCGAAAGAAGCCGAACACTCACACCGAGTTAGAAACGTGTATCCTCCAATGTGCAGAAGTAGAAGAAAAGTGTTCCCATGATGCAGGGCGGATATGGGCGCCCAAACGATCAAAACAAAGACAGGGGGTACCAAGGGCGCAAGGAGAAATGCCCTGACGACAAAAGAGACAACCGCCCCCACGGCGAGGGAAGATCGGAAGAAGGGTACACCCCCTGTCAGAATCAAGGCGGAGGCTAATGTACGTTCTCCAGGAAAAGAAAGGAGGGTTGCGGTGGCCAGCCCCGTTACCCAAAGCGGCGGTGAAAAGGGGAAACCCAAACGAGTATTGCGAATTTCATGAGCAGAAGGGACACGACACGGAGGACTGTCGGGAACTTCGCAGTGAATGGTGACCTTAAGGAATTCATATTGAGTAACAGAAGAAGAAGGGAGCGAGAACGCTCAGAGTCGCCACGACTAAAGAAAGGTCAGAGACACCCCCTCCGAAGGTGGACAGACACATTCCCCCCAGAAAGGCGAGTGTGTTCGACAGAATAACAGACAAAAAGGAGGAACGCCCGGATACACAGAAGGAGAAGGAGGACGGGAGGCCCAGATACAAGAAAACATGCAGTATGATCTTGGGGGAGAGGAGGATACGCCCAAGAACAAAATGAGAGTCGTTGGAGAATGTTCCATGGTCAGGCGGTTGGATGAAGAACCGCCATTGACGTTCACATCGGCCGATTTGCGTGGGGGAAGTCCCAGCACCCAAGCAATGGTGATCCGTGTCATTGTTGAAGACACTTTGGTAGAACGGGTGCTAGTGGACGAAGGCAGTTCGGCTGATATACTTTCAGCTGATGCTTTCAGCAGGATGGGATTAGACCCCGCCCAACTCAAACGCTCTAAAATTATGCTGACGGGTTTCGTAGGAAATGACGTGCCTGTACTGGGCGTAATCACCTTACCCATCACATTGGGGGACGACGATCACCAGGAGACAAAGCACATCAAATTTTACGTCACAAATTGCAATTCGGCGTATAATATGATAATGGGGCGACCCAGTTTGGCCGCTTTCGAGGCAGTTTCCTCCACAGTCCATCAAGTAATGAAGTTCCCTACCACAAAAGGGGTTGGGGTAGCATTGGGAGACAATCCGTTGGCACGAAAGTGCTATAAAGTGGCTCTCAAGAAAGAGGAGGCGTGCTTCTCAGTAGATACTAGAGACGACGCGTTTGTCCGCCCGGAATCAGCAGAGGCGGACTTGGAAGTCCCATTATTCCCTGGTGATCCTGAGAGAGTAGTGAGACTGTCCGCTCATATGCCGGTCCCAGACAGAGAGCGTACGGTGACGCTCCTAAGAGAATATGCTGACTTGTTCGCGTGGAAACCCCAGGATATGCCTGGGCTGGACCCCGCGATCATGCAGCACCACCTAGCGGTCAGAGCAGACGCTCGCCCTGTGTCACAAAAGAAATGGACGGTAAACTAGACAAGGAAACAAGCGGTCCAAGAGGAGATCACGAAACTACTAGAGGCAGGCTTCATCAGGGAAGTCCAATACCCCACATGGTTGTCCAATGTAGTGATGGTGGGCAAGGCGGATGGAAGCTGGCGGATGTGCATAGATTTTACCAATCTCAACGACGCATGTCCCAAGGACCCGTATCCGCTGCCTAACATTGATCAGCTGGTGGACGCCACAGCCAACCATGAGACGTTGTCTTTCCTAGACATGTTCTCGGGATATCACCAGATCCCTTTGGCAAAGGCGGATCAAGAAAAAACGTCATTCTCGACGCCCTTTGGCAATTACTGCTACAATGTGATGCCATTTGGCTTGAAGAACGCCAGAGCAACGTACCAGAGGATGATTGACAGAGTTTTTCAAGATCAGCTAGGTCATCACATGGAAGCATATGTAGATGACCTGCTGGTTAAAACCAAGGCGGGTGATGACCACCTGGTAGACCTCCGGAAAACTTTCGACACCTTGAAGGCGTTCCAACTTCGCTTGAATCCAAAGAAGTGCGTCTTCGGCGCCTCTTCAGGAAATTTTTTGGGATTCATAATCACCAGACGGGGGATCGAGGCGAACCCAAAAAAGATAGAAGCTATCATGAAGACGCCACCTCCCAAGTCTGTCAGGGATGTCAAAACATTGACAGGGCGGCTAGCGGCAATGAACAGGTTCATTCCGAAGTCCGCCGAGAGGCAGGCGCCATTCTTTGCCATTCTGAAGGCGGCAGCCAAGTTCTCGTGGACGGAAGAATGTTGCAAGGCTTTTGAGGAACTCAAGGCATTCCTCACCACTCCGCCGACGCTGGCGGCCCCGATTCCGGGAGATGAGCTATACCTGTACGTCGCCATCGCGACTACAGCTGTCAGCTCTCTCGTGAAGCGGACAGACAAGGAAGAGTGCCCGATTTTCTACACAAGCAAGTCATTGGTAGACGCCAAAACCAGGTATTCCCCGTTGGAGAAGTCAGCCTACGCAGTAATCATCGCTTCCAGAAAGCTGCGCCCATACTTCCATGCTCACACAATTCATGTTGTGACGAACTTGCCGCTCAAGGCAGCACTCATATCCATGGGAGTAGCAGGGCGCATGTCCAAATGGGCAGTAGAGCTCAGCGAGTACGACGTACACTTTCAACCACGGACAGCCATCAAAGCGCAGGCTCTGGCTGATTTCATGGTCGAAGGATGCGTTCGGGCAGAAGGACGCACAGATGATTACTGGGAGCTTTACGTAGACGGGGCGTCGAGCAAGAACGGAGTAGGAGCGGGCATAGTGCTAAAAAGAACCCAGGGTGTCCTACACGAAACTGCCCTCCGCTTCAGCAAGTCACGGACTAACAATGCCGCGGAGTACGGGGCGCTCATTGCGGGGCTCAGAATGGCTAAAGCCATGGGAGTATCACATCTCAAGGTTTTCTCCGACTCCGCCATTGTGGTCAATCAACTCAGCGGGTGTGTACGAGGTCTGGGAGGAAACTCTAGCCCCGTACAATGACCAAGCCAAGATCGCCCTTAAAGGTTTTGAAACAACGGAGATCCACCAGGTGGCAAGGGAAGATAACGCCCACGCCGACGCCCTCTCCAAGCTCGCAACTGCTCTCAGTTTCGAAGATGATAGAATGATCACCGTGGAGAAAGAAAGAGAAGAGGGCGAGTGTATGGTTGTCAGTGACCAAACAAGGGTAACACCACCGACTGTGCCACTCACAGACTGGCGCATGCCTATACGAACTTTCATTGAAATAGACGCTCTCCCGGCGGACAAAGCGCTAGCCACCAAGGTCCGTAGGCGAGCCGCAAGGTGTGTTTTGCTGGACGGAGAAATGTATCGCAAGTCCTCGCAGGCCCATACTTGCGATGCTTAAGTAATGAGGAGGCGATCTTTCACATTGAGAGAAATCCATCAAGGCGTATGTGGGATGCATATAGGCGCCAAAAGCCTTGAAAAGAATGTGCTATTGCAAGGCTACTATTGGCCCACAATCCGCCGGGATTCTGAAGAGCTGGTCAAACGGTGCCACAAGTGTCAGCTGTTTGCTAACACACATCACCTGCCCTCCACCGCCCTCCAGCCAATAGTTTCACCCTGGCCGTTCGCCTTCTGGGGAATGGATTTGCTGGGACCATTCCCAGAGGCGGTGGGCAAGAGAAAGTACATCATCGTGGCGGTGGATTACTTCACCAAGTGGGTTGAAGCCTGAAGCTCTCGCCTCTATCACGGCGTACCAAGTACAGAAGTTCGTTTTGAAGAACATCATCACTCGTTTCAGCCTTCCTATGGGTTTGTCTGCGATCATGGCACTCAGTTTGATTGTACGGCGTTCCTTGACTTTTGTGAGGAATTCAAGATACTGGTTCGCTTGGCGTCCGTGGCATACCCTCATGCGAACGGACAGGCAGAAGCCATTAACAAACTCATTTTGCAAGGATTGAAGAAAAGAGTGGATGCGGCGAAAGGCAAATGGGTCGATGAGTTGCCCAACATCCTATGGGCACATAGGACGTCATATAAAACGGCCACAGATGAAACCCCCTACACTCTGGTGTATGGAACTGAGGCAGTCTTACCCGTGGAGGTTAATCTGCCTAGCCTAAGGATTCAGCATTTTAATCACGACGGTAATGAGGCAGCTCTACATCATAATCTGGACATGATAGAGGAACGACGGGAGGATGCAGCTATCCGCCTTGTAGCTGAAAAGGAACAGCTGGCTAGGCGGTACAATGCTCATCTTCGTCCTCATCAACTGGAAGAAGGGGACTGGGTAGTTCGAAAGGTTTTTCGGCCGATCCCCCAACAGGGCAAGCTAAACGCCAATTGGGAGGGACCGTACAAGGTCCGTGAAGTGATTGGTCCAAGCACCTTTAAACTCGAACACCCTACTGGCGAACCCATACACAAGACATGGAACGCCATGCACTTACGGAAGTACAGTGCCAACGGAGAAGAGGTCTAGCTTACCGCGCCATTCCCCGTGTCTTCTTTGTTTTGTTTTTTTTGAAAAACGACCTGCTAAGGGCGTATATGTATGGAAGGGAAGCCACTGTCGCTCCTATATATATAGTGATATTATGTATTAATAGGCGACGTACCCCCTAAAAGCCAAGCAAGTTCGAGTTCCCCAATGCGGAACTCAACATTCCCCTTGAATTCGGATTCTTCGTGAGAGAAACTAGTTCGTCATCGTTCAGGTTTCCCAAGGCGGAACCCAACGTGCCTATGAGTTCGGATTCCTCGAGATGGAAATCAACTCATCATCATTCGGGTTCCCCAAGGCGGAACCCGATATCATTCGAGTTCCCCAAGGCGGAACTCAACGTGCTTATGTGCTCGGATTCCTCGTGATGGAAACCAGTTCGTCATCATTCGGATTCCCCAAGGCGGACCCAATCCCAAAAACAGAACTTGCACTGATTGCGTTCAAATTTCCCCAAGGTGAAATCTACCTCAATGATCATGGGAAGTTCACAAAAAAAAAAAAGAGGGAATAACAACTTGATAGCAATGGCATTTCCTTTTCGTTCCAACTTGGCGGATTGCTGCGTTTGATACAAAGGACAGGGAAGCGAAAGGAAGAGCAAAAAATTACAAGATGGAATTACTGGCGCCCGCCTGATGATCCCGTTTTGTCCGCCCGGGACCTCTCGGCCCGGGCCTTCTTTTTCAGCTCCTTGTGACGGAGACTCACCTCGGCGTACGCCTCGGACAACAGCTCCTTGCGACGGTCTGAAGGGAGCACTTGAGAGTCGGCGGACTCCTCCCTGAACTCCTGCGCCATTAGCCTCCGAGACGCAGAGCAAACATCTGCTCCTGGTTCCAGGAGCAGTCGATGTTCCCCCGTCAGAGTTCATGGCGGACGGCAGTGAGGGTGTTGTCAAGAGCGCCCTGCACCCGGTCGCCTAGCTCCGCCTCAGTCTTCTCGGCGACCGACTTCTCAACGTTTCCTTCAAAACAAGGTTGCGGCTTTCCAAGTCTTTTATCTTGGCCCAGGTCCTTGGCCATGTCCGCCTTGTCGGTCTCTAGGAGGACCACTTGCTCCTTCAGGGTTTTCATATCCGCCTCCGCCTGGGACAAGGCTGTCTCCATCTTGTAACGTTTCTCCTGCTCCGCCTGTAAGTCCAACATGTGTTCAGTGGCTTGGTTAGCATGCGCAACACGGAGCAAATCCATATGATAAGAGGTAGTTACCAGAAGCCGGGCCGCCTCCTCGTCCATTTCTTTTTGGCCTTGGAGTATTTGGCCTTCCATTGTTGAGAGGCGGCCCGGGCCTCCCTCAACTCGACCTCCATCTCCTCAACGCCTTGAGGCTGCTCTGCCCTGTGCGCCTGATCTGCTGACAGCAATGCCCCGACGGTACCAAGGAGCTGCAACAAAAGTAATAACCAAACCGACGGGCGGATCAGATTGCGAAACGGAACGTGGTCGACGAGTACGCAACGCCAGTCTTCCGTACAAAAAAATCTTACCCTGGCCCCGATCGCCATTTGCTCCATCGCCAAGCGGCGGACCCCGTCCTCGGTGCGAGGGTGGTCGATATCCCAGTCGGCCGCCAGTTGGAGGGCGGCCTGTGTGAGAATCTCGCTACCACTGAGCGTTGGCTGCATGATGGGGAGACGGCGGTGCTGAACTCTCCTGAGGTCTCTGGCCTAGATCCGCCCCCGGATTTCTTCTTGCCAGAGTCTTTCCTCATGGTCGTCTTTCGCGTTTTGGACGCTCCAAGTTCTGTGCTGGTGGGCTCGTCTGGTGAGACCGTTTGTTCTCAGCGCGTTCCTTATCCGCCTTTCCTTTATCTGGGCGCGTCTGGTCCGCGTCTTTCTGTTGCTGATGTTACTCACCTTTTGAACCTTCGTGTTGAGGCTGAGTGTCACCAGACGCTCCCCGGGTCTTGGCGTTCAGCAACGCCGCGAAGATGGAACTCTCTGCGACAAAGCAATAGCAAGACAAGCGGACAGGTTAAGCATCAGCACGACAATATAATATATATATAATAAACGGCGCACAACAATAGACGCATCGCCCTCAGTGGTTGTCCGCTCACCACCGCCTTTTAGCCAGGCCTTCAGAGCGTTTAGGCCCCGCTTCTTAAGGTTGTAGTTCCAGGTATTCACCCAGTCTACAATGTCAGCGTCATTCCCCTGAAGGCGGCGGGGTCGGTTGAACTCCTCGATTGCACCATACGACCATGTAGGTCGAAGGCGCTCTGCCCAGAATGCATCCTCCGGGATTCAGCTCTTATGAAGAAGAAGCTGTGAAACCACACGGAGTCCGCCTTGATGGCGCCGTAGACTCCGCTCCTAGAGTACGTTCTCCTCTTTGAGAACGTAATGCCGTTCTGCCCAATTTTGGCGTAGTAAAGCTGGCGGAATACTCTGGCGCTTGGAGCAACGTGCCTTTTGACACATGACACTTGAATGCGGTCATGATGGCCCAAGCATGAGGTTGGAGCGCTCCCAAGGACGCTCCCAGCAGGTCCAGAACATCCACCTCCCAGGGGTCCAAAGGGAAACGGAGGCCGTACCTGAGCGCCTCAACCCACACGCCTACCCAACCAGGGGGACAGTTTCCGATTGAGCAGAGTCGAGCGGGGCGGCGTATGAGAAAGCTGAGGCATGTCGCACTCATTCAACATCCTCACTAGGGCGTTCGTCTTGACATAGGGGAAGTACCCCGGACCATACACCTCTCGGCAGTCCGTAGGCGCGCCCTCCCACATCTGCTCCCAGGATAAGACTTTATACCCATACTTCTCCACAGCCTCGGTCTGCATCTCAAAGCCCCAAGATTCCTTGGTGAACCCGACTTGCCACGACGCGAACCGCCGACAGTTGTTTGAACTGGGTCCGCCCTTGAACCTGGTCTCTGCCTGCTGGTGGAGCTGCTCCGCCGAAGGAGTAGGCAGCGGTTTGGCATCCTCAGAAAGCACGTACTCCGCGTCGAAGTCCGCGTACGGATTGAAGTCAATGTCGGTATCCTCCGGATAGGGCATCTGCCCTTTCTGTTTGGGATCTGCTGCATCTGATCCTTCGTCATCGATTTCTTCTTCCTTAGAAGGCTCGGGAGTCAGGGGGGACTCAGTTGCAGGGACGGGGTTGACGACGTAGATGCTTCAGAAGACGTATCCGCCCCGATCCTCTCCTCCCTTCATCATAACCTCCTACAACAGAAGGATAAGGGGCGCAAATCAGAAGTGGAGGAGGAATGAACGCCAGAGGGCGGGCAGACACAGGAGCAGTTTTCGTCCCCGCCTCTTGAGAAGGGCGGGCGGTAGACCGCCGTCGTCCTCGCATGCCCCTCAACACACTCTCTAAATGGTCATAATCTAAGGACGAGGACGACCCACTAGAAGCAATATTTTCTCTCAAAATTAGTTTTATTTCAACATTTATAATTTTTCGTTAGTATTTTATCAATATTATTGATTTATTCTAAATGCTTAATGTGTTATTTGTATTTTATGCCTGTTTTTTCTAATATATTATGAATTAGGATTTTCGTTACTAAAATCAGACTGCGTTGGTAAAAAATGTACTGCGTTAGAAAAAAATGGACTGCGTTTAGTAAAAAAATGGACTGCGTTTAGTAAAAAAGGACAACATTTAGTAAAAACGGACTGCGTTAGTATAAACGGACTGCGTTAGTAAAACACGGACTGCGTTAGTAAAAACGGACTGAGTTAGTAAAACACGGACTGCGTTAGTAAAAATGGACTGCGTTAGTAAAACACGGACTGCATTAGTAAAAAATGGACTGCGTTTAGTAAAACACGGACTGCGTTAGTAAAACACGGACTGCATTAGTAAATATGGACTGCAAGGGCATAATTGTCACTTTGTGTTAAAATACGGACTGCGTACAGTAAAACACGGACTGCAAATAGCAGCACCCTTTATTTTCTAATTATTATTGGAACATTGTTCCTTTTAATTATTTTGGAATTATCTATGATTAAAAACATAGTTCCGATTTCCTAGTTATGAACAAGGTTTTCATTTTCGTTTTGTTGTTGTTAGATAATAGTGTTTCGATTTTTCATTAGGGATTAATATGATGTTTCTGTTTTCGAGTTTTGGAACATATTATTGAGATTGATTTGGTTTGGGTTATGTTCAGATTTCCTAATCAGGAGAAGTTCTTCATCTTCATGTTGTTCTTGTTAGTTAAAAGTGTTCTGATTTCCCTAATAGATTAATATGATGTTTCGAAATAATAAAAGTGGAACTGTTCTGAAACAATAAAAGAGAAACTGTTCCGAAATAATAAAAGAGGAATGTTCCGAAACAATTTCCATAAAAAGTGTAGTTGTAATCTTCATAAAATCATAGCGGTAATTGACAACTAGTAAACAATTTTCAAAAAAAGAAAGGGGGAGTAAAGTTTGGGAAGAAATCATAGGATATTGCTAAATTAATTATTAGGGAAATTGATTAGCAAATAAAGATTAATACTTATGAATAAATATTAGGGAAAATTATTAAAAGTAGAAATTTTGATCATAAAAACGGAATTAATTAGTTACTAAAAAAACAGAGTAGAAAAGGAATTTTTTTAATTAAATAAATTAATTTCACTTAAAGAATCTGCATTATAATAAAAATCTGAATTAATGTAATAATTATCATTATTGAAAAAAAATCAGAATTAAATTTGCAATATCTCAAACAATAAAATTACTTTTATATCTATTTAATATTGATTTTAAGATCTCTAAAATTTAATCCTATGACCTTAAGAGGTGTTCTCATATGAGGACACTAATGGGTGTCCTAACGATAAAAATTTGTGAGATATTCGATGAGCAGGCTCTTATGAATCATAATACGTGGAAACGACCGCCTATTAAGTAACAAAGTCGCATATATACATATGAACCCCTTCCAAATTCATAATTGCACGGATATTCTTGTTACCCGTACATCCATTATTTGCAATGTCTACTAGCATTCCCCGTTTGGAAGCACTAACTTGTAGCTGAGCTGGAGATCACTTTTTGCACAATATTATATAATATATGTCCTATATTATTATTTGGACGACGGAGAAATTTAGTTCATTGTTTTTATTTTAGTAGCGAGCGAGACTAATATTTAATTTCTATATATTACATCACATGTCAAACTAACTCGGCTAAGTTTTCTTTTCTCTTTAAGCATCACCGGAAGATTTATTTATTACAAAAATATTACAATATAAGCATTTACAAATACATTAAAGTTAAGTAAGAAAAATACAAATACAAACCGGCTTCTAATTTAATTGGTTACCATCACATGATCTAAACATCCAATAAACCAATTATTCATTTTAACCTATAAATCATATCTTACAAAAATATAGACAGAATCAAGAATACATAAATGTTGTCAAACTGGACTCAACATCAAATTAATCAAGTGAGGAGTTCAAATTTAATTGTCCGACTGAAATGAACATTTAACATGTTTTAAAGAACCGGACAAGTATAAAAATTTATAATTCAATGTGCATAAATCGACATAAAAGATTCAATATCGAATATCCAACATTTAATCCAACATACACACACACACACACACACACAAAAAAAAAAACTTATGCTACGGAACAACTTAGAGTATAAATTTATCTTTTTAAATGTTATAACTGGACTGAACTATTTTTTTTAATGGTTGGTGGTTTTATCGATCAGATCAGTGGTTCAGTCTGATTTTGATAACACTGGAATAAAGGCTAGTTACTTGGAAGTGAAACTGAGAAATTGAAACTGGGCAACCTGCCTCTGTAGAATATATGCCAGTCGAACAACAATAGATTACTTCAAAGATGGATTAGTCTACATGGCATAGTGTCGTTGAATTTGGTAATTGGTAAATGTAATATAAAGTTGACAAATTGGTTAATTTCAAATTGAAAAATGTGTAGTCTGGAATCTGCAGGATTGGTTGGGGTGTAAAATTTGGAATAATCGGATCCGTGTTTGAAAACAGATTGCAAGTTGAATAAGATAATGATAGAGAGAGAGATGACTGTAATTAGCGGAAACAGATTTCACCCTCAAATATTGAAGGTGGTGCGTAGATGCCAACGCAGCACCCTAAATTCGGATTTTTACATTAACTAACAGCCCAGCCCCGTGAGAATCAAACTGTCAAACCTAACCCCGGATTTAATAATAATAATAAATAATTAAAAAAAAAAGAAAAATAGAGGGAAGAGGATTCCTATTTCTCTATAAAAACATCCTCACTTGCTCTGCTCTTTTCCCATCATCACCAACAAAGATTCACAAAGAGAAAACAAAAGCAAAGTAATAGTAACAACAGAAAAAATACAAACAAAAAAAAAAGGCAAGAGAATCTTCTCGATCCCCTCCCACCGTTGAATGGCCACCGCCACCACCACCAAAGCTCTCCGATCAAAGATTTCCCTCCTCCGCCAAAGCTCCTCTGCCTTTGTCAGGCACCTCAACTCCTCCCCTTCATCCCTCTCCGCCCCCCCACCCCTCACCTTAGGGACAGTACCCGATTCCGACGTTTCTGATTTCTCCACCCATACACCTTCCTCTGCCTATTCTCCCTCTTCCTCCTGGTCCACCGACCAGATCCTTCAGCTTGACGATCATCGCAAACTTTTCGGATCCGTCCCAGCTTCCAAGCTAATCCACGCTGCTGCCGTCCTCCAGGTGTCCGCCGCGGAAGCGGTCGTGGACCTGGGAACAAAGGTTATGACTTCTCGTCTCATGGACGTGGAAGCGGTTAGAGGGATCGTGTACGGTTGTGAGGCGGACATTCTACGAACACTTCTGCGCCGGCGAGACACCAGCGGAAGCGCGTGAGAAAGTTAGGGAGGTGAATCAAGCTGGGCTACGCGCCATGCTTGATTTCGCCGTGGAGTACACTTGCGACAATGATGCCTGTGATCGTAACCTTGAAGGCTTCCTGGACACCGTGGATACAGCAACCTCTCTTCCCCCGTCTTCTGTAAGTTAAATTATCTTTCATTTTTTGCATTGCTAGCTACATTGATTCTTAAAGTCAGCGCAAATTATCCCATGATTAAGTTATCGATTCCCTCATTACTATCATTCGTTCTGGCAACTCATTATTTTGGTTATCTGATTCTGTTTTAATCAATTAATTCCTAATTCCTTGTGATTATATTTAAAAGAGTTATGGTTTTACGTTAGGACTTATTCTTCATACTGGAAATATTTGTTTCCGAAACGCAAGCCTCGTATTACTTTCATTTATTCTTAGATGATTTTCATATTATATACTCTAACATTTCCGGCTATTTTTGTAGTACTTGTATTTTTTTAAGTGTCTTAAATGAAAGTTTTACTGTAAATTGAGAGAAGTGAGTTGGTAATTTTTATCATGAAAATAGAGGAGTGGTCGAAATTTGGGGTTGGTTTGCCAGCTGGATGGCGGATAGTGATCGTCTGTGATAAGGTGAAAAGAAAATAGAGTAATAAAAAAAAAAAAAAATGAAGTAAGATTAGTGTAGCTTTAAACGGTGGAAAATAAGGACGCGTAAGGAAATTATATTAGCAACAGTGAATATGAAGGAATCCTAGTTGGATCCACGCATCCTAAGATAAGACCAGACACCAGTGTCCAGGGTCAACCTCTATACAGCTAATAATAATATTTAAAAAGCAGGAGTGGGGGGTGTACAACAACTGTTATACATGCAGCCTCCCAAATAAACCTGACTCATCTCGTCGTAAGATCCGTACTACTATTGCTAACCTATCATTTAATATTGGAACTTGCAAACAAATATTATATTATTTAATATATTAATAACTCCTCAACTTGGATTTTGTCACCCACTTGCCTTTTATTTTATTATTCACCCACTTGCGCCTCCTTTTTCTAAGGAGAAGCTCCCACTACTTTGGAACCCGAAAAGTCCCCCAATTAATAAAATACTTTCAATATTACTTATCAATTAAATAATAATACTTTCATGATTTTTATATAAAAAAATTACAAGTCATTGTGGCCGCCGGAAAGTGACTAATTCATTCGTGTTTAACCTTCACAAAATATTTCCCTACCAGTTATAATTTGTTTTTTTCTTTGGTTGGTGCCCATTTCTTTCACGTTTATATTAGTTAAATTGAGAATTTTGAATATGACTATTCTATATGAATAATACAAAAATAATTGGTAGTAAATAGATAGATATAGAAAAAAGAATATTTTTCAAATGATTTGACATATTAGCGAAAAAACAATTCTCTTTTAACTTATTATGGTCGCAAAAGATTCTGATACTTTTTCCGTAAGGTGGGTGATTCCAAGAAAGTAGGAGATTGTGGAAAGATTCTATGTAACTTTCATGTGCTTTAATAATTAAAAAATTCCAAGTTGACTACAAATAATAATTATTAATATTTATTTATTTATTTATTTTGGTGGGGGCAGGTGAGTTTCGTGGTAGTGAAGATCACGGCAATTTCACCACTTAGACTATTGGAAAGAATGAGCGACTTGCTACGTTGGGAGGAGAAAGACACATCTTTCCAACTTGAATGGAAACAAAACTCGTTCCCATTATTCTCTGAATCTAGCCCTTTATACCACACACTAACACAACCTAACCAACTGACACCAGAAGAAGAGGAAGACCTCCATTTAGCACAGCAAAGACTACGCACTCTCTGTCAAAGGTGTGCTGAAGCCAACCTTCCACTCATGGTGGATGCAGAGGACACCAAGCTACAGCCTGCCATCGACTACATCACTTACTCTGCCGCTATAGAGTTTAACACAAAGGACAACCCTGTTGTGTACAATACGATCCAGGCCTACTTAAAAGATGCCAAGGAAAGGCTATTACTAGCCACAAAGGCAGCTGACAAGATGGGATTAGCTATGGGGTTTAAGCTTGTGAGAGGTGCTTATATGTCCAGTGAGAGATTGCTTGCTTCTAAGTTGGGTTTCGAGTCCCCAATCCATGACACACTTGAAGACACTCATGCATGTTTCAATGATTGTGCCGGGTTTATGATTGACCGTGTTGCTTCAGGATCTGATGGTGTTGTACTTGCAACCCATAATCCAGAATCTGGGAGGCTGGCTGCTACAAAGGCCAGAGAGATGGGTATAACGAGGGGTAGGGTTGAGTTTGCTCAGCTTTATGGGATGTCTGAATCTCTGTCAATGGGTCTGAAGAATGCTGGATTCCAAGTCAGTAAATACATGCCATTTGGACCTATTGACATTGTGATGCCTTATTTGCTTAGGAGGGCTGAAGAGAACAGAGGAATGCTCTCCAGTTCAAGCTTCGATAGGGTCCTAATGAGGTTAGATTAATTTTGAACTTTTTTTCTCCCATTACATTTGTGGTGGGTTGGGTTCCTTGTTATTATTGAATTAAATTGAATTAAAAGTGGTGGGTGGTGGTTGCATTTGCTATTTGCAGGAGGGAATTGAAGAGGAGACTGAAAGATGCAGTTTTCAGCAGCACTTGAAAAATGAACAGGAATGGAATGGAATGGAATGGAGTGTGGGGCTATGGACAATATGGAGATGACCTTTTTGTGTTTGTGTAGCAAAGTAAAGTAAGAAGAAGATGAAAAGGGAAAATCCATTTGTAGATAGCCACTGCCAGCCGTAAAAAGATGTTTGTACTTTTCTCCTTTTTCTGTATGTGTTTCATTTCCCTTTAAACTTATTAATAAATAAGAAAAAAGTTTAAAGGAAAACGACAATGGACAATGCAATGCAATGGTCCACACCTGCAACATCAGAGTCATGATCATCAATTGCTCAATTTGCAGTCCCGGTCCCCGGCACCCGGCACCGGCACCACTACTGGCGGTATTGGTAGGGTCGAAATGAAAATATTCATGGTACAAGTGGGCGTTGAGTGCGACAAGATTTGTGTCTAAATCTCAATTCCACCATATAATCGTTTTTTAATTGCATTATTACTCCCTAAAGTAGTAAACTTACACCTCGTTTGGTTTCTGTTATTTGGAGGTGCGATTTGGGTGAATATGTGTATTTAGGAGAAATCCTTGTTTTTCTGGATTTGTGATTTAAAAAATGAGTGATTTGAGGATGAAAAAATGAGGGAGAAATGACTGATTTCAAAACTCAACTATTAGCTGAGTTTTGGGTGATTTGAGAATGGTGAATTTGGACCTAATGTTCATTTACATATATGTCCTACTTTTTTTTATATTATTATAACCAATGCCACTCTTTTAATTTATTATAACAAGGATAAAGAGGTAATTTCACTTCATTTACATATATGATACAAACATTGATACTGTTTTAGTATTTTCATTTTCTCAACTCACTTATATACTTGAAAACAAATTAAAAACCCCAACCCACTTCTAAGTCCTAAACTTTGCCAAAATCCTTTGGTACGCGTACGGCATATGTAATTAATTATCTTCTCCGCTATTGTTTCATCTAGGAAATTCACCACGTTAATTCATCCATCCCCGCCAAAACTCATCTCGATGTATTATTAGTCAAGGGACTTGAAACGTTGTGTGAACCCATGGTGTTTGCACAAAAAAAATATATATATAATATTTAAGCCAATACCATATTGAAAAAATAAAAAGAAACAAATGACCTTTTAGGCCATTAATTACCTTAGTAATTAAATAACATAAATCGGGTCATGAAGTCATCTTGTTAGCCTATTTTTCGTACTAATTTTGTCTAGTGTAGTATTTTGGCCATAACTCCTTCATCCGAACTCCGATTGATGCAAGGTCGGTGGCGATAGAAAGATAATTTCGTTTCATTCATATGTAGATGTCGACCAGTTCCACCAAACCAGTGAGATATGACCTCTGAAAGATGACGACCAAAAATACCACATTGCTTGTTGGTGGAGGTTTGCATGGCTTTATTATGCTTTAATCATTCTATTAAGTTAAAGTGATTAAGTGAGGCCATGTATTTACTATTTTGTCCTCACGGAGGCTCCCCATCAAGGAGGAGGGCATCCTCATCAAAGGGGAAACCCTAAGGCACAAGACTTTATGTCGACCCATCGAAGTCAGGACTTCATGTCGATCCATCGAAGTTAGGATCTCATGTCTATCTATCGAAGTGAAGACTTCATGTCGACCCATCGAAGTCAGGATCTCATGTCGATCCATCGAAGTGAAGACTTCACCCATCGAAGTCAGGATCTCATGTCGATCCATCGAAGTGAAGACTACATGTCGATCCATCGAAGTGAGGATCTCATGTCGACCTATCGAAGTGAAGATGACTCCATAATGATGATGTCATCATGTCGACCTCCTCATTAAGATGGAAGGAGGGGAGCCTCCTCATCAAAGGGGAAACCCTAAGGCACAAGGTCTCATGTCGATCCATCAAAGTGAGGATCACATGTCGACCCATCGAAGTGAAGCCGACTCCATGATGATGATGTCATCATGTCGACCTCCTCGCCAAGAGGGAAACATCATATTAATCTCCTCATCAGGATCTCATGTTGATCTACCAAAGTCAAGGTCTCGTGTCAATCCACCGAAGTCAAGGTCTCGTGTCGATCCACCGAAGCGAAAGTCTCATGTCGATCCATCGAGGTGAGGATCTCGCGTCGACCCGTCAAGAGGGAAATCCTAAGGTTAACTCTAGGGGGATGGTGTCATCATGTCAATCTCCTCATTATGACGAAACCCTAAGGGCTGACGTGATCATATCAAATCCTACCTGTACAAGCTTCTACCACCAACGTCACTACTCCTCCAAGGAAGTTGAAGAGAGGAAACCGCCACCACCACGATGATAGCCACGTTCAAGAGATAGTAAGTAACCCCCATGGCAGTTACTTCCTCCAGCTGCAGTTACCACTCACATTTGTCTATATATATGAGATGTATTCGACAGAGATAAAGTCCCCGCACAATCACACAAGCAAACACTCTGCCCAAATTTCTACTTTTCTCTGCAACTTCAGTTTCAGTAGCCATAATTGTCTTTATCTTGGAGCTCTCTCAGAACCTCCATAGGAGTAGCAGCAGTAGACTTAGCCAAAAAATATCAAACACCCTCGTTCGAACATTGTTTGGAGAGGTGTGAACCGTGTTGATGTGACTATATTTAGTGCATTTTGAGCCCTCGATTAGCCTAGGGATCTCCCATGTTTGATCTCATTTTGCCATGATTTATATGCTTTTATGAAAGTTTTATGCAAAGTGCTCTTTTGTTGTCCAAGTGCCACTTTGAGGGCAATTTCAGTGCCTATTGGAGTTTTATTTGTGCATTTTCAGGCCTGGGTGTCATAGTACTGGTGACAAGGAGCACGTAGGATCAAATGGGAGGTCAATCGGAGCTAGGACGGAGGAAATATGGCCATTGCAAAAACGAGAAAAATGCATCCTTCCACTGAAGAAGTTTTCGGCGAGAGTTCTCGCCGAAAACCCTCAACGTTTTCAAACAGTAGAATTACAGGAGGCTGACATTCGATTTGTGAAGAAGTTTTTGGTGAAAACTTCCAGAGTTTTCGCCGAAAACCTATGAAGAAATGCAAGGATGCCCGGGGTTTTTCAAAGAGATTTTCGGCGAAAACTTGTACAGTTTTCGCCGAAAATTCCAGGTCTTTCCAGCGCAGTATATAAAGAGGAAGCGGGCGAAAATTAAAGGGAATTCATTCATTATTATTACAACACTCGTCACCTCTCTCTCTCAATTCATCATCGGCGCTCAAACCTGTCCTCTTAACCAATCATCCTTCCCTCTCATTGTTGATCAACTTGAAGATCAAGGATCTAAGTGAAGTCCTCCATACTTTGGATTGAAGCTTGAAGAGCCAAGTTGCAAGATCCTCCATGGAAACAAGGATGATCTCCTCTACTCAATTTCAGGTTCCTTCCATGGTTATGCTAGGCTAAGCTTAGGTTTAGTTTAGTGGGGGATGGATCAAGCTGGGATAGGAGATTGATTGTATGGATTGAGTCTCTCATAGCCATTTGTGTAAGATGATGATCCTAAACCTTGTGCTTGTTTTCCATGAGAGCTTGACTTGTTCTTTTGGTATTGTTTATGTCTTTCAATACATGAGAATGATTGATTGATGTTGATCTAAGGTTTTAGGATTGTAATTGAATGATTTGAGAGATTGGATTATGCAATTGCAAACATTTTGAGCTTGTTTTCCTTGTTGTCATTTTATCGAACAATTGGTGCGCATTTAGTTTTCTATCATTTGAAGGTTGAAAGACCCTTTTGATTGCTAGACTAGTGTTATATGATTGACATGAGAGTGTCTTGCATCATTTACCTTGTGTTAGATGAATGTTAGCATAGAAATCAAGTGTTGAGCATTTCATTGAGCTAGTTAAAGCACTCCATTTCCTTTGTTCACATAGCGAAAGCATGGTGCATTTGGTCTAGGAGTAGAGAGTCAATTGTGCGAGAGTTCGTTGATTCTACTTCGGTAAATTGCATGGTCATCAGTTTACACATCGTTGCTTGAGAATCAATCTAGTTTTCATGAACCTTGAGCTTGAAGAAACCCTTGCTAAGCTAGACTCACTTCTCTCTTGTTTGATACTCAATTTTACTTGTTAGTTTTGCCTTGTTTGTTTATGCTTTTGATTTGTTCTCATTCAAAACCAAATCTCAATTCAAATGTTTAGACCGTTCATGAACCTTGTGAGTATTAGCTTATGAGAGGACCTCGTGGAATACGACCTTGAATGCTGTGAGTCAAATCTTGCACATCACGTGTAAATATTCCTTATTCCAAGAAGTCAAAAGGGCATTTATTGTGTTCAGACACAAGAGTTTCTACCACCAGAAACAAATTGGCATGCTCGGTGGGACATTGTGTTTGATATCATGGCTCCAAGGTGAAAGAACCTAGAGGGAGACCTTCCTTCCAGATCTGTGGAGGAGCAAGTGGCCAACGTTGAACATGGCCAGACAGTTGAAGATGTTGCCGGAATCCATGGCCACGACAAGGAAGCTAGGCCATAGCTTGTGGCGCTAAGTGCTGATCTAGGCGAGGCAATCATGTCACTCCGCCAGACAATGGTGGAGCAACGCCAACTCATGGAGGCTTCAATGGCAGGGAATGGCCGTCAGGTGAACTCTCAAATTGAGTCTTTAAGTTCTCATGTTGAAAGATGTTTAAGTCAAGTATTTGATGTGGTTAACAAAAATCAAACTGATTTTCAGGAGTTTAGAAAAATTTTAACGACGCCTTTAGTTCAGTCTAGAGCCTTACCACCTGATAGTCTAGGATCGATGAGCAATGGCGTTGGGAATGTAAGCCGTCATCCTGCTGGTGGTCGGAATGGCCAACCATGGCAGGACAACCTCTCACCTCCAGTGGCAGGTAAACCACCTTCCCATCAACATGGGATCAGCGAAAATCTTGCCACCACATTCAACTCCCATGTTGAGCAATTGACTATCCTAGGTTTTGCTCGACAGCATATTCCAAAGGTTAGGCCATATGTGGCCCCTGATCGTCCATTCAATATGGATCAGGTACCACCACCCTAATGTGGAGGTACCCCCACGAGCATAACCACCACCAATACCACTCAAGTCAATCGACATGGAGTGGATCCAACAGGATTCATGCCACCGCCCGGGGGGCAACCACTAGGTGTACATGATAATAACAATTTAAGGGAACAGGTGGCACAACTGATCAATGAGCATCTTGACCTTGGAGGGAGGCTAGTGATGACTGATGGCCGATCGCAGTCGAGCGGTTGATCAAATACTACCCAGCTAACTAGAGCTAAGCAGATCGTATTCCGAGGGTCTTCTAGGATTGACTACTTTAAAACTGGCAAAATACTCGAATGCAAGCAGGTTGTGCGTGGTGTGAGTTCCACGACTTCTAAATCTACGAAATGCGGAATAATTCAAAATTAAACTAAAGCAGATTGGAAATTAGGGTTTGAAAACAAGGATGACAGACGAACTTAGACTTTGAATCCCCCTTCGTTCCCTAGAGCATTGGCAATCAACAGATCAGCGGATTTCGATTCTCGTTCAATCAATTACTAAGACATCACCATAACTCCTTACCCTTAGGTTTAAGACCGGCGAACGTTCGCTCTATCCGTTCTAACTACCAAGATTAACTAGCCGCCCGGGTACGGTCGCCTCTCGCAACGACTTAATTAACTGGTGTAATTACTAATGATTAATGAGTTACTCTTGCAGTGAATTAACCCTAACCGGTTCCTACGAAAGGCACGCTCCAATTATAAGGTTAATTGTTCAATTTGATGTTCTAAAGTAAGGCGAGCGTTCGCTTCTATCCTTAACTTAACCAGAATCTAATCTAGGTGATCAATCCAGACAAGAAACATGAATAATGAAGCACAAATCAAACATGAAAAAGAACTGACTGAATTTCGAATCTAATCATCGCCGATCCGTGACCGCTTTAAAGCCCTGGGTCACTTAGGGTTCATCTAGTCTAAGTTCTAACGAGTTTAGCTACTCATGATTATTACAAAAGCAACAAAGACAAAGAAAGAGTTCATCAGTCAGAGGAAGAACAGAAAAGAATCTGAAAAACCTAATTTAGACGACTCTGACAGACTTCGATCTTCGGTAGATAACACTCCTAGCTCCGGTTCGTCGAGGTGGAAGGGATGGCGTCACGATCTCTCTCCGACTCTTCGAACTCTAACTCTTCGCTCCAGAACTTGAGAGGATTCTGATTCGAAAAAAGTATTTTCTGATGTAAATTATGATATGATTGTCTCCTACCCCTTTGGGCCGCCGGGTTAAGTATTTATACTGAACCCAAACTGATCCGGATTACTCTATTATTTTTGCCGAAAATATAGGGATATTTTCGCCGAAAATATGCTTGTCAATGGAAGTGATCTCTCTGCCCTTTCTTCTCAGTCCGAACACTTGATCGATTTCGCCGAAACCATCCTTCAAGTGGCATCAGTCGATATGTGATGTTATTTTCGCCGAAATCAATAGGTGATTTTCGGCGAAAATATCTTTGTAATCGGGCAGGATTTTGTTTGACTTTGATTGGCTCCTTTGATCGATTCCGGCGATGTTCCAACGCCTTAGACACGTCCATGGCTACTTTATCTGACGGCAAAAACCTGTGCTAACACAAAAACACTAGAAAACCATCAAATAGACCCGAAACGGGCCAAGGTAACACAAATGGCACGAGATAGGGCAATCGATTGAATATTTGTTATTCTACCCTAAAACCATGTCTTAAGCAAAGAAATGTCGCTTAAATGAGGCTGATAATCACGTCAAATCGAGTGTCATCAAATACCCCACACTTAAGCTTTTGCTTATCCTCAAGCAACTGAATAGAAATGCTCATGTTCATAAATGATAAGATCGATTAAATTGGAGCTCAATCAAACACAATGAATTATTAGACAGATCGATCCTAGAAAAAGAAACCTAACATGCATACAGATCAGCCAAACTACCTGGTCTCACTAATAAACTGCACACGACAAGTAATTAGCAACCAATTATGCACGAATTTGACCTGACCGACTAGACTCCTCACACAGGATATATATAGTCAATGGGGACTCTCACTCTCTGTGTTTAAGGACGTGTTTCTGCTCTCGATCATTTTCTGTTACCGAATTCTGTCATAAGTTTGCATTTTGACCACATCTTCACCACTGTGACAACACGAGTATCTAGTCAAGAAGGACTTCCCTGCTAGGACCGTAATGAAATCTACACTACTCGGGTTTGTAATGAGATGGATGATGGGAATGTATGATGATGGCTTTGTGCGGTGTAGCTTTCGACTAACTTCCCTCGAAATCTAATCTATGGCTTCCTACCGTCTAACCAAACACGGGTGGAATAATGAACGCTCGTCCTATGATACCCTCAAGCAACCTAGCACTTTATTATTTTTTTCTTCTTTTGCACAATTTTTCTTTTAAACTTTTCTTTTGACTTCGTTCTTCCATTTGTAGGGAGAAGAACGTTTTATTTGAACTACACTTTTGAACATTTCTGACTTTCTTCTTTTCTTCATTTTTTCGAATTTTCTCTTTTTCTTTCTTTTTCTATTTTTTTCTTTGTGCCGATTTTCTTTTAGTTGCTAGAGGGGTTTACACGTCTGGACATATTAGCTAAGACCACCTGTTTAATGGCTATAGGCAAGTTACCACAAACCGACTTCCGGTAGGTCAATCTAGAACTACAACCACAGGGGATCAACGGGGAATGAAAGAAATGGGAAATGGCTTGTAATGTATTATCGAACCGAAAAAAAAGGCCAAGCTCAAGGGTCTAAACCTAGTGGATTTATCGTTTGGTAGGCTATCTGGCTTAGTAGCTGAATCTAGGTGCCCCTATCCTTCTAGAACTCGTGTCATCGTGTGGTCTCGAGTAGGTCTCATGCAAATTCTAACTCATTCAAGTAAACAGAAAACCACTCAGAAAGAATTAAAATTGCAAGTTACGTGCAATGGATCAAAAGCTCACAGTTGGTTTGCTAGTCGGATTCGTTCATTTTCATGCAATCAAGGCTACAAACTACAAGTGTGATTTAAAAATTCTGTTCTGACCAGGCAATTTAGCATCAAAGTATACAAGTTGGTTCTCAAGTTCTAGGTTAAGCAGTCTAAGCATCATTATGAAGGTTTGAACAACAACTTAACATCAAAAATCAAGAATTGAGCCATTCTAATGCTAGAGAGACTGGAATGGAATCACGAGGCACACATAGAACATAATCAAGGGCAATCAAGTTCATGCAAGGTTCTCTAGCATCCTACCCCACACTTAAATCGGACAGTGTCCTCACAGGACTAATTCTAGAGTTCAGAGTGAAGTAGAAGAACCTTGGACCGAGATGATTGGTGTAGGGGATGAGCACGGGTCCTCGGAGCGGAGGGAATCTACCCAAGCGAAGCAAAGGGAATCTCCCAACTGCCTACAAAACAAAAACAAATAAAACATAAAAAGGAAACTGGGACAAGTGCCCCGGATCCACACAGAAAAAAGTTGGACCGAAATCCGAAAAGAATAAATAAAAAGAAGACACCAGAAAAGGAATACAACCCGATCACTGCTGGTCCGGTGAACCGGGAGGTGGAAAATGGAGAAATTCGCCGAGCTGGCGTTGCCACGCATTCTGTGCCTCATACCGCCTGTCGGCGCGGCGCATATGCTGCTGCATAATAGTCCATCGCGCCTCTTGCGTGGCGTTGTCGGTGATGCGCCAATCCTGCAGTCGCTCGTATAACTCTCCAACATCCGCTGGGTGGTGTCGCGGCTGTTGGGGAGGCGCCTGGTAATGATCAGGAATGTGCGGCGGCGACTGGTGAGCATACCCTGCCTGATGATGTGGCGAGGGTATATAATCGTGGAATACTGGCGGGGGCTGGGGCTGCTGCTCCTCAACATCATCCTCTTCCTCCGACTCGACCACTGGCTGGAGTGGAGGATCTGCTGCTACATGGGGGCTGAGGTCGAGTTCTAAGTCGTACTCAACCGCTAAGTCTCCTCCAACGGTCCTAACTGGGTGTCGTGGAATGTGCGGGCCATATTCATGGCTGATGCCGAAGGAGATGATGAGCTGTCCTATGAAGTTGCCCCCAGGAGTCTGCGAGGTGGCGTCTTCCTCCTGGTCTTCTGGCGGAAAAATGCGTGCCAGCACCCAGCCGGGGTGGAGAGGGTAGCTCTCTCGGATGGCTCGGAGAAGCATGAGCTCCTCCTTGAGGATATGGTGGCGATCCTTATCTGGAACATATAAAAGCGACCTCCGCCAAACCATATGAATAAATTTATAGAGCGGGTGAGAGAGAGAGTTAACTGAGTTGTTCGTCCCGAGGCGATCGCCAGGCACGCCTGTCATGTGGCTTCCAGAGCGCGTTGTACTCCTCGTCGTCATCATCTTCGCCCCAACCTAGGTGATGATCGTGATAATGCTCGTAGGGGATGCCAAGATGAGCAGCAAACTCATCGTAGGTGAGCTGCCTGTACACCCCACCAAGATAGAAGGTGACAACCTTCTGGCGCTGCTTCCTCTTGTGCTCATCTAGATAAAAGGTTGCCCAGAACTCCTGGAGGGCAATGTCTGGGAACTCGGCAGCGATGGTGGTCAGCTCTTGGAGAACTGCCGTGCTAGGGCGTCATGCACATTCCGGTGGTAGTCCTCGTCGTGATCGAAGAGAGACTCCATGGAGAGAGGGCGCACGTCAGCTTCCCGAACGTGCTCGAGCTTCTGGAAGCACTCAAAGTAGAATTCGGGTAGACGGGCAATAGTGCGATGGTATCCAGCCCGGCGAGGTAGTGCGGGTGGAGGACCCAGAATGGCGGGTGTGACGGGAGCGGCAGCTCCTGAGCTCGAGGCGCCATCAAGTCGCGCCTTAGTCCTGCGCTCATAAGTGGTGTTCCTAAGACCAGAATGAAACCAGATTAGTTAACTAAAACCCTACCCCACACTCAGTAGAAAAACTCAATTTCACAAAGAAATGAGGGAAACTAAGTGGGGTAAGCAAAGCGGAGTAACCGGTAATCATAGACAGTAAAATACATACTTAGGAACAGCCAGAATCGGATAAGCACAATCAGAGTTCAAATAGTCAAACCGACATTCAGAAAGTCTACATTTAAGCTTATTGAACCCTAATCATGGCAAGACTATCATACTTTGGAGAATGACGGTAAAATATGATCTCAAATGGCAAGCACGATAATACGAACGAGAATGAGCACATCAGACAGCCAAATGATCACAACAATTCAAAGTCAAACCGACATTTATCATAAGTCAACAGAACAAAGAATCAATCGTATGCATAGCAACACATGATCAAATGATATGGAAATTAAGCACGGAACTCCCTAAGCATGCTAGAACAGTTCTATAAGTTCAGCTAACCTAGTTCACACGAAAACAGTCGGCACGCAAATCGAGGCAAACCGAAAAGTCAACTGATAGTCAACCCCGACGAAATTAGCAATACATATGTCAAAAGATTCGTATTGAAAAGTTCTACAACTTACCTTGAAGCCATGACTGCTAAAAATGAACGGGTTGGGAGGAATCGGTGAAAAACCTTGAAAACTAGGGTTTCGGTGAATTGGAGCTGTAGAGCTCCGATTTGGCTGTTCTAGGGCTCGACGGAATCGGAATGGAGAGGGGAAGGGAGCGGCGGCGGTCAGCGGTGGTGGCAGTGGCGGGAAATGGCGGCGACGGCGGTTTTAAAGAGGTGGGTGGCGGCGACGATTTTTAAAAAGATAAGGGGGAAGGGATTTTCGGGTGTTGTGAACGAAAATGAAAGTGGATGAGAGAGGGGGTAAATCCGGATTTTAAAGGAATAGTGGGGTGATTTTCAAAATTATTTTTGGTGAAAATAAGAGGGTGGTTTCGCCGAAAATTTCAGTTCAAATGCACTGCCGGATTTTCGAAGGTAATTTCACCGAAAATAACCATATGGTTTCGCCGAAAATTTTAATTAAAATGGCTGTTGGTCTTCTAAAATCGTTTCGTCGAAAACAAATATCTTTTCGAACCGAAAATAATGAACAGGGAGATTCAGTGAAAACCAAAAGGCGAATTCGCCGAAAATGAGGGGTGATTTCGCCGAAAATTTTGAACTGTTCGGGTTTAAAATATTTTCGCAAATCCGGCCAACTTCAGAAAATCACAGTTAAATCTAGAAAAATCGGAACGACCTCAATCAACATGCAACTGACTCGATGACACACAAATTCTACACTAAAAATAATAAATCAATCAAACTGACACTTTTGGCTCCCCCGAACTGACTCTAAAATACCAAGTTGACAAAAATTAAAACAGACTCCAGCCGTGGGTTGCCTCCCACGAAGCGCTCTTTTATTAACGTCCTTGAGCTGGATGATACCTGGACGGTATTAGGAGACATCCTAACTTAGATTCTCCTTCACGCTCGCGTCGGAGTTCATAAAGTACAGCTTCGGGACTTCTCCGGTAAGCGTGAATCTCTTACCGTTTGCATGCAAAAGCTTGGTACGTCCATCGGGAAGATGATCGACGAACTTGAACGGTCTGAACAGTTCTCTGGAGAGATCATCCTTCTTGATTGTTACGATGGAAGGAATGAAGGCTGTCGGCTTCTTCTTTTCTTTTATCTTCGGCTTGGTATCACCAGGATCGGTGATCGTCAGTATTTCCTTAGGAGATGCTTTCGGCTTCTCCTTCCATACTTGTTCCGGTGCCGGTTTCTCGGAACTAATTGGTGGTGCAGCTAGCTCGGTGGAAGACGGCGGAATTTTCGGTCTCCAGACCATTTGGGTCTTCGTCTTCTTGTTCTTTCCCCGAGGCCTGCTCGATTTAGTGCTCGGTGGCTTAGAAGAGGCTTACAGTTCCTTCTTCTTCTTGGGCAGCTTCTGAACCGAAGTTTCTGGCTTCTTCTTAATGACCTATTTAATATCTGCAGCAACAACTGATCTAGAGACACTGGAAGAAGCATTAGTAACGGAGTTGACCGGAGTCAACTCTACAGTTTCAACAGCTAGGCAGTGAGATTCTTCATTCCTAGAGTCATATTTCATGACATCTTTAAGACGGAACGTTTTCGTTTCTTTACCGACCCTTACAGTTAAGGAACCATTTGGAACGTTAATATTCATTCCAGTAGTAGCCATGAAAGGTCGACCTATGAGAATAGTAGCATCATCTGTACTAGTATCCATAATCACATAGTCAGCTAAAAACGTGAACGGACCACATTTAGTGACAACGTCTTTAATCTCTCCCTTAGGAGTTTTAAGTGATCTGTCAGCAAAGACAAGTTGCATACTAGGCGGTTCAAGTTCTCCTAGATTTAACTTTTCAAACAGGCTCATAGGCATGACATTAACAGACGCTCCTAGATCAACTAAGCAACGTTTAATCTCAACATCATTAATGACCAAAGGCAAGGTAAAAGACCAGGATCAGATAACTTAGCTGGATATGGAGAAGCAGGTTTCTTAATACGAATGTCAGGATATCCTTCATTGTTCCCCTTCATGCCAGTCTCGATCCTTGCATTTGGCAGCAATGCTCTAGGAAAAGGAGGTTTCACGACGTACGGTGCAAGAGGAGGATCTTCCTCCTTAGGCGCCGGTTTCTGTTCTTCTTCTTTTTCTTCTTCCTCCGGAGTCTCAGCGATCCTGCGCAATACAGAACAAGCATCAGCAATTAAGTTTGGGAGTTTTCGAGCGGTTACCATCTTGGCTTGCTCCTTCCTCGGATTCGGCTCTGTCTGACTTGGAAGTTGGCCAAATGGTCGACCAGATGCTAGCATGCTCGAGATGTTGTTCACGGCTTGCTCAATCCTTTGTCCAGATGCTATCTGTTCTTGATTGAGAAGAGCTTGAGCCTTGAACTGACTGTCATGATCATCGAGTCTAGTGATGATCTGGCTGAGCTTCTGGTCCAGGTCACTGACATTGTTCTCTCTTTGATGCTGCCCTGGATAGGTATTGTTAAGATATTGATTCTGGCGATTGCCAGGAGCAGTTCCATAATTACCCGGATTGCGATGCGGCGGTTGGTAGACACCTGCCGGCGGATGGTTAGGCTTCTGATCCTGAGCTGGACCAGCCGGGCGGTTATTCTGGTTCTGGTTATGGTTGGCGCCAGCATTGTAGGGAGGTCTATCTTGATAGTTCCCTTGCTGTCTGAAGTTACGATAGCCAGCATAACCATTCTGATTATTGACGAAGCCTTGTTGGATGAAATTTACCTCTTCTGCAGACCAGACTTCTGCCTTACCAAAATTCTGACAACGGCTTCCGTTATGTGCGCAAGGTCCCCACTCGCAATCGGTAACATAGACAGAGGCTGCCGGCGGCTTGATCGGTGTGGTAGACTTCTTCAAATGCCTCTCTATCTCTGCTTTGATTGTAGCTTCGAGATCTAGCTTGCTCCTTGATCCTTCAGATTGTCGTTCCCAGTTCCTTGACTTGGAAGCACAGTTTGCGAAGTGAAGAAGAGCAACTTCAGGTGTTAGTGTAGTGGAATCCCCTTCAGCTAGAGAATTGACCCATTTGGCAGATTCTTCTCAAGTCCTCGAGCAAAGATCTCAGCTAACTGCCTCTGCTCGAATCCATGATGAGGGCAGGTGTAGA
Source organism: Linum lewisii (assembly GCA_034768395.1). NCBI lineage: Eukaryota > Viridiplantae > Streptophyta > Magnoliopsida > Malpighiales > Linaceae > Linum > Linum lewisii. Next base: position 20,839,793 of record CM068303.1, read on the forward strand.
GAAATTCTTGGAATCGATTCCAAGTATCATATAAGCTTTCTCCTTCTTTCTGGGAGAATCTGGCGATGCTGTCCTTGATGGCGGTTGTTCTGGCCGGAGGGAAGTATTCTTCAACGAAGTCCTGAGCCAGAGTATCCCAATCAGTGTAAAAGCCAGGTGGTTTGCCAGTAAGCCACCTCTTAGCAGGGCCTTTCAGAGAGAACGAGAAAGCTCTCAGACAAAGAGTGTTTTTGTCGAGGTTTCCGCTCTTGAAAGTACTGCAGAGATCAAGGAAGTCTGCAAGATGAGTGCACGGATTGTCTAGGGGCCTGCCTTCAAACTATAAATCCCTAGAGATCATAGTCAAGAATGGAATCTTGATCTCATAGTCAGGATCTCCTTCAATGCACGGAACGACAATGGCAGATCGAATGCTAGTCGCGCTCGGCTTGTTATAGTCTGCTAGACTCTTCTGTGCAGGTGGTGGCGGCAGTGGTTGATCGCCATTTGGTGGTGGTGGTGGTAATCTATCGTCCATGGCGGGAGATGGAGGAGGTGAGAGTGACTCGGTGTATGAAGCGGATGAAGATGACGGTACAGGTGAAAATAGAGATGAGGAACTCTCCTTCGGTTCCTCGATCTTGATCGGAGTGATGAATGGATTGGATCTGCCTTTCTTCAGAATCTGTGATCGTAGAGGTGTAGCAGAACTGCCTGGTCTCTCTACACTCTTAGCCTGTTCGGTTTGAGAGCGAGTTCAAGGACGGTGAGGCATACACCTGTAAACCTACAGATAACAAAGACAAACAAAACCAGTGTAAAATCGAAGTGGATGGAAAGATGAAAGATGGAAAATAGAAGAATAAATTGCCAGTTCTTCTTTCGAACAATCAAAAGAAGTCCCCGGGAACGGCGCCAATTTGATGGCCGATCGCAGTCGAGCGGTTGATCAAATACTACCCAGCTAACTAGAGCTAAGCAGATCGTATTCCGAGGGTCTCCTAAGATTGACTACTTTAAACTGGCAAAATACTCGAATGCAAGCAAGTTGTGCGTGGTGTGAGTTCCACGACTTCTAATTCTAAGAAATGCGGATAAATTAAAAATTAAACTAAAGCAGATTGGAAATTAGGGTTTGAAAACAAGGATGACAGACGAACTTAGACTTTGAATCCCCCTTCGTTCCCCAGAGCATTGGCAATCAACAGATCAGCGGATTTCGATTCTCGTTCAATCAATTACTAAGACACCACCATAACTCCTTACCCTTAGGTTTAAGACCGGCGAACGTTCGCTCTATCCGTTCTAACTACCAAGATTAACTAGCCGCCCTGGTACGGTCGCCTCTCGCAACGACTTAATTAATTGGTGTAATTACTAATGATTAATGAGTTACTCTTGCAGTGAATTAACCCTAACCGGTTCCTACGAAAGGCACGCTCCAATTATAAGGTTAATTGTTCAATTTGATGTTCTAAAGTAAGGCGAGTGTTTGTTTCTATCCTTAGCTTAACCAGAATCTAATCTAGGTGATCAATCCAGACATGAAACATGAACAATGAAGAACAAATCAAACATGAAAAAGAACTGATTGAATTTCGAATCTAATCACCGCCGATCCGTGACCGCTTTAAAGCCCTGGGTCACTTAGGGTTCATCTAGTCTAAGCTCTAATGAGTTTAGCTACTCATGATTATTACAAAAGAAACAAAGACAAAGAAAGAGTTCATCAGTCAGAGGAAGAACAGAAACGATATGAAAAACCTAATTTAGACGACTCTGACAGACTTCGATCTTCGGTAGATAACACTCCTAGCTCCGGTTCTCTGAGATGGAAGGGATGGCGTCACTATCTCTTTCCGGCTCTTCGAACTCTAACTCTTCGCTCCACAACTTGAGAGGATTCTCATTCGAAAAGTATTTTCTGATGTAAATTATGATATGATTTTCTCTCCTCCCCTTTGGGCCGCCGGGTTAAGTATTTATACTTAACCCTAACTGATCCGGATTACTCTATTATTTTCGCCGAAAATATAGGGATATTTTCGCCAAAATATGCTTGTGAATGGAAGTGATCTCTCTGCCCTTTCTTCTCGGTCCGAACACTTGATCAATTTCGCCGAAACCATCCTTCAAGTGGCATCAGTCGATATGTGATGTTATTTTCGCCGAAATCAATAGGTGATTTTCGGCGAAAATATCTTTGTAATCGGGCAGGATTTTGTTTGACTTTGATTGGCTCCTTTGATCGATTCCGGTTCAGTTCCTCGATGTTCCAACGCCTTAGACACGTCCATGGCTACTTTATCTGACGACAAAAACCTGTGCTAACACAAAAACACTAGAAAACCATCAAATAGACCCGAAACGGGCCAAGGTAACACAAATGGCACGAGATAGGGCAATCGGTTGAATATTCATTATTCTACCCTAAAAACCATGTCTTAAGCAAAGAAATGTCGCTTAAATGAGGCTGATAATCACGTCAAATCGAGTGTCATCAGAGTGGTAAACAAATAGATGGTCCTCAAATCCCTAATCCGGTCATGGTTCCCGACGATATCGCTATAGACATGCCAGAGATCGATGATATCGTGGAAGAAGAAGAAGATAAAGTCGAAGAGGTGACTTCCACACCTCCCCCTCCACCAGCTTCCATGCCACCTATGCCCCCTTATCAGCCCTGGATTCCATTCCCTAAGGCCATGAATGTAACACCCCATCCATTCAGAACATAATCAAGTACAGCGGAACACTAATAAGGGTGTCACGATCACGAATATCGCAAGAAATTGATTTTTCGTCATAACTCAAGTAAATCTCTTTAAGAGTTTTAAAACAACTCGTAATGATCTGAAAACTTATATCTTCATTTAATCATGATCCAACAGAATTCCTCATGAACTCATAACAGAATAAGAGTCACATGCTCCACAGATACCATAAGTGTTTCACTTCTTCCATACAGTTCATCAAACATTTCTCATACACTTAGTCACACTGACATCATATGGTACAGAACAGGCTACAGAACATAGACATATACACAACATGTGACTAACCATGACATATGCATATGACAAGGTAGTGTATCTCAAAACGTGTGAAAACTCAAAATCAGAGGACGAGGATCAAGACACATTCTTCCGATTCTACCTGGCCTCATCACCACGCTTACCAACCCAAATAGCTCTCCTAGGTGGCATGTAGCTCTTGTAGAATCAAGTGTACGCCTGCACAGACTACTAACGGTCTGGAGAACAAATAAGGGTCAGTGCTACTTCACTGAGTGAGAGCCTTGAGCCCTGGGTCATACTAAGGTGCAAGCAAGTCACATAACAAGTATGGCAACATGTATCACATAAGGTCACCTTGTAAACCTAACTTGTTAGTCCATATTTTATTTGGGATCCCGGCTCACGTATGCTGGTAGACTCCCGGGCAGAACAGGCAGTACCCAACCGGTACTTCATAAACATACAGCTCTCCGCGGTAAGAGCCTCGAAAAAACCGTTCAGTCATTAGGCTCAACCGTCCTAATGACCTACTCCTAGCAGAATTGACCATACATGGTTTTCTGCAACATATCATACATACAGTCTCCAGCATACGGGCCCTATCTACGTGATCAAGCAATTCCAGATTATTCTCCTTGAATCATCAATCTAAGTGAGTTGTTATCACAATCAGATCACAACAGAACACGAATATCATATCAGGTATAATATCAAGTAAGCAGAACGAGTACAATAACAGCTTCATGTATACATATCAATAACAGCAAGTCACATACGGCCCTAGGGTTGTAGGCCACTATCCTAACATGCATATAATTCTTAATAATTAAAAGACACATAAAGGAACGTCTAACCCGGTAGGATACGCAGGAGACCCTCACCAAAAAGAAATCGACAGAACCTTGCTACTAGCTTTCGGGTCGAAACCCTAATTTTAAACTACCTTCGTATCACCACCCGCGTGAACTATACACTATATTACTTTCAAAGTCTCTTCTTCCTGAAACCTATGTTCATACTCTAATGGCCTAAGAGCTATTTATAAGGAAGTGAAAATGATGGAGCCGACTATGAAACCGCCACTCCCAATTCCTTTATCCCCAAATTAATGCCACAAGATCAATTGACATCCTTGTCATACTTTGGTTTGGGTGGGTAATGCTTTAAGCCCACGTGTACTCTCGTTTCTCCTAAGATAAGCATAAGCTAACTTTGTTTGTAACTCCAAAAATACTTTCCCATAAAGTTTCCTTTTATGTTAAGTAAACGTGGTGAGGAAAAATCATGAAATTATAAATGATGGTTTGGCTTTTCCTACTTAGCAATGTGCATCTGACTTTCCTTGCATAACTAAATAGTAATTTTATATACATATGAAAATTGGTGCAATACATACATACATAAATATCAGGTAATAAACATCATCATATTAGTTTCGTGGATGATTTAGTATAGTCTGAACGGGATGTTACAATTCCTCCCCTCTTAAAAGATTCGTCCTCGAAATCTAAAATTTACTATGCATACGTCTCTAGCAACCCTATCTTGATACTAATCATTTTTGTCCTTTAGGTGATTCACATAATCATATAACACGACAAGTTTCCAAATTTTAGATATAATATACCTATATTATGTGATCACAGTATAGGCAAACAAGCACGTAACACGTCATATTTTCAAGCTTTAATATCTTTTCTAGCTAGGTGATCACAACCAAACAATCAGGTCATGCAACCAGAGATTAACCCGCCAGATAGGCATCTACAAGCTCTGGGTACTTCTCTCTCATACTCATTTCTGTCTCCCATGTAGCAAAATCACTTTCATGGTTTCTCCACACCACTTCCAACATTGGAATCTGCTTACTTCTCAAAGTTCTGACTTACGAGTCCACAAACTGAACTGGTACTTCCTGATAATTCAAATCCTCCTCCAACTCTACCTCAACAGGTTGATGACACTAAAAAAAATGATGCAGTAGGGACCGTAATTTTGGCGACCGTACTTTGTACGGTCTTTAGTGAGAAATAATAAGGATAGGTCCCCATTATATCCATACTTAGCTTTTACCAAAATCATCCGGTCATTATACTACATTGTGAAAAGCCCAATTGAGTAGTCACCACAATCACGGTGGCCACTGAAATGAGCGGCAAAAGTTGATTAATTCCCGCTGCAAATTTGTGTACGGAAAAAAGACATTTCATTTTCCCAAACCAAAAGTTCTTTTAGTCTTGAAATTTTCTAGGTCAAACTCACTCTTCTTCCATGGAGATTTCTACAAACCAAAAGTATCTTCTTCTTGTCGATTCTCAAGAAGATTAACCAAAGGTAAACTTCCTCAATTTCTTCCTCTCGTTGGATTTATGTTTGATTTTCTTCACATAGCGTCTCTGATACGAAATCCTGGTGTCATTTGTGTTGCTCTTTCTCCTTCCAACCTCCTTCGATTCTCTCTGAATCCTATACCGAAACCTTCCCTAGCCGAAGTAGTAGGTCTTTGAGAAAAGGGGGAAAGCTTCGCAGGTCCTTCATTTGGCTTTGTTCTTCAGTTTGGCGTGCCGACTTACTTCCCCAGCCCTTCGTATTCATCTGACAAGCTCTGTTACAGGTATGAACTTTTCCCCAAATTAATATTTGTCTTCATGTACTCAATATTTGTCTTCATCTGAAAGCTGAAATTTCCTTCAAAATACTGGATTTAATGGGGTTATGTCTCTTGTCTCTATGTCCTTGTTTGCTTTCCATCGAGGAAGTTCTATTCGCTATTCTGTTTTCACAGCTGCTGATTTGTTTTCAATACTTCAGCTCAACCATATAAAATAGTGTAGTGTTGTCGGCTACAAACCAATATTGTTGAGTGCTATAACCAGTATTACTTAGTGTGGATGATAATATACTAAACCTCCCATTACTCTGAAAGCCACCAATATTGCTGAGTGCTATAACCAATATTGCTGAAAGCACAATAATGTAGTGTTCCCTTGCAGGTGGATGTGCTTGTATAGCTAACTGTTAAGCCATTTGGTGTTTCTTTTTTAGGGTGGGGATTGGGTTGTTGGTTTGGCACCTGTGTATGAATAGATTCTTGTTGTTTCATAGGGGGAATGAAGATGATGATTCTAAAGAATGAATCTTAATTGTGGATAGGAGAAGGCTTTGGGGAAAAAATATACTAGATATAAGCAAACGTGAAAGAAAATCTAATATCGTCATGATACTTCTTTAGGAACACTTTGAACAAAACCCATGTTAGTGTTGTATATACCTAATTGATCCATCTAATCCTCTGTTTGTTGAAATTGGGATGGAGTTTATAAAGAAATAGATTGAAAGTGAATTTGATATGTACTTTGCATTTATTTTTGTTGTTTATTGGCGTGAAGGTGAGGGGAGATAGGGAATAATATACACTATTAATCCTTTGTTTCCCATGATCATACCAGTAATCTATATGAATAATAAGTTTGTTAGCTAGCTAGTGCTGCAACTTAATTTGTTGTAGAGAAATCAATTTAACTATAAATCATTTGGACATAATGGTGAAAACCCATTAATCAAGCCTGCCATAGGTGTACCTTCTCCCTACCAAATCTGTATTATTATTAGTTTATGTAGTTTTCAGCTGTTGGATCAAACTAGTCAGGTGGTCTCCATCCAATGCTGAATAATTATAAAGTTTATGTTCTGCTTCTTTCTGAAGTGAGCCGGTTTGAGCTGGGGATTTTGTGGGTGATTGTTTTCTCAGGTTGCTTGATTTTTAATTTTAGCCATAAGCCTCTGCTATGGATTTTTATGGCAGGGTGTTGCCTTTGGCGGCTTTATTCCCTGTTTGGCAGTACCTCTTCTTACTCTATCTTACTTGGCTTTCTAGCTGGATTACTAGTTTTTTTTAAGGTTGGGATGTCAAGATGGTTTTTGTTTGGGCGTCTCTTGTATGATTCCATTTGGAAGAGCACTTTGTAAATAACTTTTCTTTAATATACTTACATTAAATTTATAAAAAAGAAGAAGAATATATATAGAGTTTGCTCACTTCACAATTATCATACCCTCCCAAGAAAGACAAAAGCATGCCAGAAGATATAGTTTCGTTGATTATGTGTATGGTCCATAAGTTTCCTATTTAAAAACTTATTATATATCATTATTCATGCATACATAAGTGTAAGTTGGATTCTTAATTATTAATGTTTTATAAAATATTTGTATGTGTGTTTTAATTTATACGTGAAGCTCTAATGTTTGTAATGATGTTTGTTCTCTTAGCTATGATTAGAGTTGAACAAAAGGCCTAGAGTAAGAGCTAATTCACAAACTAACTACCTAACTCCCTTATTTTTCTAGGTCATCTACATACATGCTTACATGTGAACTTTTACTTACTACTAGTGTAATATTAATCTATATCTTTTAGGAAATGGCTCCAAATAAAGATTGGATGAACCTTCTTCATGATAGGCTTGGTGAGGAATATACTAGGGGTGTTACAGAATTTCTGAACTATGCTTTTCAAAGAAATGGTGGTGGTGATGAAATCAGGTGTCCGTGTGTCAAATGCATGAATGGAAGGTTGGAAAATTGTGACACAGTAAGAGTGCATTTGCAGCTATATGGAATTGTGCAAAATTACACGTTTTGGTTTCGTCATGGAGAAAGATTGGACGAAAATCGTGAGCCAAGTATTGAAACTGATGCGAATGACACAGTGGATGAGATGCATCATTTGATAATGAAGTTGAAGAAGAAAAGGCTAGTCTTCAAAAACGTGTTGAGGATAATGAAGTTGTTGCTAGAGCTGAGATAGAAAGGCAAACAAAAGCTACAGATGAGTTAAAAGCTGAGATGGAGCAAATGAAGGCTCTCTTACAAGAAATGTGTAACCGACAACAAATGTAGAACTTGATGAGACTCTGCAACAGGTACACACTTTGCATTTATAGGTTATGGTCTCTGTTTTTTGCTGCTTTTGTGGAATTTCTGGGTACACACTTTGAATTTCTGGGCTACATTTGGTGTTGGGTTTACATTTGGTGTTGGGTGAGAGAAAGGTGCTGGAAACTTTTGATGTGGGGTGGGAATGGAGTTTGCATGAGTCAATTGTTGTAGGGAATGTAAAGAAAAGAAAACATGTTTCCATTCTTGTACGTTAATCACTTCAACTGATACTGAATCACTAACCCCACTTTCCCCATTGTTGAAGTATTCTTCCTTCCTACCAATTTTCATTTCTCTATTTTTATTGGGTGGGTGGTCTGGTCGATGCACACAAGCTGATGATTAGTGGTCACTTCAACTGAGACTGTTTTGCTGTTCTGTTTTGTTGTTCTGTTTTGATGTTCTGTTTTGATGTTCTGTTTTGCTGTTCTGTTTTGCTTTCTATGTCATTGGTCTATGTTCTGTTTTGATGGCACTGTTTTGCTGGATATGCTCATAAGAAGCTGTTTTTACATCATTTCAGGTGTGAAGTTTGTGAGGCTAATGGAACACATGAATGGAGCATTTTGTGACTAATGGAAGAGTCAATCTTTTGTGAACACATGGTTATTATAAACCATTATTTGTGAAAGCTCATATGAGTACCTATGCTTCAAGATATATATTAGTTGATAAATCTTTTATCGAAACATCATATGATTTCTAGAATATTGTTATGTTTATGTGAGGATGATTGAACGTTCTTGGAATATGTTTCAACTTATGAAATGTTAAATGGTTACATGTTGATGGGCCATGTAGTGGAACTTGTTTTTCATGCATGAAAAGGGTAAAATTAAAATATAAATTTAATTATAATGTAGAAAATAAATAAAATAGCTACTGTAATTTCGGTCGCCACATCCATCTCTAGTTCTGAAATGTTAATGGAAACAATCACCGCATTTACGGTCACAGTAAACTTTAGGGACCGTAAAATAATACGGTCACCAAATGTAAGCTAAGATGCACACGGTCGTTGTTTACTATTATTGTCACCGTATTTGGAAACGGTCGCCAAATAAAAATAAGGATCGTATACTTTTCCGGTCGACATTAACAATAGTCACGGCCAAGTTAGCTACCAAATTATGCTACGGTCGCAATATGTAATGGCGACCGTATTCTTCATTTGGCGACTGGTTTTAGTATAATAGTGACCGTTTTTGCGGTCGCCATAGATCTTTTTTCTTGTAGTGTGATATGGGTAGAATCCCCTTAGTACTTTTCAGGTATACTCACTTGAACCGCATTATGAATGCTGTCTAGGTTGCTGAGCAAAGCTAGAACGTAAGCCGCCGGTCTCGCCTTACCAATGATATCATATGGTCCAATATACCTTGAAGCTAACTTTCCCTTCTTCCCAAATCTCGTTATACCTTTCCAAGGAGATACCTTAAGAAAGTCCTTTTCACCAATCTCACCACTTACATCTCGAGCTCGACCGTCTGCATACTACTTATGGCGATCTTGAGGTACTCTGAGTCTTTCACGAAAATTTTCACTCTGTCAGATGTTTCTTGGACCAACCCAGAGCAATTCACCACGTGGAAAACTTAATTTTTCATTCGAGAAAACTAAAAGGGAAGGTGCTATCTTGAGCCTTGCCCACTTGGAAGTGTCGGCAAGTACGGGTAAACAAGTGTGTATTACAAGATCGTCTTAAATTCGTTAGTTAAAGTATCGATACATTCTATTGGCATCTCTTGGTTCACCTGTCATCCGCAGGGATTCTGAGAAACATAATTCTTACCAACTAGCCAGAGATTAAAGAACGTAAGCACCGTCTGAGACCATACATGCTTATTTCCCAGGCAAAAACCACAAGAAAGAGAATAAGGGTACAATCATGAATTTGAGGAAATACTAAGGCATGCGGGATGGGTCTTCTGTTCGATTCCGCCGAATTGTTCCTTCTTGAAGATTTTCTTGACGCCTTCGTCGGTTTATATGTTTGCATATCTTTAGGATGAAGGTGATAGCCACGAAGAGAAGAATGACTATTAGAAGGACGAAATTTATCCCACACAAAGTTTCCGTTTCATCAGAGCTAGCCATCTTTCTTTAGAGAATGACCTAAAGGAAGGGGGTGGATTTAAAGAGGAAGAGGTTACGGTTAGCTTGCCCAAAAAGCCGTCGTTCGGACTCGAAAGTCAAAAGTAAAAAGAACGACGTGACAGCACATGCTTAGTGCTTTAGCGGTGCCTCAAAAGTAGAGCTGATGCGGTGGCCGATTCTTAGCCGCCCACGCGTCCTCGCCGAAAGCGAGAGGTTTCTCAGCCGTCCATGTGTCCTCGCCGAAAGCGAGGGGTTTACGTAGATTTCGTATCAGAGATCAATGTTCCCTTCGCTTGGGTATTTAACCCGGATGAAGGTTGGTTCCGAGTGTCACTCGCAAGATATACTGAAGGGATTCTGTCAATACTTACGGAAGATTCGAATGGAAGGTAAAAATGCAGGAGCGATTCCATTCCTCAACCTTTTTCCCTCCACCGAGAGTCCACCAGTCCCTTCTGGTAATCCTTTCTTGACCGATTTCTGTCCCTTTTGTGATTCTATTAAAATGGAATGTACACTAGATAGTAGCTGCCCTAATCACATGACTCCGAATGAAAACTCATTCGTTTCTCTAGATCGTAACTTTCGCCAACTCGTTTCCTTTGGAAAGGGTTTCAAGGCAAAATCCAAAGGGAAGGGTTCCATCAGGTTGGGTCCCTTAATTATACCGGACGTGTTACTGATGCCTAGCATGGTCGGTAGTTTCATTAGCATGAGCCAGCTTATGGAACTGAATTTTGCCTTCCTTTTCAAGGGAGGGTGGTGTACCATTTTTTATCAGTTCGGAAACCCTTTTCTCTTTGTACCAAAAGTTGGCAGGTGCTTTCCGCTTAACATGGCTCATGTTACGCAGACAGGAGTGGCCATCAGAGGAAGACCAGACCAAGCGGAAACAATCAAGATTTGCTGCGGAAAGAAGCGGGTTAAAGATGAAATGCAAGAAGCGGCCAGTAAGATACTGGAGGCCGACAAGGGGAAGAAGCGAGAGCGTCAGATCGGTTGGTGGATCTTTCACGGAGTTAGTTCCAAGAACACGGCCTGAATAGCCGTTGTACTACCAGTTCATGTACCCAGTTCCTTCTTAATAATAATAATTTCTACTTCTCTTCCACCTTTAAGTATTCAAATCAGTTATTCCCTTAACTCAAAACGCAAAATCATGACTCAAAACATAAGTTACCACAACAACAGTTGTACAAAATTTAAGTGGTTTACTCATCATGCAAGTTCTTGCGATCGAGTTCCTGACGTCGTTCCTCGGCTGTCTCTAACATCAGCTTCCGGATAACGAAAATTTGACCACACAAGAGGATCAAAGCAAAGATTACCAACCCTACGTTACTCTCACCGACATCCTCTTGATAGCTCATTTTCGAAATTGAGAGAGTTTACTAATCAATGGAGAGAAATGAAAGAGAGATGGTGATGGTGGTCAAGTTTTCAAAGCTTGACCTTTATGGAAGCCAATTTCGAAAGGAAAGCGGTCACAATAATTGTGACACCATCCACTCACTCATGTCGGCACATAAGGACAAGAGAGGTGGCCAATAAGTCAAAGGCTAGGAAAATAGGGTTCATCCCTTTAAATAGACGGTACCGAAACGCCTCGGATAACAGAGTAGAGGTCGGAAAAGAAATACCTCATTCATCTCTTTTATATCCACGAAATGGCTACGATTCCCATTTGCCAGTGCGGGGAAGCCACAATTATAACCACATCCTGGACGGAAGAAAATCCAGGGCGAAGGTTCTTTAGCTGCAAAAGACGTCGCTCGGTAAGTCAAAAGTGCTTTACGAGTTTCGATCATTTCAAACTAACCAGAGAAAAACTCATCTATCCCCTTGGTTTATGGCAGAGGATGAACAGCCATTGCAATTACTTTGCATGGTTAGATCCCCCGATGCAACATCGAGCCAAAGTCGTGATCAACGGTCTCTTACAAAAATTAAACGTCTACGAGCGTACCTTCGGTAGTGAAAGACAAGCAATTTCAGGGAGGACTATTCCCGATACTGCTGTGTCATCTGCATCTTCCATCAGAAACAGAGCTAGTAGTGGTTTTTGTAATAGAAACATAGATGTTACCTACAAAACTTTCTTAGCCGTTCTTGCCTTTGTTTGTATCCTTGTTGGAGTCCTTATCGTTCGCGTGTTAAGCAAGTAAATTCTTACTTTAATCTGTGGAGGTCTCTATGCTTTTCCTTTTAAAATTATAAGAATGGCTTCCGCATCAGATCAATTTTCCAGTGTTTCTTGGTAACCCGATGCTATAACAAATGAATCCTCATCATTTTGAGCAATGGACTCCCACCGAGTCCTTGTGTGCCCTCGAAACAAGAAGACAAGGTAGCGAAGTCGCTCATCCGGTGTAGCGTTCAGATGACTAAACACCACTCTCATATTACGAAGCCAATCAACGGCTGCTTGTGGATCCGTGCTTTCTCCCTCAAAGGGACTCCACCTAACTTTTCCATCTTATCATAATCTAATACCGCGGTGGCAGGTTCAACGGAACATCGTCACCTTGTACAGAACTCCCGTGTACACTTGCAAGAAGAATGGTCTTTTAATGATCCTCTTTCAGAAAACATTCGATAATCAGAAATCCTCTTTTCCACTTTAAAAGGTTTTCAAAAATCATTTTCAAATCATGATGCACATGTACAACTGACAATGCATCACACAAGACATGACCGCTCGATCGCCAGTGCAAGTACGGGCATGGAATACCTCCCCTCTTTTGGGGGTTCGCGACGTCCCAAGAGAAGAAGGTAGCATACCTATAATGCAGAAGACAACCAGCTCTGATACCAACTTGTAACACCCCATCCATTCAGAACATAATCAAGTACAGCGGAACACTAACAAGGGTGTCACGATGCACGAATATCACAAGAAATTGATTTTTCGTCATAACTCAAGTAAATCTCTTTAAGAGTTTTAAAACAACTCGTAATGATCTGAAAACTTATATCTTCATTTAATCATGATCCAACAGAGTTCCTCATGAACTCATAACAGAGGAAGAGTCACATGCTCCACAGATACCACAAGTGTTTCACTTCTTCCATACAGTTCATCAAACATTTCTCATACACTTAGTCACACTGACATCATATGGTACAGAACAGGCTACAGAACATAGACATATACACAACATGTGACTAACCATGACATATGCATATGACAAGGTAGTGTATCTCAAAACGTGTGAAAACTCAAAATCAGAGGACGAGGATCAAGACACATTCTTCCGATTCTACCTGGCCTCATCACCACGCTTGCCAACCCAAATAGCTCTCCTAGGTGGCATGTAGCTCTTGTAGAATCAAGTGTACACCTGCACAGACTACTAACGGTCTGGAGAACAAATAAGGGTCAGTGCTACTTCACTGAGTGAGAGCCTTGAGCCCTGGGTCATACTAAGGTGCAAGCAAGTCACATAACAAGTATGGCAACATGTATCACATAAGGTCACCCTGTAAACCTAACTTGTTAGTCCATATTTTATTTGGGATCTAGCTCACGTATGCTGGTAGACTCCCGGCAGAACAGGCAGTACCCAACCGGTACTTCATAAACATACAGCTCTCCGCGGTAAGAGCCTCAAAAAACCGTTCAGTCATTAGGCTCAACCGTCCTAATGACCTACTCCTAGCAGAATTGACCATACATGGTTTTCTGCAACATATCATACATACAGTCTCCAGCATACGAGCCCTATCTACGTGATCAAGCAATTCCAGATTATTCTCCTTGAATCATCAATCTAAGTCAGTTGTTATCACAATCAGATCACAACAGAACACGAATATCATATCAGGTATAATATCAAGTAAGCAGAACGAGTACAATAACAGCTTCATGTATACATATCAATAACAGCAAGTCACATACGGCCCTAGGGTTGTAGGCCACTATCCTAACATGCATATAATTCTTAATAATTAAAAGACACATAAAGGAACGTCTAACCCGGTAGGATACGCAGGAGACCCTCACCAAAAAGAAATCGGCAGAACCTTGCTACTAGCTTTCGGGTCGAAACCCTAATTTTAAACTACCTTCGTATCACCACCCGCGTGAACTATACACTATATTACTTTCAAAGTCTCTTCTTCCTGAAAACCTCTGTTCATACTCTAATGGCCTAAGAGCTATTTATAAGGAAGTGAAAATGATGGAGCCGACTATGAAACCGCCACTCCCAATTCCTTTATCCCCAAATTAATGCCACAAGATCAATTGACATCCTTGTCATACTTTGGTTTGGGTGAGTAATGCTTTAAGCCCACGTGTACTCTCCTTTCTCCTAAGATAAACATAAGCTAACTTTGTTTGTAACTCCAAAAATACTTTCCCATAAAGTTTCCTTTTATGTTAAGTAAACGTGGGGAGGAAAAATCATGAAATTATAAATGATGGTTTGGCTTTTCCTACTTAGCAACGTGCATCTGACTTTCCTTGCATAACTAAATAGTAATTTTATATACATATGAAAATTGGTGCAATACATACATACATAAATATCAGGTAATAAACATCATCATATTAGTTTCGTGGACGATTTAGTATAGTCTGAATGGGATGTTACAATGAAGATGAAGACCTTTGATTCTCACCAAGAAGTGGTGATGAACCGTCGTAGAGCGGGTTATCAAATAACTACCAAGCTAAAAGCTAGGATAGATCGTATTCCACGCGCCTTCTTCAATTGTCTACTCAAATATAAGGGCAAATTACTCAAGTTGAAACACTTTGTGCGTGGTGTGAGTTCCACGACTTCTAATTCTAGAAAATGCAAGGAAATTAAAACGAAAAGTAAAAGACAGATTGGGAGATTGGTTGACTTAACAAAGATAACAGACAAGCTTAGACTTCGAATCCCCCTTAGTTCACCAGAGCATTGGCAATCAACAGATCAGCGGATTTCAATTCTCGTTCAATCAATTCTAACACACCACCATAACTCCTGACCCTTAGGTTTAAGACTGGCGAACGTTCGCTCTATCCGATCTAGCTACCAAGATTAATTAGTCGCCCGGGTACGCTCGCCTCTTGCGATGACTAAACTAATTGGTGGAATTACTAACGATTTATGAGTTACTCTTACAGTGGATTAACCCTAACTGGTTCCTACGAAAGGCACACTCCAATGAATAGGTTAATTGTCCGATTTGATGTTTTAAAGTAAGGCGAGCGTTCGCTTCTATCCTTAGCTTAACAAGAATCTAATCTAGGTGATCAATCCAGATAAGAAACATAAACAACGAAGAACAAATCAAACATGAAAGAGAAACTGATTGAACTTTGAATCTAATCACCGCCGATCCGTGACCGCTTTAAAGCCCTGGGTCACTTAGGGTTCATCTAGTATAAGCTCTACGAGTCTAGCTACTCATGTTCATAGCAAAAGAATCAAAGGCAGAAACGGAGTTCATCATCAAAAGATAGAACAGATAGAAACTGTAAAACCTAATTAAGATGACTCTGGCAAAGCTTCGCTCTCCGGTAATCTTCAATCCTAGCTCCGAGTCTCCGAGGTGAAGGGATGGCATCAGATCTCTTCCTGGCTCTTCGAACTCTAAACTCTGCTCCAGAACTTGTGAGAATTCTGAAATTATGATGTATTATGAGGTATATTCTTTCTTGGGCCGCCGGTTAAGTATTTATACTTAACCCTAGAATCACCGAATTTTGCCTGGAGTTATCACCGAAAACTTGCTGAGTTTTCACCGAAAACTTGAGTGTAAATGATGGCTTCCGTCGGCTAATTCTCCTGTGATTTTCGGATTTGGAGTTTTCACCGAAAACTTCTCTTTGTAAGCTCTGCCGATTTCTTCATGAGTTTTCACCAAAAACCTGGGGAGTTTTCGCTGAAAACTGCAGTGTAAATCGGGGCAGGATTTGAGTTGACTTGATTGACTCCTTAGATCGATTCTGGTGCGGTTCCTCGAGGTTCCAACGCCTTAGACACATCCTTGGCTACTTTATTTGACGGCAAAAACCTGTGCTATAATGAAAACACTAGAAAACCATCAAATAGACTCGAAACGGGCCAAAGTAACACAAATGGCACGAGATAGAGCAGTTGAGTGAATATTTGCTATTCTACCCTAAAAACCATGTCTTAAGCAAGGAAATGTCGCTTAAATGAGGCTGATAATCACGTCAAATCGAGTGTCATTAAAATACCCCACACTTAAGCTTTTGCTTGTCCTCAAGCAAACTGAATAGAAACGCTCACGTTCACAAATGATAAGATTAGTTAAATTGGTGATATGACCCAACCCGACTGCCCAAGTATCCGTAAGTACTCATACACTCCACCAGGGTCACCCGTCCAAGGAAGAACCTTAGGGCCCTACAAGAAGCTAATAGAGCCAAGGGAAGGCCACCTACAAGACCCCAAGCCCAGGTATGAGATAAGGTACAGGCTAAGGCCACCCCCTACAGATAGGAAAGCTCAGGAGGAAGAAATGCCACACCACGCCATGTTGCTGGCCGAGTGTGGCAACCCTAGAGATGAAGGTAAGCCCTGGCCGATCCTAACCTCCTCTCCATGGACCCTGAAGATGAAGCACACTCCAGCGACCCTCTAGAGGAATTCCTAGAGTATAGGAGCAAGAGAGCTCAATAGTACCTGGCCAAGAAGGGATGGCTACCTAAGACCGACCCGGCGCCGAGTCCTGAGGAGAATTGGAGCACCTGGTTCCAAGGCACCACCCTTGGCCCGACCCTAGCCCATGAGAGTCACATATGGAGTTATCTGAGGCGATGCCCGAAGCTAGGAGAGGAAGCCCCGAGCAGAAATGAAGAAGTTCCCAAACCGGCCCCGCCCCGAGCCCTAGACCAAGAGCCGGACCGATCGGGATTATTTTATGGGAATGGACGCCGTGCGGACCAAGCCTTTTGGCAAGGCCTTAGTCCTTGGACCAGCCAGGAGCATCAGGCCCCAAGGCTCGACGAAGGCCCGCCATTGAAGAAGAAGAAGCCCGGAGCCGAGCAAAGGCCCGGTCCGAAGACTGACTGCCCGCCGAGTCCTAGTCCCGCCCGGACTAGGAAACCCTAAAACCACCGGTTTAGGGTTTTAAGAGTTTTATTCTTATTTTGAGTTGGATTCTTGGATTTAAAGACTATTTAATTGTTTTTCCTTTTTAGTAGGACTTGTTTAGGGGTTTTAGGAGTCTTTTTAGGAGAAGGACTCTTTATTTTATTATTATTTAGGAGTTAGACTTTAGGGAGGAGAGCTTGTTCCCTCCCTATAAATAGAGGCCAGCCGGCCTCACTTTGTACTTACAACTTTTATGAAATAAACCCCCCTTTAATAGAACTTTGTTCTGAAACCCTTGTTGTATCTGCATGTTGCGATACTGAAGGATCGACTTATCATCAAGAGCATCCATCTCTTGGCGTGGCGTCTTCGACTGGACACTTCTGGTTCCCAGCTGTTATATAGCCGACGGGTCAAAGTACTATTCCGCCCCGGTTCCCGAAGGTTTCTACCTCATTGCACGGTGTCCAACTTGCGGTGGTTAGGGTCGTCTGCCCACGGTTGCAGCGGTTCACATCAGTTGGTATCAGAGCACGGTTCAAACACAAGGACCACATCTATCCCAGTCTCCAGGTTCTCCTGGATTCATATCCTTTTACTGCTTTCTTAGAAAATTGATTCGAAAATTCCCTTCTATTTCAATTCTTGTTTTAGTTTCGAGTTAAGAAAAAGAAAAGAAAGCAAGGTCACCTTGCCACATTATTTCCTGTCATTGTAAGTTTGTTTCTAAGAAGAGGGGATAGAAAATTGCTTCCGTTTGCTAGTACTAACCATGGCAGACGAGAGGTTAGCCAAAATAGAAGACACCCTTCAGAGTCTTAAAGTTACCCTGGCCCACATACACGGAGCCCTGACCCAGCGTGGAAGAGGACAAGGCGGAGACGGCTACACCAGGAGACCCGCCCATGACTCATGGAGAGAAGATCCGAGTACAGGCCAAGCTCCATGGAAGCCTGAACAGACCCGAGCCCTCAGCCCACGGCCAAACCCTAACCCTAGGGAATCGGCACCTCCGGTAACACTTGCACCATCTACTTATAAGTTTCAAGGCGCTAACCCACGTCCCAGTGGAATTGTATGTGTCAAATGTCAAGGAAGGGGACATGTCTCAAGGGACTGCCCTAATCCACAAACGATGGTGATAAGAGAAAGAGAAATCGAGACAGGCGATGATGAGGATGAGAGGAAAGGAGAAGAAGACTCAGTTGAAGGAGAGCAAGTTAAGCCGAGAAGGCTTAAGAAGTTTGCAGGGTTCTTCTCTAAAACCCTAGCACCCGGCGCCCCGGCCTCAGCCCCGGCACCAGCCCCGGCCTCAGCCCCGGCCCCTGCCCCGACCTTAGCCTCGGCACCAGCGCTGGCCCCAGCCCCGGCCCCAGTACCCAGCCCCGGCACTGCCCGACCAGGCCCCAGCACCCCAGTGATGATGTGAGCAGGAGGAAGATGGCCCCCGGCGGCCAAGGAGGAATGAGCAGGAGGAAGATGATGATGTGAGCAGTTTGAAGCTCAATGTACCCAAATTTGCTGGCAAGTCAAACCCTGACGAGTACATTGATTGGGAGAGGAGCATGGAAGACTTCTTTGAGTGCCATAACTACTCCGAGCGGAAAAAGGTAACCCTAGCCACACTAGAGTTTACTGACTTTGCTGCTTTATGGTGGGCACAGCTCAGAAATCAGATCAGGAGAGAAGAAGAGGACCCCGTCCTTAGTTGGAGGAGTCTTAAGAGGAAGATGAGAAGAAAGTTTGTCCCGAGCAGTTACAATAGAGATTTGCACGGCAAGCTTCAATTCTGAAGCAAGGGAACATGTCAGTTGAGGAGTCCAGTCAGGAGATGGAGATCTTGGTTACAAGACTTGATCTGAGTGAAGATGTGGATGCCAAGATAGCCAGGTTCAGTGGAGGGCTACGAAGAGAGATCCTACACCAAGTCAACATCCTAAACTTTGTTGACTATGATGACTTGGTAACCACGGCTATTAGGGTTGAGAAAGAATTGAAGAATGGGCTTGGAAGAAGGGCTACTACCCCGCCATCGATCAGTGCCCCGGTGAGAGGAGACAGAAGCGCCAGACACACCCCATACAAGCCAAACCCTAACCGGAGCTCTGGATCGAGACCAAACCCTAATCAAGGGTCGGCATCACGGGTAAACCCTAACCCCGGTTCAAAAATCCCTACTACTAATGCTCGGCCAAGCGCCATTGTGTGTTTTAAGTGTCAAGGTAGGGGTCACATAGCAAGGGTGCCTAATACCGAGCCATGGGCTAGAGAGGGAGAAGTTGTGACGGACGACGAGGAGGAACCAATTATTGAAGAAATTGAGGAAGAGTCTAGTGAAGGAGAAGAAGTTGATACGGAAGGCTTAGAAAAATTTTCAGCCTTCCACAGCCGAGTGATCACC
The DNA here is from genome assembly GCA_034768395.1 of Linum lewisii. Lineage (NCBI taxonomy): Eukaryota > Viridiplantae > Streptophyta > Magnoliopsida > Malpighiales > Linaceae > Linum > Linum lewisii. Next base: position 20,859,283 of record CM068303.1, read on the forward strand.
CCGATCACGCTGACTGACGTCGAGCAGCACTACCCCGGGTCAGCACCAGCACTGCCCCAGCACAGTGCCCAGCACTGCCCCGGCCCAGCACCAGCACTGCGCCAGCCCAGTGCCCAGCACTGCCCCGGCCCAGCCTCAGCACTGCCCCGGCACAGCGCCCCGCACTGCCCCGGCTCAGCGCCCAGTCCTGCCCCGGACATCCTGTCCGCGCCGGATGATGTCAATCGGCCCACCCCGGGTCTTTTGAACCTTCCCTCAGCCAATTTTGGCCTGAAGACAGAAGGAGGACTATTTGATGACCTGAAGCAGAGCGCCGGCCACGACGGCCACCCGCCGGCCCCGACGGCCAAAGAACTAATGGCCACCCGTCCCGAGATTCAATCGGAAGTCATCTCCCGGCGGATTTTAAAAGCTGCCCCGAGCCAAGCAGATCCAGAAGCAGACTCGGATGAGGAGATGAGTGAAGAACCCTCGCCCAGCAGCTCCCCGAGCCTTAACATTACTGTTAATGGCATTTATGAAGTGGAAGAAATGGAGACTGAGGGAGAAGACACTGAAAAGTCCGAGACATTGTCCAGTACCGACTCGAATGACACCTCTAGGACTACTGATGATGCTGAATCTTTCCCGGCCGTAGCCCACAAGATTGCTGAAGTTTGGAAAAGAGTGATGGGTTCTAGGAAGGATGCCGAGGTGGATTTGGGGACAAATCCCAGTCAAGAAGAGGGGGATGATATGACCCGGCTCCACCGCTGATGTGACTTTAATTAGTGCAATTTAAGCTTATGAATGACCTATGATATGCCCGTGTTTATTCGTGAAATGACATGACTTTTATGCTTTTATTTTAGATTTTGTGCAAAGTGTCATTTTGTTGTCCGGTTGCTACTTTGGAGCCAAATTCGTGGGCTATTGGAGTTTCCTCTGTGCATTTTCAGGTTATGGCATCAAAGTACGGATGACAAGGAGCGCATAGGAGCAAACGGGAGGTCATTTGGAGTCCGGACGAGGGAGATATGAGCATTACAAGATCGAGCTTTCTGCAGAGTGCAGGGGTGCACGCCGTGCAGATGTGCACGCCGTGCATGATGCACGCCGTGCATGATGCACGCCATGCACCGTGCACGGTTTGGTGCACGGGCTGTCCAGGAGGCTCATAAAGAAGATTCAGCTCCAAGGTGCACGCCGTGCAGGGGTGCACGCCGTGCACTGTGCACGCCGTGCAGGGGTGCACGCCGTGCACTGTCCCCTGCACTATAAATACTCTTGTTTTTGGCCATTTGGGCAATTCTATGATATCTCTTGAACCCCAAACACATATCCACGAACCTTCAAACCCTAGAACACGTTTTTGGAGCAATTTGAAGCCATTGGAGCTAGGATTGAAGCCAACAAACCTTGGGAGAAGTGAGTGGAGAAGTGAAGATCATCTCAAGGATTCATCCATGGTGTTCTTGGTGACCATTCTTCCTTCTTTTCTCTTTACTCCCTTGGCCATGTGTGGCTGAGTTTCTAGGGTTCATCTTGGATGGGTAGATTAGTTGTGCTATGATAGAGGAATGATTGTATAGAACTTGCCATGATTGATCTTGGTTGTATGAGGATGATTCCTAGACTTGTTCTTAATGCCATTTTATGCCATGTTTGCTTGATTTGGTCCATTCATTGTGATTTGATGCATGAGAGTGCTTGGATTGCATAGATTGTAGGTCTAGGGATTGAAGTGAGTGTGTTCTAAGAGATTAGATCATCTTATTTCAACCATTTTCACTTGATTTCTCTCTTGGGCATTTTATCGAACACTTGGTGTGCATGTGGATTTTCATTCAATTGAGTGTGAAAATGCTTTTTGGTGAATCTCTTAGTGTTAGGGCATTGATATGAGAGTGTTGTGCCTAGCCTTGTGGTCATAGAGTCTTAAGAGAGGGTCTTGTGTCTTGGCATTTCATCAAACACTTAGAATGCATCCTTTTTTCACTTAGCTTGAGAGCGAGAGCCTAAGTTGAGTGGTATTAGGATAGGGATTAGATGCTACGAGAGTGCATTGAGTCTATAGAAGTGAAATGCATGGTCATCCGAATGCAAACTCGATCTTGATTAGCTTGTTTGTTCAATTAGACATCTTGAGCATGATGAAACTACCTACCAAGAGAACCCCTTTGTCTTTGATTTGCACCACTTTATTTCTCTTTCTTTATTTAGTTTCCTTTAAGTTTTTAATTCCTATTTCAAACCAAAACTCCTTTCAAATGAATAGACCGTCTACGAGGAATGTGAGTAGAGGCCATTGAGAGAACCCCGTGGAATACGACCTTGGTAAACCCGCTTTTATCAAGTTTTTGGCGCCGTTGCCGGAGACTTTCTCAATCCTTTGAAAGCATTTAGTAGTGGACCGTTCTATTCACTTCCTTCCATTTTAGTTTAACTTCTTTGTTATTTGTTTCTGTGGTTTTGTTATCCCGCATTGTTGTACTACTTGGTTGTGTTTGTTGTGCGTGTTTGTAGATCCCTTATCCACCTATCCGTTCTCTACCTCACTTAGTTCATGGGAGCACGGTTGCAAGTAAGATGAACTCGTGGAATGGAGGTAATGGTTATGGTACCTATCAAGGGTGGAATTCATCTCCTAACCCATACTATGGTCATCCTACTTCATCCAACTACTACCAAGGAACTTGTGAGGGAGATAGCCAACGGTGGGGTCAAGAACAACAAGCTTCAACACCCATGTGGAATGAGCAATATCCCTATCCATCTCCACCCTACCATCAAGACTTGCCGGAGTATTATCAAGAGGATTTCACAAGTCATGAACAACACTCTCCCCCTCCATCCATGCTAGATGAGTTCTTGAAGATTGCGGACGACAACGCGGCTCGGCTCAATCGCCTAGCTCAAAGTATGAATCTCGTCATGGATGCGCTAGAGAATGAGAATCAGCCCAAGAAGGTGGAGTACACTTATGATGATGAAGATGACATGTGTGAACCGGAGGAGCTTGACACGGAAGAAGATTTGGTAGTGGAGGAGGTTGAAGAGCATGTTCTTCCCATGGAGACGCCATATGACAATGATGTGAGGATAGAGGAACCAATGATACTTGAGGTTGATGACCCTTTAGAGGAGGTGAGAGAAGATTTGGAGACGCTTCAAGAAGAGGTGGTACCGAGAGTGGAGCACGAAAGTGAACAACACCACCCTATTGAGGTCCCACCAAAGGTTGTGAGTACTCTTCAATCTTCTTGCTTGATCATGAAGTACTTGTGTCAAGAGACGGACACAAGCTTCATAACCTCCCCTAAGGTGATAATGGAAGAGAAGTCGTCCATGTGTGAACCGGAAGACTCCGTGAGTGGCATCACCAACTTGGAGACAGTGGATCTCAATGGAGGCTCCCTACCATACTTTCTTCCTCAAGCTTCGACACTCAAAGGTAGCAAGCCACCCCAAGGTCTCAAGTGCTATACAAGCATCAATGTGCATTGGCTAGTCTACCATTCCTCCAAGATGCTACTTGGAGCTCAACTTTCATCATGGAAGAAGCTACTTGACATCAAGGAGGTACTAAGTTGGACACCATACCACAGGTATCGTCGAGCTTAAGACGGTAACCAAGCACTTCTTGGGAGGCACCCCATGTTATCTTTACTTTTATTGCTCTTGTTTGCTCTTTTTAGTTTTTGTGTTGTTTTAGCTTTTCGAATAAGGTTTGGCAAGCATTTTGGATCACTCTTCACCAAGGATCATCATGGAACTTTTTCACCTCTATTACGTCCTATGCTCCTCTCTACCAATGCGGTAATTTCGTTCCACCTTATCCTCTCTCTCTCTTGATCATTGAGGACAATGCTCATGTTAGTCGTAGGGGAGTTTGAGGTTGGGTGTGATTATTTGTCGGTAGAAGTCTAAAGCTATGTTTTGATGTGTTGCATGATCTTAATTGAATATCGAATTCCTCTATTGTAGAATCGTCCGGTTCTTGACGTTTAGTGTTTAATTGACTTCAAACTTTCACAATGATGTTTAGATTGTTCCACTTAGAACCTATAACCAGCATGTTAGCACTAATATCAAATGAGTCTGGGCCAGAACTGAGATTTTATCACTCTCGTATGTTGGTTGATTGGTTTGATACGTGTTTTTATACCACTCGATAACACCGGTCTAGGATGATGAAGGCAATCAGAATTTCTTCCCCTCGTCCATGTTTTTCATTCTCTTTTTGATCTTTCGTGATTGTGGCTTGAGACTAGACGGAATCCAATTCGAAATCTTGTACGGAAGTTGTTAAGGGGCTAAGGATCAAGTGGCTAAATTGTGAAAAAAAATGCTCAAAAGAAAAGCTAGGCAAGCTCGGCACCTAAGTGAAGTGTCGGGTTGAGCACTAAGCAAAAGGGCAAAGGCTGTGAGCTAGGCAGGTTCAACACCTAAGTGAAGTGTTGAATCGAGCACTAGTATGCAGTAAGAAAAAAAAAAGAAGAAAGAAAAAGAGTTCTCAAATGTAGCCCTTGATCCTAGCCAGAGTTTTGTAAAGTGCGGATCTAGAAGCGGATGAAGTCGAGTCGATAGCCACATTCACGACTCACGATCCTTGTTCCGATTTCAAGTCCTTTTGATTAGAGTTGGTGTTGTCGTGGTCGGTTTTGCTGTGTCCCAATCAACCACTACTTGAAGTGTGCAGAAATTAGTGAGGTTTAGACTTGTTTGGTTGATGTTCTTGCATGTGTAGGTTTAGTTTGTTCGTGGAACAGTTTAAGCTAAATTGTGATTGCTTGAATCTCAATGGACCGAACTTGTCATTTGTGAACTTGGATGTTTTCTAATTCATTTGCTTGAGGACAAGCAAAGCTTAGTCGTAGGGGAATTTGATGTGACTTTAATTAGTGCAATTTAAGCTTATGAATGACCTATGATATGCCCGTGTTTATTCGTGAAATGACATGACTTTTATGCTTTTATTTTAGATTTTGTGCAAAGTGTCATTTTGTTGTCCGGTTGCTACTTTGGAGCCAAATTCGTGGGCTATTGGAGTTGCCTCTGTGCATTTTCAGGTTATGGCATCAAAGTACGGATGACAAGGAGCGCATAGGAGCAAACGGGAGGTCATTTGGAGTCCGGACGAGGGAGATATGAGCATTACAAGATCGAGCTTTCTGCAGAGTGCCGGGGTGCACGCCGTGCAGATGTGCACGCCGTGCATGATGCACGCCGTGCATGATGCACGGCGTGCACCGTGCACGGTTTGGTGCACGGGCTGTCCAGGAGGCTCTGTAAGAAGATTCAGCTCCAAGGTGCACGCCGTGCAGGGGTGCACGCCGTGCACTGTCCCCTGCACTATAAATACTCTTGTTTTTGGCCATTTGGGCAATTCTATGATATCTCTTGAACCCCAAACACATATCCACGAACCTTCAAACCCTAGAGCACGTTTTTGGAGCAATTTGAAGCCATTGGAGCTAGGATTGAAGCCAACAAACCTTGGGAGAAGTGCTTACAAGTGGAGAAGTGAAGATCATCTCAAGGATTCATCCATGGTGTTCTTGGTGACCATTCTTCCTTCTTTTCTCTTTACTCCCTTGGCCATGTGTGGCTGAGTTTCTAGGGTTCATCTTGGATGGGTAGATTAGTTGTGCTATGATAGAGGAATGATTGTATAGAACTTGCCATGATTGATCTTGGTTGTATGAGGATGATTCCTAGACTTGTTCTTAATGCCATTTTATGCCATGTTTGCTTGATTTGGTCCATTCATTGTGATTTGATGCATGAGAGTGCTTGGATTGCATAGATTGTAGGTCTAGGGATTGAAGTGAGTGTGTTCTAAGAGATTAGATCATCTTATTTCAACCATTTTCACTTGATTTCTCTCTTGGGCATTTTATCGAACACTTGGTGTGCATGTGGATTTTCATTCAATTGAGTGTGAAAATGCTTTTTGGTGAATCTCTTAGTGTTAGGGCATTGATATGAGAGTGTTGTGCCTAGCCTTGTGGTCATAGAGTCTTAAGAGAGGGTCTTGTGTCTTGGCATTTCATCAAACACTTAGAATGCATCCTTTTTTCACTTAGCTTGAGAGCGAGAGCCTAAGTTGAGTGGTATTAGGATAGGGATTAGATGCTACGAGAGTGCATTGAGTCTATAGAAGTGAAATGCATGGTCATCCGAATGCAAACTCGATCTTGATTAGCTTGTTTGTTCAATTAGACATCTTGAGCATGATGAAACTACCTACCAAGAGAACCCCTTTGTCTTTGATTTGCACCACTTTATTTCTCTTTCTTTATTTAGTTTCCTTTAAGTTTTTAATTCCTATTTCAAACCAAAACTCCTTTCAAATGAATAGACCGTCTACGAGGAATGTGAGTAGAGGCCATTGAGAGAACCCCGTGGAATACGACCTTGGTAAACCCGCTTTTATCAACCGCCCCGGGCCACAAAGGTATACTTACACCCCACCAAGGTACCCCGTAGAAGGCAGAACTCCAGGCCCATACAAAAAGTGCCTAGAACTAAGGACTGGCTACTTACGAGCTCTCAAGCCTAGAAATGAACTCAAGAACAAGCTCAGGTCTGCCCCAACGGGAAGGAAGGCACCCCGAGATGGAAGGGAGTTCCAGGCCATGTTACTGGCCGAGAACCTAAGTCCTAGATCGAGCACTGAGTCTCAGTCTTTCCCCAACCTCTCTTCAATGATCCCTCAAGTCAAGCACACGTCAAAAGCCATCTGGAGAGAGTTCTGGCGTACAGAAGACAAGAAGATTCAAGAATATGTGGCCAAGACAGGTTGGCTTCCTAAGGACACTACTCCGGCCCCGGCGGATACGGCCAACCAGCCCCTGCCCCGGCTAACCCTACTCCACACTCAGAATCTGGCGGACAAGTTCGAGCCAGAAGATTCAGGAGGACAAAAGACTTGGGAGGAACCTCACTTGTCCGAGGAAATGTCCAGCAGAAGGCCAGAACAGCCCGGCATCACCAAAACCCTAGCTCCGGGTCCGGAGCAGTTGATGCCGAGCCGGTCACCAGCACCGAAGGACGCCACCCGACCACCCGGTCACCCGGAACCCGCGGTAATTACAGAAATGCCACCGCGCGGGTTCCGGGCACTTTTCCTAGCCGCGTCCGGAGTCCAGCCCACGCCCGGAGGTTTTCCTAATCCCACCCGGACAAGGACACCCGGTGTGCCCTAATCCGCCCGGATTAGGGTTTTGCTCGATTTTGCCGGTTTAGGAGTTTTCATGTCGGACAACTTCGTTATTTTTAATATTTTCCTCGGCCTAATTTTTAGGATTATTTTAGTTTTTCCTTGTTAGAGTTGGAACCGGCCTTGGCCACCCTTAAGCTATAAATAGAGGCCTCGGCCATCATTGTAACACACGTTGAATGATTATTGAAATTTCAGAACTTAGTTCTATTTCCTTCAAGTCTTTGCTCGTTGTTGCTTAGCTTAAGGTTTGGTTTATCACAAAGGCTATCATCCTTTGTTGTGGCACCAATTCGACCGAATACTTGGGGTTCCTAAGTCAATACTTAGTGGATTTCAAGGATTCTCCGCGGTTTCAAAGGTTAGGTTCTCGTGGGGCTAATAATATAGTATTGGGTGTTGAGTCGATCCCTTCCTGGAGAAGGCGGTTCGCATCACCAGTGCTCGGCCCCAGCATCAGCACTGTCCCAGGCCCTAGCGCCCCAGCGCTCGGCACTGCCCCAGGCCCTAGCGCCCCAGCGCTCGGCACTGCCCCAGGCCCTAGCGCCCCAGCGCTCGGCCCCGGCCTCGGCACTGCCCCAAGTCCTAGTGCCCCAGCACTCGGCCCCAGCCCCGGCGCTGCCCCACCAGGCCCTAGTGCCCCAGCACACGGCCCCAACCCCGGCGCTGCCCCACCAGGCCCTAGTGCCCCAGCACACGGCCCCAGCCCCGGCACTACCCCACCAGGCCCCAGCGCTCCAGCGCTCGACCCCGACCCCGGCTGGCAATGCCTGACCAGCCCCGGCGTCCCAGCGCCCGGTTCCGACTGGCGTTACCCGCTCAGTCCTAGCGCCCCAACACCCGGCGCTACCCTGGCCGACCAGGCCCCGGCCGATCTAGCACCCGGCCCCGACCTGTCGCTGCCCAAGGCCCTCCGGCGCATCACCACCCGACGTGGCCCCCGACCACGAGTCCGGCGCGTCCCTGCCCGACGCTCAGCCCCGGTCCTGCCCGACCCCGGCTGCCCCGACACAAGGAAGCCCGATGGCCCCCCACTGCCCACCGCCGCCTACTTCCCACTGTCCGCCACCACCTACTTCCTGCCCGCTGCCGCCGGCTCCCCACTGCCCACCGCCGTCAGCTCAACACTGCCCGCCGCCGCGTCCCAATGCTCGACGCCGCCTCACCACTGGCCGCCACCGTCGGCTTCCTACTGCCCGCCGTCACCTCACCACTGGCCGCCGCCATCGGCTTCCTACTGCTTGCCATCACCTCACCACTGGCCGCCGCCGCCGGTTTCCTACTGCCCGCCGTCGTACCACTGCCCGACGCCGCCCCACTACCCGGCGCCGCCGCCCTGCCCGAAGTGCCTTGGTTCACCTCCGGTACCTCCGGCACCCCCGTGCCCCGACCCGACGCTTCACCAACGGATCCCTGTGCACCCAAGATACAATGGGAGATCATCTCCCGACGAGTATTGAGAGCTGCCCCGAGTGAAGAAGATCCGGATGCTGACCCGGATGTAGAAATGAGTGAGGAACCTTCACCCACCACCTCCGCAAGCCTTAATATTATTGTTAATAGTTTTTCAAGAGAGGGAGCTATGGAGACCGATGGAGAAAGTGCTGAAGGACCCGAGCCTTGGTCCGTTACTGATTCGAATGACACTCCTAGGTCTAAAGATGAAGCTGAATCTTCCCCGACCGTGGCCGACAAGATTGCTGAAGTTTGGAAGAGAGTGATGAGTGCTAGAAGGGAACTCGAGATGGATTTGGGGACAAATCCAAGGCAAGAAGAGGGGGATGATATGACCCAACCCGACTGCCCAAGTATCCATAAGTACTCATACACTCCACCAGGGTCACCCGTCCAAGGAAGAACCTTAGGGCCCTACAAGAAGCTAATAGAGCCAAGGGAAGGCCACCTACAAGACCCCAAGCCCAGGTATGAGATAAGGTACAGGCTAAGGCCACCCCCTACAGGTAGGAAAGCTCAGGAGGAAGAAATGCCACACCACGCCATGTTGCTGGCCGAGTGTGGCAACCCTAGAGATGAAGGTAAGCCCCGGCCGGATCCTAACCTCCTCTCCATGGACCCTGAAGATGAAGCACACTCCAGAGACCCTCTAGAGGAATTCCTGGAGTATGGAGCAAGAGAGCTCAAGAGTACCTGGCCAAGAAGGGATGGCTACCTAAGACCAACCCGGCGCCGAGTCCTAAGGAGAATTGGAGCACCTGGTTCCAAGGCATCACCCCTGGCCCGACCCTAGCCCATGAGAGTCACATATGGAGTTATTCGAGGCGATGCCCGAAGCTAGGAGAGGAAGCCCCGAGCAGAAATGAAGAAGTTCCCAAACCGGCCCTGCCCAGAGCCCTAGACCAAGAGCCGGACCGATCAGGATTATTTTATGGGAATGGACGCCGTGCGGACCAAGCCTTTTGGCAAGGCCCTAGTCCTTGGACCAGCCCGGAGCATCAGGCCCCAACGCCCGACGAAGGCCCGCCATTGAAGAAGAAGAAGCCCAGAGCCGAGCAAAGGCCCGGTCCGAAGACCGGCTGCCCGCCGAGTCCTAGTCCCGCCCGGACTAGGAAACCCTAAAACCGCCGGTTTAGGGTTTTAAGAGTTTTATTCCTATTTTGAGTTGGATTCTTGGATTTAAAGACTATTTAATTGTTTTTCCTTTTTAGTAGGACTTGTTTAGGGGTTTTAGGAGTCTTTTTAGGAGAAGGACTCTTTATTTTATTATTATTTAGGAGTTAGACTTTAGGGAGGAGAGCTTGTTCTCTCCCTATAAATAGAGGCCGCCGGCCTCACTTCGTACTTACAACTTTTATGAAATAAACCCCCCCTTTGATAGAACTTTGTTCTGAAACCCTTGTTGTATCTGCATGTTGCGATACTGAAGGATCGACTTATCATCAAGAGCATCCATCTCTTGGCGTGGCGTCTTCGACTGGACACTTCTGGTTCCCGGCTGTTATATAACCGACGGGTCAAAGTACTATTCTGCCCCGGTTCCTGAAGGTTTCTACCTCGTTGCACGGTGTCCAACTTGCGGTGGTTAGGGTCATCTGCCCACGGTTGCAGCGGTTCACATCAGTTGGTATCAGAGCACGGTTCAAACACAAGGACCACATCTATCCCAGTCTCCACGTTCTCCTGGATTCATATCCTTTTACTGCTTTCTTAGAAAATTGATTCAAAAATTCCCTTCTATTTCAATTCTTGTTTTAGTTTCGAGTTAAGAAAAAGAAAAGAAAGCAAGGTCACCTTGCAACGTTATTTCCTTTCATTGTAAGTTTGTTTCTAAGAAGAGGGGATAGAAAATTGCTTCCGTTTGCTAGTACTAACCATGGCAGACGAGAGGTTAGCCAAAATAGAAGACACCCTTCAGAGTTTTAAAGTTACCCTGGCCCACATACACGGAGCCCTGACCCAGCGTGGAAGAGGACAAGGCGGAGACGGCTACACCAGGAGACCCGCCCATGACTCATGGAGAGAAGATCCGAGTACAAGCCAAGCTCCATGGAAGCTTGAACAGACCCGAGCCCTCAGCCCACGGCCAAACCCTAACCCTAGGGATTCGGCACCTCCGGTAACACTTGCACAATCTACTTATAAGTTTCAAGGCGCTAACCCACGTCCTAGTGGAATTGTATGTGTCAAATGTCAAGGAAGGGGACATGTCTCAAGGGACTACCCTAATCCACAAACGATGGTGATAAGAGAAAGAGAAATCGAGACAGGCGATGAGGAGGATGAGAGGAAAGGAGAAGAAGACTCAGATGAAGGAGAGCAAGTTAAGCCGAGAAGGCTTAAGAAGTTTGCAGGGTTCTTCTCTAAAACCCTAACACCCGGCGCCCCGGCCTCAGCCCCAGCACTAGCCCCGGCCTCAGCCCCGACACCAGCCCTGGCCCCAGCCACGCCCCAGTACCCAGCCCCGGCACTGCCCGACCAGGCCCCAGCACCCCAGTGCTCGGCCCCAACATCAGCACTGTCCCAGGCCCTAGCGCCCCAGCGCTCGGCACTGCCCCAGGCCCTAGCGCCCCAGCGCTCGGCCCCGGCCTTGGCACTGCCCCAAGCCCCAGTGCCCCAGCACGCGACCCTGCACTCGGCCCCAGCCCCGGCGCTGCCCCACCAGGCCCGAGTGCCCCAGCACACGGCCCCAGCCCGGCACTACCCCACCAGGCCCCAGCGCTCCAGCGCTCGACCCCGACCCCGGCTGGCAATGCTTGACCAGCCCCGGCGTCCCAGCACCCGGTTCGACTGGCGTTACCCGCTCAGTCCTAGCGCCCCAGCACCCGGCGCTACCCTGGCCGACCAGGCCCCGACCGATCTAGCACCCGACCCCGACCTGTCGCTGCCCAAGGCCTCCCGGCGCATCACCACCTGACGTGGCCCCCGACCACGAGTCCGGCGCGTCCCTGCCCGACGCTCAGCCCGGTCCTGCCCGACCCCGGCTGCCCCGACACAAGGAAGCCCGATGGCCCCCCACTGCCCGCCGCCGCCGGATCCCCACTGCCCGCCGTTGCCGACTTCGCACTGTCCGCCGCCACCTACTTCCTGCCCGTCGCCGCCGGCTCCCCACTGCCCACCGCCGTCGGCTCAACACTGCCGGTCGCTGCGTCCCCACTGCTCGACGCCGCCTCACCACTGGCCACCACCGTCGGTTTCCTACTGCCCGCCGTCGTACCACTGCCCTACGCGTCACTGCCCGACGCCGCCCCACTACCCGGCGCGGCCGCCCTGCCCGAAGTGCCTTGGTTCACCTCCGGTGCCTCCGGCACCCCCATGCCCCGACCCGACGCTTCACCAACGGATCCCTGTGCACCCAAGATACAATGGGAGATCATCTCCCAACGAGTATTGAGAGCTGCCCCGAGTGAAGAAGATCCGGATGCTGACCCGGATGTAGAAATGAGTGAGGAACCTTCACCCACCACCTCCCAAGCCTTAATATTATTGTTAATAGTTTTTCAAGAGAGGGAGCTATGGAGACCGATGGAGAAAGTGCTGAAGGACCCGAGCCTTGGTCCGTTACTGATTCGAATGACACTCCTAGGTCTAAAGATGAAGCTGAATCTTCCCCGACCGTGGCCGACAAGATTGCTGAAGTTTGGAAGAGAGTGATGAGTGCTAGAAGGGAACCGAGATGGATTTGGGGACAAATCCAAGGCAAGAAGAGGGGGATGATATGACCCAACCCGACTGCCCAAGTATCCGTAAGTACTCATACATCCACCAGGGTCACCCGTCCAAGGAAGAACCTTAGGGCCCTACAAGAAGCTAATAGAGCCAAGGGAAGGCCACCTACAAGACCCCAAGCCCAGGTATGAGATAAGGTACAGGCTAAGGCCACCCCCTACAGGTAGGAAAGTTCAGGAGGAAGAAATGCCACACCACGCCATGTTGATGGCCGAGTGTGGCAACCCTAGAGATGAAGGTAAGCCCCGGCCGGATCCTAACCTCCTCTCCATGGACCCTGAAGATGAAGCACACTCCAGAGACCCTCTAGAGGAATTCCTGGAGTATAGGAGCAAGAGAGCTCAAGAGTACCTGGCCAAGAAGGGATGGCTACCTAAGACCGACCCGGCGCCGAGTCCTGAGGAGAATTGGAGCACCTGGTTCCAAGGCACCACCCCTGGCCCGACCCTAGCGCATGAGAGTCACATATGGAGTTATCTGAGGCGATGCCCGAAGCTAGGAGAGGAAGCCCCGAGCAGAAATGAAGAAGTTCCCGAACCGGCCCCGCCCCGAGCCCTAGACCAAGAGCCGGACCGATCGGGATTATTTTATGGGAATGGACGCCGTGCGGACCAAGCCTTTTGGCAAGGCCCTAGTCCTTGGAGCAGCCCGTAGCATCAGGCTCCAAGGCCCGACGAAGGCCCGCCATTGAAGAAGAAGAAGCCCGGAGCCGAGCAAAGGCCCGGTCCGAAGACCGGCTGCCCGCCGAGTCCTAGTCCCGCCCGGACTAGGAAACCCTAAAACCGCCGGTTTAGGGTTTTAAGAGTTTTATTCCTATTTTGAGTTGGATTCTTGGATTTAAAGACTATTTAATTATTTTTCCTTTTTAGTAGGACTTGTTTAGGGGTTTTAGGAGTCTTTTTAGGAGAAGGACTCTTTATTTTATTATTATTTAGGAGTTAGACTTTAGGGAGGAGAGCTTGTGCCCTCCCTATAAATAGAGGCCGCCGGCCTCACTTTGTACTTACAACTTTTATGAAATAAACCCCCCTTTGATAGAACTTTGTTCTGAAACCCTTGTTGTATCTGCATGTTGCGATACTAAAGGATCGACTTATCATCAAGAGCATCCATCTCTTGGCGTGGCGTCTTCGACTGGACACTTCTGGTTCCCGGCTGTTATATAGCCGACGGGTCAAAGTACTATTCCGCCCCGGTTCTCGAAGGTTTCTACCTCGTTGCACGGTGTCCAACTTGCGGTGGTTAGGGTCGTCTGCCCACGGTTGCAGCGGTTCACATCAATTGGAGTTCAAGCATGCACAATGAATTATTAGATAGGTAATTCCTAGAACAAAAAACCTAACATGCATACTGACCAGCCAAACAACCTGGTCTCACTAAAAACTACACACGACGAGTAATAGCAACCAATTATGCACGAATTTGACCTGACCAACCAGACTCCTCACACAGGAAATATTTAGTATAAGGGAAACTCTCACTCTCTGTGTTTAAGGATGTGTGTATGCTCTCAATCATTTTTTGTTACTGAATTCTGTCATAAGTTTGCAATTCGACCACATCTCCACCACTGTGACAACACGAGGAACTAATTAAGAAGGACTTCCTTGCTAGGACTGTAACGAATTCTACACTACAAGGGTTTATAATGAGATGGATGATGGGAATGTATGATGATGGCTTTGGTGCGGTGTAGCTTTCGACTAACTTCCCTCGAATCTAGCCTATGGTTTCCTACCGTCTAACCAGACACGGGTGGAATAGTGAACACTCGTCCTATGATACCCTCAAGCAACTTAGCACTGAATTTTCTTTACACATTTTTTTCTTTAGACTTTTCTTTTGACTTCGTTCTTCCATATGTAGAGAGAAGAACGTTATTGAACTTTGGAACTTTTCTTCTTTTTCTTACTTTTTTCGAAATTTCTTTTGTTTTTCTTCTTCCTTTTTTTTTCGTTTGTGCCGATTCTTTCTTTTAGTTGCTAGAGGGGTTTACACATTTGGACATAATAGCTAAGACCACCTGTTTAATGGCTATAGGCAGGTTACCACAAACTAACTTTCGGTAGGCTAATCTAGAACTACAACCACAAGGGATCAACGGGGAGTGAAAGAATGGGGAATGGCTGTAATGTATATCGAATCGAAAAAACAGGCCAAGCTCAAGGGTTTACACCTAATGGATTTAACGTTGGTAGGCAATCTGGCTTAGTAGCTGAATCTAGGTGCCCTTATCATTCTAGAACTCGTGTCATCATGTGGTCTTGAGTAGGTCTCATGCAAATTCTACCTCATTCAAGCAAACAGAAAATCACTCAAAAGGAATTGAAATTGAAGTTACGTGCAATGGATCAAAAGCTCACATTTGGTTTGCTAGTCGGATTCGGTCATTTTCATGCAATCATGGTGACAAACTACAAGTGTCACTACAAGAAAATTAGCTCCTAACATCGAAAGTCTAACAGCGGTCAGGAATCCGCTGTTAGATAATACTGCCTAACAGCGGATTTTTAAAAATCCGCTATTAGCTAACTGCGATCATAAATCCGCTGTTAGGTATTCGATGTTAAAATGAAAAGTCACCAGGCGCTAAAAAATCCCGCCACCGCGGGAATGTGAAATTTTGGAGGGAAAGCTAACAACGGATAATTTCCGCTGTTAGAATGAAAATTCAGTAGGCGCCAAAATATCCCGCCACCGCGAGAATTCAAAATTTTGGGTGGGAACCTAACAGCGGATAATATCCGCTGTTAGGGAATCCACCGTTACAGATTGCTGAGGTGGCAATCCGTGTGCCCACCTCTAGCCAATCAATGTGTTTTGTTATTTTATTTATTTATTTATCTTTCTGTAATTTTTCACATTTGGTAGAAGAAGAAGAAGAAGAAGAAGAAAAGGAAGGAGGAGAGAAAGAGAAGGAGAAAAGGAGAGAAAGAGAAGAAGAAAGAGAAGAGAGAGAAGAAGAAAGAAGAAAGAACAGAAAGAAGAAGAAGAAGAAGAAAGAAGAAGAAAGAAGAAAAGAAAGAAGAAGAAGAAGAAAAGAAGAAGAAGAAGAAGAAGAAGAAGAAAGAAGAAGAAAGAAGAAGAAGAAGAAGAAGAAGAAAGAGAAGAAGAAAGAAGAAGAAGAAGAAGAAGAAGAAGAAGAAGAAGAAGAAAGAAGAAGAAGCAGAAGAAAGAAGAAGAAGAAGAAGAAGAAGAAGAAGAAGAAGAAGAAGAAGAAGAAGAAGAAGAAAAGAAGAAGAAGAAGAAGAAGAAAGAAGAAGAAAAAGAACAAACTCAGAAACCTGCTCCGGCGAGCAGGTTTCTGCAATTTTTTTTATTCTGATCGGAACTCTAACAGCGGATTTTATCCGTTGTTATATATTTAATCCGCTGTTAGATTTAACAGCGGATATGAAGTTATCCGCTGTTAGGTTTAACGGCAGACGCTTATCCGCTGTTAGCTAAGCTTACGTTAGTCAACCTAACAGCGGACACGCGTCCGCCGTTAGGATAGCTAACAGCGGCCTATCCGCTGTTAGACTAAATAAAAATCCACTGTTAAACCTCCGTTTTCTTGTAGTGTGTGATTTTAAAAATATGTTCTGACCAGGCAATTTAGCATCAAAGTATACACGTTGGTTCTCAAGTTCTAGGTTAAGCAGTCTAAGCATCATTATGACAGATTGAACAACAACTTAACCTCAAAAATCAAGAACTGAGCCATTCTAATGCTAGAGAGACTAGAAAGGAACCACGGAACACACAGAAACACCATCAAGTTCATGCAAGGTTCTCTAGCATCCTACCCCACACTTAAATCATTCTGTGTCCTCACAGGACTAAGACTAGAGTTTAGAGTGAAGTAGAAGAACCTGGACCGAGATGGTTGGTGTAAGGGATGAACTTAGATCCTCGGAGCGGAGGGAATCTACCAAAGCGAAGTAAAAGGCGGTAGACCCTAAGCAAAGGGAATCTCCCAAACTACCTGCAAAACAAAAACAAATGAAAGATAAAAAGGAAACCGAAACAAGTGTCCCGGATCCACACAGAAAAAAGTTGGATCGAAATCCGAAAGGAAGAAATAAAAAAAAGGACCAGAAAAGGAATACAACCCGATCACTGCTGGTCAGGTGCATTGGGAGGGGGGAAGTGGAGGGCGTCGTTGACCTGTCGCTGCCACGCCAGCTGCGCCTCATATCTCTCGTCAGTGCGGCGCATGTGCTGCTGCATAATAACCCATCTGGCATCCTGAGTGGCGGTGTCTGTGACTCGCCACTCCTGGAGTCGCTCGTACAGCTCTCCAATATCCGCAGGATGCGGTCGGTGCTGAGGATGAGGCGCCTGGAGTGGATCTGGAAGGGGTGACTGGTGCTGATATGCATACCCTGCTTGATGATGTGGCAAGGGTATATGATCATCAAAATCCTGCTCCGCCTGAGGATGCTGCTCCTCAGAATCATCTACTTCCTCTGATTCTTCCTCGTGCTGGAGGGGAGGAGCTGCCACTATCTGTGGACCAAGGTCCAGCTGGAGGGCGTACTCGACCGCTAAATCACCACCTACGGTGTATACTCTGCGTCGTGGGATGTCCGGGCCATATGACTGGCTGGAGACCGAGGGAGATGATGAGTCGGCTGACAAAGTTGCCGCCTAGGAGTGAGCTAGGCGGCCTTAGCTTCTGAGTCTTCTGGCGGAATAGGCGTGCAAGCACCCATCCGGGATGAAGAGGATAACCCTCCCAGATGGCGCGTAGAAGGAGGAGCTCCTCTCTGCTGATGTGGTGGCGGCTCTTCTCTGTGGCAAACAAAAGAGATCTACGCCAAACCATATGGATAAAACGATAGAAAGGGTGAGCGAGTGACTTAACTGAGTTATGTGTCGTGGTCTGATCATTTGGCACTTTAGTCATGTGGCTCCAGAGCACGTCATACTCCTCTCCGTTGCCGGTGTTGTTCTCCCAGCCGAGGTGGTGACCCTCGTATAGTGATCCCGGGGGATGCCGAGATGAGCTGCAAACTCATCATAGGTGAACGCCTCGTACACCCCGCCAAGATAGAAGGAGACGACCTTCTTGTGCTGCCTCCTCTTGTACTCATCCAGCTCGAATGTAGCCCAGAACTCCTGGAGAGCGACGTCTGGAAAGTCAGCAGCTAGGGTGGTCAGCTCCAGAAGTCCGAAAGGTGCCAATCAGTCGAGCACATTCTGGTACCAGTCCTCATCATGCTCGAGGAGGGAATCCATGGATAGTGGGCGCATGTCGGCTCCAGGAACATGCTTGAGCCTCTGGTAGCGCTCGAAGTAATGTACGGGCAGGCGGGCAACAGTGGGGTGGTACCCGACGCGGCCAGGGAATGGTGGTGGAGGACCGTGGATAGCCGGTGTGACGAGAGCAGGAGCTCGGGAGCTAAAACCAATGTCGAGTTTGGCCTTGGTCCTGCGCTCGTTGGTGACATTCCTAATTCATAGCAAGAAAATCAAACCAGATTAGTCAAACTAAAACCCTACCCCACACTTAGTAGAAAAACTCAATTTCACAAAGAAATGAGGAAAACCGAGTGGGGGTAAGCAAAGCAGATTAACCGGTAATCACAAATAATCACAACACATGCATAGGAATAGCCAGAACGTTATCATCACAATCAGAGTTCAGAAGTGAAACCGACATTCAAAAAGTAAACTTCATAGCACATTGAACCCTAATCATGGCAATTACTAGCTCAAAGCGGAAAATGACGGCATAATTTAGCTCAGAAAATCAACCACATGATATAAACGTGAATGGACAAACATGGCAGCTAATTGAGCACAAACAGTTCAAGGTCAAACCGACATGTCCACAAAAGTCAACATCACAAAAATTTAATCTTTAAGCATGGCATACCTCGATCAAATCACATCAAATTTCACACATAGCTCCCTAAGCATTGAGAACAGTCCAGACTAATTGATTCAACAAAAATTCTCAAGAAACAGTTGGCACGCAAATCGAGGTAGACCAAAAAGTCAACTAAAGTCAACCTCGACGAAATTCAGCATTCAACATGTCAAAAGATTCGGAATGAAAAGCTCTACAACTTACCTTGAAGTCATGATGGCTGAAAACGAACGAGGAGAGAAAAATCGGTGAAAATTGAAAAAACTAGGTCTTGGTGGAATTGGAGCTCTAGAGCTCTGATTCTAACGATCGACAGCTCGAAATGACCGGAAGAGGGAGAGGAGAGGTGCCACGGCAGTCGGTGATGGCGGCGGTGGCTGGTTTGGGCGGCGGCGACGAAAGTAGGTCGTCAGTGGCAGTTTTCGAAAAACAGAGGGGCTGGGGGTTGCTTTCGAAAATGAATAGTGAGGGGAGAGAGAGAGTGTCCGTAAAAATGAAAAGGAGATAGGGGAAAATTTTTGGATTTTTCTCAGAGTTTTTGGCGAAAAGAAGTGCAAGTTTTCACAGAAAACTCAAGTTCAAAACGTCTGCCGGTTTTCAAAACAAGTTTTCGCCGAAAAGTTCAAACTTTTCGCCGAAAAGTGAAGCATAAAAACATCTAGAAAACACAGGGGGTTTTAAAAAGAAGTTTTCACCGAAAAATATCGAGGTTTTCGCCGAAAACTTTGCCCTGCAGGATTGAAAATATTTTCGCAATTCCGGCAAACTTCAGAAAATCACAACTAATTCGACAAAAATCGGAACAACCTCAAACAACTTGCGATTGAAACGATGACACACAGACTACACACGAAAAATAAGAAATCATGCAAACTGAAAATTTTGGCTCCCTCGAACCGACTCTAAATCACTGAGTTCGACACAAATTAAAAACTGACTCCAGCCGTGGGTTGCCTCCCACGAAGCGCTCTTGATTAACGTCCTTGAGCTGGACGATACCTGGATGGTATTAGGAGACATCCCAACTCAGGTTCTCCTTAATACTAGCGTCGGAGTTCATGAAATAGAGCTTCGGGGTATCTCCGGCGAGCATGAATTTCTTCCCATTAGCATGAGTGAGCTTCGTGCGTCCATCGGGAAGGTGATCGGTGATCTTGAACGGACCAAAGAGTTCTTTTGAGGGATCATCCTCTGCAAGGAAGACGGTGGAAGGAATGAGAATGATCGGCTTCGTCTTCTCTTTAACCTCAGGCTTCATATCACCAGGATCGGTGATCGTCGGTGTTTCCTTGGGAGATGCTTTTGGCTTCTCCTTCTTTACTTGCTCCGGCTTCGGTAGCTTGGAAGGGATTGGTGGTGCAGCTGGCTCGGAAGAGGGTGGAGGGACAACTGGTCTCCAAACCATTTGAGTCTTCTTCTTCTGGTTCTTCCTCCGGGACCTGTCATGTTCCTTGCTTGACGGTGAAGAAGAGGTTTTCAGTTCCTTCTTCTTTGGCGGCTTCCGAGCAGAAGATTCTGGTTCCCGCTTGGTGATATGCTCAACATCTGCAACAACAGTTGATCTAGGAACACTAGAAGAAATATCAGTAATGGTGTTGACTGGAGTCAACTCCACAGTTTCTTCATTCATAGGAGTATATTTCATACCGTCCTTAAGGCGAAATGTTATCGTTTCCTTACCAACCCTCAAGGTCAAGGAACCACTCGGAATGTTAATTTGCATTCCGGTTGTTGCCATGAAGGGTCGACCTATAAGAATAGTAGAATCCTCCTTTCTAGTATCTATGATCACATAGTCAGCTAAGAACGTGAAAGGACCACATTTAGTAACAACGCCTTTGATCTCTCCTCTAGGTGTTTTCAATGATCTATCAGCAAAGACAAGTTGTATGCTAGTCGGTTCAAGTTCTCCTATATTCAATTTCTCAAACAAACTCATAGGCATAACATTGATAGACGCGCCTAGATCAACCAAACTACGCTCTATCTCAATATCATTAATAACCAGAGGAAGAGTGAAAGAACCAGGATCGGAACACTTAGCTGGATATGGCGATGAAGGTTTCTTGCTACGAGCGGCAGGATACCCTTCTTTGTTTACCCACATGCCAGTCTTGATCCTCGCGTTCGGTAGCATTGCTCTGGGAAAAGGAGGCTTTACGTAGTACGGAGAAAGAGGAGGATCATACTCCTTAGGCGCCTCCTTCTGTGCTTCTTTCTTCTCCGGAGCTTCATCGGTCCTGCATAAATTAGAAGAAGCATTAGTAGACGGGTTGGTCGGTTCTTGAATAGATACCATCTTAGCTTGCTCCTTTCTCGGATTTGGCTCAGTTTGGCTTGGAAGCTGGCCAAATGGTCGACCAGATGTTAGCATGCTAGAGATTTGGTTCACTGCCTGCTCAATTCTTTGACCGGATGCAATCTGTTCTTGGTTGAGAAGAGTTTGGGCTCTGAACTGACTTTCATGATCGTCAAGTCTGGTGATGATCTGACTGAGCTTCTTGTCGAGTTCACTGACGTTGTTCTCTTTCTGATGCTGCTGCCCTGGATAGGTATTGTTTAGATATTGATTATGGTGATTGCCAGGAGCAGTTCCATAGTTACCCGGATTTTGGTGCGACGGCTGGTAGACACCTCCCGGCGGATGGTTCGGCTTCTGATCCTGAGCTGGACCAGTTGGTCGGCTATTCTGGTTCTGGTTGGCACCGACATTGTAGGGAGGTCGATCTTGGTAGTTCCCTTGTTGTCTGTAGTTGCGGTAGCCAACATAATCGTTCTGATTGTTGTTGAAGCCTTGTTGAATGAAATTGACTTCTTCGGCAGACCAGACTTCCGTTTTACCAAAATTATGGCATCGGCCTCCATTATGCGCACAAGCTCCACACCACTTGCAATCGGCAACGTAGATAGAGGCTGCCGGCGGCTTGATGGGTGTAGAAGACTTCTTCAGATGCTTCTCAACTTCTGCCTTAATGGTTGGTTCGAGATCGAGCTTGCTTCTTGATCTTTCAGATTGTCGCTCCCAGTTTCTTGACTTGGCACAGTTCGCGAAATGAAGAAGAGCAGCTTCAGGTGTAAGTGTAGTGCAATCCCCTTCAGCTAGGGAATTGACCCATTTGGCAGATTCTTTACGAAGACCTCGAGCAAAGATTTCAGCTAACTATCTCCGCTCGAAACCGTGGTGAGGACAGTTGTAGAGAAGTTCTTGGAATTCATTCCAAGTATCATATAAGCTCGCTCCTTCCTTCTGAGAGAATCTGGCGATGCTGTCCTTGAAGGCTGTTGTTCTGGAAGGAGGGAAGTACTCTTCGACGAAGTCTTGAGCAAGAGTCTCCCAGTTTGTGTAGTAGCCCGGAGGTTTGCCGGTGAGCCACCTCTTAGCTGCGCCTTTCAAAGAGAACGGGAAAGCTCTCAAGCAAAGAGTGTTCTTGTCGAGGTTCCCATTCTTGAAAGTGCCACAGAGATCAATGAAATCAGCCAGATGTGTGCACGAATTGTCTAGCGGCCTGCCTTCAAATTGTAGATCCCTAGAGATCATAGTCAAGAATGGAATCTTCATCTCATAGTCAGGATCTCCTTCGCTGCGCGGCACGGCGATAGAAGATCGAACGCTAGTCGCCCTCGGCTTGTTATAGTCAGCTAGACTCTTCTGTGCACCGCCTGGTGGTGGGAGTGGTAACTCGTCGTCCATCCTAGGAGATGGAGGGGGTGAAAGTGATTCGGTGTATGAAGTAGATGAAGATGACGGTGAAGATGGAGATGAGGAACTCTCCTTCAGTTCCTCGATCTTGATTGGAGTGACGGATGCAGGTGGATTGGTTCTGCCTCTCTTTGGAATCTGTGATTCTCTTGGTGGAGCAGAACTGCCTGGTCTCTCTACACTCTTAGCCTTGTCGTTCTTGGCGGTTTGAGAGCGCGTGAGAGGGCGGCGGTGCATAAACCTATGAATAACCTACAAATGACAAAAACAAACAAAACCAGTGTAAAATTGAAGCGGATGGAAATATGAAAGATGGAAAGTAGAAGAATAAAATGCCAGTTCTTCTTTCAAACAATTAAAAGAAGTCACCGGCAACGGCGCCAATTTGATGAACCGTTGTAGAGCCGGTTATCAAATAACTACCAAGCTAAAAGCTAAAGTAGATCGTATTCCACGGGCCTTCTTCAATTGTCTACTCAAATATAAGGGGAAATTACTCAAGTTGAAACACTTTGTGCGTGGTGTGAGTTCCACGACTTCTAATTCTAGAAAATGCAAGGAAATTAAAACGAAAAGTAAAAGACAGATTGGGAGATTGGTTGACTTAACAAAGATAACAGACAAGCTTAGACTTCGAATCCCCCTTAGTTCACTAGAGCATTGGCAATCAACAAATTAGCGGATTTCGATTCTCATTCAATCAATTCTAAGACACCACCATAACTCCTGACCCTTAGGTTTAAGACTGGCAAACGTTCGCTCTATCCGATCTAGCTACCAAGATTAATTAGTCGCCCGGGTACGGTCACTTCTTGTGACGACTAAACTAACTGGTGGAATTACTAACGATTTATGAGTTACTCTTGCAGTGGATTAACCCTAACTGGTTCCTACAAAAGGCACACTCCAATGAATAGGTTAATTGTCCGATTTGATGTTTTAAAGTAAGGCGAGCGTTCGCTTCTATCCTTAGCTTAACAAGAATCTAATCTAGGTGATCAATCCAGATAAGAAACATAAACAACGAAGAACAAATCAAACATGAAAGAGAAACTAATTGAACTTTGAATCTAATCACCGCCGATCCGTGACCGCTTTAAAGCCCTGAGTCACTTAGGGTTCATCTAGTCTAAGCTCTATGAGTTTTGCTACTCATGTTCATGCAAAAGAATCAAAGGCAGAAACAGAGTTCATCATCAAAGGACAGAACAGATAGAAACTGTAAAACCTAATTAAGACGACTCTGGCAAAGCTTCGCTCTCCGGTAATCTTCAATCCTAGCTCCGAGTCTCCGAGGTGAAGGGATGGCGTCACGATCTCTTCCTTGCTCTTCGAACTCTAAACTCTGCTCCAGAACCTATGAGAATTCTGAAATTATGATGTATTATGAGGTATATTCTTTCTTGGGCCGTTGGTTAAGTATTTATACTTAACCCTAGAATCGCCGGATTTTGCCTGGAGTTTTCGCCGAAAACTTGAGTGTAAATGAAGGCTTTCGTCAGCTGATTCTCCTGTGATTTTTGGATTTGGAGTTTTCGCCGAGAACTCTGTCTTTTTGCCGAAAACTTCTCTTTGTATGCTCTGCCGATTTCTTCATGAGTTTTCACCGAAAACCTGGGGAGTTTTCACCGAAAACTGTAGTGTAAATCGGGGCAGGATTTGAGTTGACTTGATTGACTCCTTAGATTGATTCTGGTGCAGTTCCTCGAGGTTCCAATGCCTTAGACACATCTTTGGCTACTTTATTTGACGTCAAAAACCTGTGCTATCATGAAAACACTAGAAAACCATCAAATAGACTCGAAACGGGCCAAAGTAACATAAATGGCACGAGATAGAGCAGTTGAGTGAATATTCGCTATTCTACCCAAAAAAAACCATGTCTTAAGCAAGGAAATGTCGCTTAAATGAGGCTGATAATCACGTCAATTCGAGTGTCATCAAGTGGCATACAATTTTGAAGAACACGGAGTTGAAGATACCAATCACCAAAGCTGTGGAGATCATGCCACCTCTTGGAAAATTCTTGAAGGATCTTGCTAAGAACGTGAAGAAAGGAGACGTGTCTTCCATCACTCAATGACGAGTGCTCCGCTGTTCTCTGTAGAATGCCACTCGACCACCCCCAGCTAAGTGTCGTGATCCTAGTTCTTTTACTTTACCTTGCATAATCGATGGTAGAAAAATTGAACGTAGTTTAGCTGATCTTGGTGCTTCTATTAACGTGATTCCTACACATATATATGACAAATTGAACTTAGGTTGTAACACCCGTCCCAAATCGCTCAGGTTCAACCCGTGGTTAGACCAGGAACCGGGGTTACGGTTTGACTCAAGGACATAAAGAAACTAATAAAATATTATTTAACTCAATAACTGCAAAAAAAAAAAAACGGAAGTTTCCATAATTCAAAACTCAAACCAAATAGAATTCCAAATCGCAAGATCATTACTCAAAATAAATGATTCCAAAATCCCCAAAACATCAACTGAATAAAATACAAAACCGTCCTCTCAGTCCTCAGTCACCATCTTTTAGTCGTCTGTTACATCGATGCTCCAACCGACACAACTGCTGCTCCTAGCTCGGCTCACCAACTTACTTCTAACTGAACTGAGAGACTAAGGGGGGATCAGTTCCCTAATGAAACTGAGTGAACCCACTGGACTTAACTATGCATTGTCCTAAACCAAAGGAGCACAAGATATCGATAATGGAACCTGACCTGACCCGTTCCAGATTTTATCATCCTAAGCAGTCTAGGTGATCACGTAGGTTTAGTTCTTCATTATCATTCACATACAAGAGCATAAGTATAAACACATTAGAAGCAACATAAACATAGCACATAGTTCACAACTAGTTCACAGTCATCATGCATACACACAACAACATACATACACACACCAACCACATATTATTTCACTAGGTGAGTTATTAGGCGCCAAGGAGTTATCCACACCACCACCGTCGGCCATCACATCAACCTGACGCATCCATTAAGGATCCTTCCATGAGGGAGAACAAAATCCGATGCATCCACAAGGGATCCTTCCACGAAGGAGAACGACAACTATCATTGGTAACCCAACCAAGGGATTCACCCCAGTGAATCAGACTCAGTGCAACTAGTATCTGGTGTGGGGTAGTGTTGGCTCCTTCCGGTTCTACTTTCACATACAATTCACAAATTCATACTATTTCATCACAACACATCCATCCACATCATCACAACTCTCATATTATCACATTTCATTCACATTTTACCATCCACTTCCAAAGTTCCACAATCCGATCACGTCTCACAATCTATCAACACAACACACAATAGGGTAATCAGCTAGCTCACCGGCCATCCCCACCTGCAGGTATAGGGGTAGCCATGTCATGAGTCTAGGGACCACCCACCTATTCCTCTTTCTCAGAACGACCCCAGATTGGCAGGGCCATTCTTCTGTAACCACGAACTGACAGTCCACAATATCATATCACTAGCATCCACATCCCCAACTCATCCTAACTCTCAATTCTACGCCAATTCATTAGTCATTTCATTTCATCCCAACCCCCAACCACAACAATCATCAAGCAATCAATCAGAAACTCAATCATCAAGCAATCAGAGAGAAACACAATCACAGAAGAATTCACCACTTTTACTCTTATCATTTTCATGCAACACCTAACTTTCGTCTATGTCCAAATTATAACTCCTCACGCTGTCCAAACTACCTAACAACGCTAAGCCCTCACCTTAGCCGAAATGAAGACCCTGAATTCTGTCCTAGAACATCCGTCTCGTAATCCTATGCCACCGATTCTAACGGTTCGTCAATCGGAGCACTATGAGTTAAGGTCGAAACTCTGAATTAACACCACAAGCCCTGCAAACAGACCTTTAATGACAAATTCCCCAAACACCACCTAGACTAACTGAAACCAAAAATTAACCACTTATCTTTCTAAAACTTCAGGAATGGTCCCTGAACTCCTCAAAGCTTGCAAAAGAACCCTCCTTCATCTCCAATGACCTACCGTCGTCGCCAAAAAGTTTCCAGCCACCGTCGGCGTTCCCAACTTCTTGGAGGGTGACGGAACTGCCCCCGACGCCCCCTCTGATCATGTCGCTGCCTCTACCGAAACCAACTACCATCCACTTCCATAGTTCCACAATCCGATCACGTCTCACAATCTATCAACACAACACACAATAGGGTAATCGGCTAGCTCACCGGCCACCCCCACCTGCAAGTACAGGGGTAGCCATGTCATGAGTCTAGGGACCACCCACCTGTTCCTCTTTCTCAGAACGACCCCATATTGGTAGGGCCATTCTTCTGCAACCACAAACTGACAGTCCACAATATCATATCACTAGTATCCACTTCCCCAACTCATCCTAACTCTCAATTCTACGCCAATTCATTAGTCATTTCATTTCATCCCAACCCCCAACCACAACAATCATCAAGCAATCAATCAGAAACACAATCGTCAAGCAATCAGTCAGAAACACAATCACAGAATAATTCACCACTTTTACTCTCATCATTTTCATGCAACACCTAACTTTCGTCAATGTCCGAATTATAACTCCTCACGCTGTCCAAACTACCTAACAACACTAAGCCCTCACCTTAGCCTAAATGCAGACTCTGAATTCTATCCTAGAACGTCCGCCTCGTCATCCTGATGCCACCGATCCTTACGGTTTGTCAATCGAAACTCTAACGAGTGAGTTAAGATCGAAACTCTAAATTAACACCACAAGCCTTGCCAAACAGACCTTTAATGACAAATTCCCCAAACACCACCTAGACTAACTGAAACCACAAATTAACAACTTATCTTTCTAAAACTTCAGGAATGGTCCCTGAACTCCTCAAAGCTTGCAAAAGAACCCTCGTTCATCTACAATGACCTACCGTCATCGCCAACAAGTTTCCAGCCACCGCCGGCATTCCCAACTTCTTGGAGGGTGACGGAACTGCCGCCGACGCCCCCTCAGATCATGTCGCCGCCTCTACCGAAACCAACTACCATCCAGTTCCATAGTTCACAATCCGATCACGTCTCACAATCTATCAACACATAGCTCACCGGCCACCCCCACCTCAAGTACAGGGGTAGCCATGTCACGAGTCTAGGGACCACCCACCTGTTCCTCTTTCTCAGAACGACCCCACATTGGCAGGGCCATTCTTCTGCAACCACAAACTGACAGTCCACAATATCATATCACTAGCATCCACATCCCCAACTCATCCTAACTCTCAATTCTACGCCAATTCATTAGTCATTTCATTTCATCCTAACCCTCAACCACAAAAATCATCAAGCAATCAATCAGAAACACAATCATCAAGCAATCAGTCAGAAACACAATCACAGAATAATTCACCACTTTTACTCTCATCATTTTCATGCAACACCTAACTTTCGTCTATGTCCGAATTATAACTCCTCACGCTGTCCAAACTACCTAACAACACTAAGCCCTCACCTTAGCCTAAATTCAGACTCTGAATTCTGTCCTAGAACGTCCGTCTCGCCATCCTGATGCCACCGGTCCTGACGGTTCGTCAATCGGAGGTCTAACAAGTGAGTTAAGGTCGAAACTCAGAATTAACACCACAAGCCCTGCCAAACAGACCTTTAATGACAAATTCCCCAAACACCACCCAGACTAACTGAAACCACAAATTAACCACTTATTTTTCTAAAACTGCAGGAATGGTCCCTGAACTCCTCAAAGCTTGCAAAATAACCCTCCTTCATCTCCAATGACCTACCATCGTCGCCAGCAAGTTTCCAGCCGCCGCCGGCGTTCCCAACTTCTTGGAGGGTGACGGAACTGCCGCCGACGCCCCTCTGATCACGTCGCCGCCTCTACCGAAACCAACTACCACCACTGGAGTCCCTTACCGGCTCTGATTCTTTCTCCACTTGCCGGCGTCGTTTGATCCTCGAACTTCGTGCGTGGATGGTCTCTCTCTCTCTCTCTCACACTGCCGCCAAACTCCAAAACCCTGGAAGTACGTGCCTTCACCCCACTCACCCAAACACGTTTTCTTTTTCTTCTTTCGCCGAAACGCTGCTGTAGCTACGTCCCCAAATAGAGGATGGGCTGAAGCCCACATCCTCTTCTTCATTTGCCCAAACAGTGGGCCGAATCCCTTGACCGAACAGCCCAACAAAACCCAACCCGGCGCTGCATAACCAGAATGGGCCGGACTTGGTCTTGGCCCAACTTCCCATGTCTTACCTCTTCTTCATCTTGCTGGACGGGAACACACAAAGGATCCACAACTATAGTTTCATTTCACCCAAATCAAACTTAAGGGTTGGACCAATTGGTTCGGCTCAACGATTTCAAACTCGTACCTAACAATTAAGTCAAAAATAATTTATACCGCCAACGGAATAAATTATGGTCTCAAATTAATTATTAAAATTCGAATTAAAATCTTCCAAGCTATTAACCAACTAGTTTAATGAAGAATTTTAGATTCTGACCGAAAACTCAAAACCAGGATGTTACATAGGTGAACTAAAACCAATTAGCTTACATTTTGTGCTCGCTGATAGATATGTCTAAAATACCTAGGGGAATGATAGAAGACGTGGCTGTCCGTTGTGGTCCTTTTACCATCCTTGCTGATTTTGTTGTTTTAGATACCCGAGAAGTGGATGTAACACTCATCTTGATCCAACCCTTTCTAGCAACAACTGGTGCGACTATTGATGTCAAACATGGCTCATTGGCTTTGAAGGTCGGAGAAGATAGTGTGACATTCCGCCTTAAGGATGGTATGAAATACTCTGCTGCTCAAGATGATACCTGCTTGTCTGTTGATTCCTTGGAGTTGACTTCGGCCGACTTCGTTGCTAATGCTCAGTCTAGCGACCCGCTATAGTTGTGTTCGATTTTAGGTGAAGAAGGAGCATTGGAAGATACAACTCTTATGGAAAGATGAACTAGCTAAGCATAAACCGACTCTTGCATCTACTCCTCCACCCATCATCGAACACTCACCGGGTCAGATCATCACTTCCTATGAGCAGGCGCCCACTCTCACTTTGAAGGAACTACCAGAACACCTTGAGTATGCTTTCTTGGCCAAGGACTCCCAATTACCAGTCATCATCAGCTCCGCTCTGTCATCTGGACAGAAAAAGAAATTGGTCAAGCTTCTGAAGAAACACATCCAAGCTATAGCCTGACAGTTAGCATACATTAGAGTAATTTCTGAAGCTTTCTGAAAGTATCGGATCATAGTAGATGAGGATTTTAAACCGGTTAGATAGCCACAACGCCGGTTGAACCCATTGATGCAAGAAGTTGTCAAGAAGGAGGTTCTTAAACTCCTTGATGCTGGAATCATATATCCTATTGCTGACAGCCTTTGGATGAGCCCTACTCAAGTCATTCCGAAGAAAGGAGGGATCACAATTGTTCCTAATCACAAGGGAGAGCTCATCCCCACTCGTACTGTCACAGGATGGAGAGTCTGCATCGACTATAGGCGCCTTAACGATGCCACCAAGATGGATCACTTCCTATTACCGTTCATTGATCAGATGTTGGAGAGGCTAGATGGTCATGAGTTCTATTGCTTTTTGGATGTGATGTCTGGTTACTTTCAGATCCCAATCAAGCTCGACGACCAAGAGAAGACGACCTTCACTTGTTCGGTGGGTACATTTACTTATCGATGTATCCCTTTTTGGTCTGTGCAATGCTCCAACCACTTTCCATATATGTATGTTTGCTATCTTTGGCGACATGGTAGAGAATGTTATAGAGGTGTTCATGGACGACTTCTCCGTCTATGGTGACTCACTCTCTCAGTGCATTGTTAACTTAGATAAGGTGCTGGCTTGGTGTGAAAAGACAAACCTAGCTCTAAGTTGGGAGAAGTGGCACTTCATGGTTACCGAAGGCATTGTTCTTGGCCACAAGGTATCTAAGCTTGGAATCGAGGTTGACCACGCCAAGCTTGAAATAATTGCTAGCCTTCCACCACCTTCCTCGGTCAAGACGATTCGTAGTTTCCTTAGCCATGTGGGATTCTACCGAAGATTCCTCAAGGACTTCTCCAAGATCACTCTTTCGATGACTAAGCCCTTGAGGAAGGATGTGCCATTTGTGTTCGATAAGGCTTGCCTTGAGGCCTTCGAAATCCTAAATACTAAGATTACTACTGCGCCAATCCTCGCGACGCCGAATTGGAGCTTACCGTTTGAGATCATGTGTGATGCTAGCAACTTTGTTGTTGGAGCTGTTTTGGGCAGAGAAAGGAGAAGAGGTTCTACCCGATTTACTTCGCTAGTAAGACTCTCAATGATGCTCAATGGAACTACACTACGACAGAGAAAGAGCTTCTTGCCATCGTGTTCTCGTTTGATAAGTTGAGACAATATATGGGGCTCTCTCATACTATTGTGTACATCGATCATGATGCTCTGCGCCACGTCCTCGCAAAGCAAGACTCAAAGCCAAGGCTGATCCGTTGGGTTCTTTTGCTTCAAGATTTTGACATTGAGATAAAGGACAAGAAGGAAGCTGAAAATGTAGCGGCAGACCACCTCTCCCGACTCAAGGAATCACAACCAGGTAAGTCCCCTATCTCTCCCATTGATGATTCGTTCCCTAATGAGCTGTTGCATCTTGATCTACAAGAACAGGTACATAGCATAGCCATCGAACCATGGGCGATCCATCATGCTCAAACTCTGAGCAATGCATCCACCCCTGAAGAGCCGTAGTATGCCGCCATAGCCAACAACCGGGATTTCGACTTCATCTCGGCGGATCTCACTTACAATGAATGAAAGAAGCTCACTAAGCAGGCTGATGTGAACTGCTGCAACCGTGGGCAGACGACCCTTAAACATCGCAAGTTGATGATCGTGCAACGAGGTAGAAACCGTCGGGAACCGGGATGGAGAGAGGACTTTGACCCGCTAGCTATATAAAAGCTAGGAACCAGAAGTATCAAGTCGAAGGCCCACTTCAAGGGGAGGATACCCTAGATGATAAGCCGGTCTAAACGACAGTCAATTCCATGAAAGTCGAGAAGAGAATAGCAATTCCATGCTAAAAGAAAACCGAAGTTTAAGAGTTTATTAATTTCAAGGTGTCATGAGTACAAGAAGTGGCCGGCGGCCTCCTTATATAGGTGAGGGAACAAGCTCTCCTCCCTAAAGACTACTTCCTAAATAAGAATAAAATAAAGAAAAACTAAAAGAGTACTAATTAGAATACTAAAGAGGACTTAAACTAATCCTAATCTAGACTAAAAATCAGGTAAATTCGAACTCCAATCTCACAAGGAATAAGAATCCTATTTAGACGAGAACTCCTAACCTGGGAGCCAAGTTTCCCCAAAAACAGCCTGAACGGGTTCTGGAATTATTGGCCGAATAAATATAAAAAAAATTCCTAAAATTCTGATCTTTTGCATATCCGTAGTAGACTCCATGGGCTACAACTTTCATGTTGGACATAAGCCCAAATTCTGTCTCCAAGTAGCCCATATTCGTCAATCCTTGTCAGAATAGGAATCTGTCCAGAAATCCGGGTTTGGCCCTTGTTCACTTTAGTTCTGGCCCGTAGCTTCTTAGTCGTGGGCTGAACTCTTGGCTCTCCTCCAAGGATGGATTCTCCTTGATCCTCTCCTCTTGGATCAGGCTCAGGTGGTGGCCTGAACACAGCTCCTTGCTTGGCCAACCTCGGATCAGCATCCAGGCTCCATTTATGCTCTACTAGGACTTGTCCTAGCTCTATCTCCCTTGATACTCCTCCGAATTGAGCTCCGTTTGTTGGAGAGTAATCCTGGGGCCATAATAATTCCAGTGCCTTTGGAAAATCCCAAAAGTCACGGGTCAATTGTTCGTTGGGCCAAAAGTGCTCCTCTGACGGGCGCTGGCATGGGCCCTGTGCATGTGGTAGGCTTAGCTTGGGGCCTTCTTCAAATCTGTCCAGGCCTTTTGAGTTCTGCTCCGAGCCTTCTTCCAAGAGTACTGTAGGGATGTCTTCAGGACAGTCTTTGCTCTGGGGGCCCATGGGGGTTGGCATGGGGCCTAGGCTGGGTGCTAGGCTTGGCCCGGGGTCCGGGTCGGGGCTCGGCGTCAGCATCAGCTCCTGGAGGGTGATATGATCCAACAATGCTGCCCCCGATGCCAATCGGTACTCCTACACACCACCAGGGTCACCTGGCCGAGACAAGACCCTATGGCCTCTTAAGAAGCGTATGAATCCAAGGAAGGTCATCTCCGAGCCCTAAAGCCAAGGTATGACAAGAAATATCAACTAAGTCCTTCACTTGCAGGTAGAGAGACTCCGAGAGAAGAAATGTTGTTCCCGGCCATGCTACTGGCCGAGGGTATAAGCCCTAGCACGGAAAAGAAGCTTCAGCCCGCTCCTAGCCTGACCTCCAGGAGCCCTGAAGAAGAAGCCGGTTCTCTGAGTGATCACCTAGAAGCATTACCGGGGTACCGAAGGAAGAGAGCCCAAGAACCCTTGGCCCGAAGAGGAGAGTTGTCAAAGATTGACCCTGAGCCGAGCCCTGAGAAGAAGTGGAGTCCGTGGCCCCGAAGCATGACACTTGGGCTAACCTCAGAGGGCTACGTCCGAAGCTACTTGGAGGCCTACCTGAAGCTTAAAGAAGAAGGCCCAAGCAGAAAGGAAGAAAGCCCAAGGAAAGAGAAGCTCCGAACCCTAAATTGGCAACCGGTCCGATCAGAGGAATTCCAAGGAGTCGGGCATGAAGAACATATCTTCTGGACAAGAAGTCCGGTCACTGAGCCCGACCGAAGCTGAAGACCTCGTCCGCCACCCGAGTCCAGCCCGGTGTTCGGCCGGTCAAGCCCACCGGGCTGCCACACGCGCCCAACCGGCCCGAGCAGCCGTACGCGGCCAGATTAGGGTTTTTGACCTATTTTAGGTCTTTTATTCTGCTTTAAAGACTACAACTATTATTTATGTTTATTCCTTTATAGTAGGATTATTTAGGGGATTTATGAGACTATTTAGGAATAGGACTCTTTATTTTATTATTATTTAGAAGTAGTGTTTAGGGAGGAGAGCTTGTTCCCTCACCTAAAAATAGAGGCCGCCGGCCTCACTTTGTAGACACAACTTTTATGAAATAAACCCCCCTTTGATAGAACTTTGTTCTGAAACCCTTGCATGTTGCGATACTGAAGGATCGACTTATCATCAAGAGCATCCATCTCTTGGCGTGGCGTCTTCGACTAGACACTTCTGGTTCCCGGCTGTTATATAGCCGACGGGTCAAAGTACTATTCCGCCTCGGTTCCCAAAGGTTTCTACCTCGTTGCACGTTCCAACTAGCGGTGGTTAGGGTCGTCTGCCCACGGTTGCAGCGGTTCACATCAAAGGGTCATTAGTCTGACTCTGGCATGCGTAGGAGCTGGCCTTGGGGCCTGGATGAGGATCAGCATCCTCCCAGGTGCATCTTCTGGGTCCGGGGCTTGGGCTCTTCTAGGCTCCGGGGGTGGTGCTGGTGTAGGCCTGGGGCCGGGTCGGCATCAGTCGTGTCCAAGCCGAGTTTGGTGGCCAGGATCACATCATCCCCCTCTTCTTGAAGAGGATTCGTCCTCGAATCCTTGCCTGATAATCCTTTAGAAATAATAAAAATAATCACAGGGGAGTATAGGACTTGACCTGGTGCTTTATCGGGGCTCCGTGGGGTTTCGGGCCATACCGGGGCTGGTACGGGTGCTCTAGGCTCGGGCATGAGGACTTCGGGCCATACTGGGGCTGGTATGGGGGCTCCGGGCTTGGTGCTCTGTGTTGGGGTCGGTTCTGGTTGTGGGGTTGGTGTTGGGGCTTTCGTCAGGGCTGGGACCGATGCTTGATGCTGAACCGGGGCTGGGGCCGGTTGCTGGTCTGGCGCTGGTCGGGTGCTGGGCCTCGGTCGGGCACCGGGGGCTGGTCGGGCGATGGGCGCTGGTCGGGCGTCGGGGGCTGGTCGGGCGCCGGGGGCTGCTCGGGCGCTGGCGCTGGGCGCTCGGGCGCTGGGCACTGGTGGCGCCGTGGCTGGGCGCTGGGCGCTCGGGCGCTGGGGCGCCGGGGCTGGGCGCTAGAGGGCCGGGGTGGGCGCTAGGGCACTGGGGCTGTGCGCTGGGACGCCGTGCTGGGCGCTCGGGTGCTGGGCTCCGGTCTTCAACTAACCTTTTAAACGAATATTCTATGTTGTATAGGGCTAAGCGTGCAGTCAGGCACTGAAGCTCCAACAGACATATATCTCTTTCTGCCATGGTTAGTGTAACAAACGAACACCAAAAACTTTTTCTAATATGATTTTCTAATACTCACTTTTCTAAGACTCGATAACAACAACATAGTGGCTAAAAGTAGGGTCGTGGCTCGGTTTAACACAAGCAACAGAAGCTAGTCTATCCCCTCTTCTTAAACACACTATTACAACGAAAATTGAAGAACTTGACAAGGGTGGCCTTGCTTGATTTTTGAGTATTTTCTGTTTTTCTGACTCTTTTGATATTTTCTTGATGGTATGATGGCCACCTAGCTTTTTCTGCCTTACAACTCAAAAACTGAATACAAGAATTGAAATAATAGGGATTTTTGAAGCTATTTTCTAAGAAAGCAATAAAGGATATGAATCCAAGAATAAACCTGGAGTCTGGGATAGATGTGGTCCTTGTGTTTGAACCGTGCTCTGATACCAACTGATGTGAACCGCTGCAACCGTGGGCAAACGACCCTTAAACACCACAAGCTGATGATCGTGCAACGAGGTAGAAACCGTCGGGAACCGGGATGGAGAGAGGACTTTGACCCGCTAGCTATATAACAACTAGGAACGAGAAGTATCAAGTCGAAGGTGCCACTTCAAGGGGAGGATACCCTAGACGATAAGCCGGTCTAAACGACAGTCAATTCCATGAAAGTCGAGAAGAGAATAGCAATTTCATGCTAAGAGAAAACCGAAGTTTAAGAGTGTATTAATTTCAAGGTGTCATGAGTACAAGAAGTGGCCGGCGGCCTCCTTATATAGGTGAGGGAACAAGCTCTCCTAAGAATAAAATAAAGAAAAACTAAAAGAGTCCTAATTAGAATACTAAAGAGGACTTAAACTAATCCTAATATAGACTAAAAATAAGGTAAATTCGGACTCCAATCCCACAAGGAATAAAAATCCTATTTAGACGAGAACTCCTAACTTGGGAGCCAAGTTTCCCCAAAAACAGCCTAAACGGGTTCTGGAATTATTGGCCGAATAAATACCAAACAAATTCCTAAAATTCTGATCTTTTGCAGATCCGTAGTAGACTCCATGGGCTACAACTTTCATGTTGGACATCAGCCCAAATTCTATCTCCAAGTAGCCCATATTCGTCAATCCTTGTCGAATAGGAATCTGTCCAGAAATCCGGGTTTGGCCCTTGTTCACTTTAGTTCTGGCCCGTAGCTTCTTAGTCGTGGGCTGAACTCTTGGCTCTCCTCCAAGGTTGGATTCTCCTTGATCCTCTCCTCTTGGATCAGACTCAGGTGGTGAACTGATATGAACCAGCCCAGCTGCCCCAGCACACGCCGGTACACCTACACCCCACCAGGGTCACCCGTAGGAGGCCGAACCCTAGGACCATACAAGAAGCGCATAGAGCAGAGGGACGCCCCCCTACAAGCTCTCAAACCAAGGTATGTGATGAAGTATAGGCTGAGGCCTCCCCAAGCAGTAAGAAAGGCTCCACGAGATGGGAAGATATTCCAAGGCATGCTGCTGGCGGAGGACATAAGCCCTAGCCCGGAAACAGTGTCTCAGCCCTTCCCTAACCTCACCTCCATGATCCCACAAGTCAAGCACACTCCAGAAGCCATCTGGAGACAGTTATGGAGTACAAAAATCAAATGGATTCAACAATACGTGGCCAAGACGGGATGGTCACCTAAGAACACTGCCCCGGCCCCGGCGGATGTGGACAGCCAACTAAAGCCCCGGACAACCTTGCTCAGCACTCAAAACTTGGTGGACAAGTTGATGCCAGAAGAATCAGGAGGCCTAAAGACTAAGGGAAAACCTCGCTTGTCCGAGGAAATGTCAACCAGGAAGCCCGGATGCCCCCACATCACTGAAACCCTAGCACCGGGTCCGGAGCGACTGATGCCGAAGACTGATCACCCGGACACACGGAACCCACATAAATTACAAGAATGCCACCGCGTGTTGTCCGGCTGTTTCCCCTGCCCGCGTCCGGATTCCTGCCCGCGCCCGGAGTGTTTCCCAATCCCACCCGGACAAGGAAAGCCGGATTTGCCCTAATCCGCCCGGATTAGGGTTTTGCTGAATTTAAGCCAGTTTAGGAGTTTTACTTTCAGACAACTTAGTTTATTTTAATAGTTTCTTCGGCCTATCTTTTAGGATTATTTTAATTTTTCCTTTTTAGAGTTGGAACCGGCCTTGGCCACCCTTTGTGCTATAAATAGAGGCCTCAGCCACGATTGTAAGACAGATTATTTGATTAATGAAAATTTCAAAACTTTGTTCTTTTTCCTTCAAGTCTTTGCTCATTGTTGCTTAGCTTAAGGTTTTGGTTTATCATCAAAGGCTATCATCCTTTGTTTGTGGCACCAACTCGATCGAACACTTGGGGTTCCTAAGTCGTTACTTAGTGGATTTCAAGGTTCTCCGCGGTTTCAAAGGTTAGGTTCTCATGGGGCTGATAATATAGTTTTGGGTGTTGAGTCGATCCCTTCCTAGAGGAGGCGGTTCGTATCAGCTGGTATCAGAGCACGGTTCAACTCTTGGACCATCTATCCCAGTTTCCAGGTTCATTCTTGGATTCATATCTTTAAGTTTTCGTTGCTTTCAATTTCAGAAAAACCCTAAATAGCTTCATTGTGTTTGTTCTAGTCTTCTACCTTTCTTTAAGTTTTTGTTGTGAGAAAAAGTTGTGGCCATCAAAAGAAAATACAAAAAGAAGAATCAAAGAAAAGAAAAGAAAAGAATCGAGGTCTAGAAAAACAGAAATTTGACCTAGCTAAAAAGCAAGGCCACGTTCACAATCAAGGTAGTAGGTTAAGTTCAAGAAGAGGGGTTTTTCATAAGATTAGCTAGTAGCTTTCTTAGTTAGAACACCCAAACTTGTTGTTTTGTCATCCCACGACCTAGCATCACGAGTTCTTGCCCTAGCCAAACCCTAGGTATAAAGTCTTGTTTTGTGTCATTGGTAGACTTAGACTTCATAGCTTCGAAGAAACTTGCAACTACTTGAATTGACATTGCCTTTGTTTTGGAATTTTCAAAGAAAACCCTAATTTTGAGTGACTTGAAATTTTTATACACGAGTGGTAAGAAAAAGAGTGTGTGAGGTTTCATTAGGGAGATTTGGGAGGTCCTTTGTTCGTGTACTAATCATGGCAGAAGAGAGGCTTGCTGCTTTGGAGGCACACATGACTACCCTAGCTCAAAACATGAACCGATTCACCGAGCAGTTTGGAGCCCCTAATGGAGATGGCCCTCAACGGCCAAGAAGGAATTTGCAAGAGATCGATGATGATGTGAGCAGTTTGAAGCTCAATGTACCCAAATTTGCTGGCAAGGCAAATCCTGACGAGTACATTGATTGGGAAAGGAGCATGGAAGACTTCTTTAAATGCCATAACTATTCCGAGAGGAAAAAGGTAACCCTAGCCACAATTGAGTTTACTGACTATGCTGTTTGTGGTGGGCTCAACTCAGAAATCAGGTCAGGAGAGAAGAAGAGGACCCTATCCTTAGTTGGAGGAGTCTTAAGAGAAAGATGAGGAGAAAGTTTGTGCCAAGTAGCTACAACCGAGACTTGCATACCAAGCTTCAACTTTTGAAGCAAGGGAACATGTCGGTTGGAGAGTACAATAAAGAGATGGAGATCCTGGTCACCCGGCTTGACCTAAGTGAAGATGAAGATGCCAAAATAGCAAGGTTCACCAGAGGATTACAAAGAGAAATCCTACATCAAGTCAACATCCTCAACTTTGTTGATTATGATGACTTGGTAACCACGGCTATTAGAGTTGAGAAGGAGCTAAAGAATGGCCTTGGAAGAAGGACTACTACCCCCACCCATCAGTGCCCCAGTGAGAGGAGACAGGAGTGCAGGAAACACCCCTTGGAGGCCAAACACTAGCAGGAATTCTGGATCGAGGCCAAACCCTAACCAAGGGTCGACACCACGGGTAACACTTAACCCCGGCTCAAAAATTCCTAATACTAATGCCCGGCCTAGTGCGATTGTGTGTTTCAAATGTCAAGGCAGAGGTCACATGGCAAGGGACTATCCTAACACCCGAGCCATGGTGCTCAGAGAAGGAGAGGTCGTCACTGATGATGAGGAGGAGCCAATCGGTGAAGATGAAGAGGAAGAGTCCAGTGAAGGAGAAGAAGTCAACGTGGAAGGCCTGGAGAAATTTTCAGCCTTCAACAGCCGAGTGATCACCCCGGATGCACTGGCTGATGCTGAGCAGCTCACACCAGTCGGCCCGACACGGGAGTCTGCCCCGGTGATCCTGCCCGAGTCGGATGATGTCAATCGGCCTACCCCGGGCTTTTTGAACATTCCCTCGGCCATTTTTGGCCTAAAGACAGAAGACGCCCTCATCGACGTCCTGGAGCAGAACAACGGCCCCGACGGCCACCAAGCTACCCCGACGCCCAACCCCTGTGCACCCAAGATTCAATGGGAGATCATCTCCCGACGGATTTTAAAGGCCGCTCCGAGCGAAGAAGAACCAGATGCTGACTCGGACGTAGAGATGAGTGAGGAATCCTCACCGACCACCTCCCCGAGCCTTAACATCATTGTTGATAGTTTTTCAAGAGAGGAAGCTATGAAGACTGATGAAGAAGATACTGAAGGCACCGAGCCTTGGTCCGTGACCGACTCAAATGACACTCCTATATCCGAATATGATGTCGAGTCGTCCCCGACCGTGGCCAACAAAATTACTGAAGTTTGGGAGAGAATGATGAGTGTTAGAAGAGACCCCGAGGTGGATTTGGGGACAAATCCAATGCAAGAAGAGGGGGATGATATGAACCAGCCCAGCTGCCCCAGCACACGCCGGTACACCTACACCCCACCAGGGTCACCCGTAGGAGGCCGAACCCTAGGACCATACAAGAAGCGCATAGAGCTGAGGGACGACCCCCTACAAGCTCTCAAACCAAGGTATGAGATGAAGTATAGGTTGAGGCCTCCCCAAGCAGTAAGAAAGGCTCCACGAGATGGGAAGATATTCCAAGGCATGCTGCTAGCCGAGGACATAAGCCCTAGCCCGGGAACAGAGTCTCAGCCCTTCCCTAATCTCACCTCCATGATCCCACAAGTCAAGCACACTCCAGAAGCCATCTGGAGACAGTTATGGAGTACAAAAATCAAAAGGATTCAAGAATACGTGGCGAAGACGGGATGGTCACCTAAGAACACTGCCCCGGCCCCGGTGGATGCGGACAGCCAACTCAAGCCTCGGACAACCTTGCTCAGCACTCAAAACCTGGCGGAAAGTCGATGCCAGAAGAATCAGGAGGCCTAAAGACTAAGGGAAAACCTCGCTTGTTGATGTGCAAGATTTCACTCACAACATACAAGGTCGTATTCCACGAGGGCTCTCTCAAAATCTAATACTCACAAAGTTCATGGACGGTCTATTCATTTAAAACGAGTTTGGTTGGAAATAGAAAACAAAAGCATAAAGGAAACTAAACAAGAAAGCAAAACAAAATGGTGCAAAACAAAGATAAAGGAGGATCACTTGGAAAGATAGCTTCATCATGCTCAAGAGGAACAAATGCACAAACAAGCCAAACATGATTGAGGTTGCAATCGAATGACCACGCAAATCCCTTCTATAGAATCAATGCACTCTCGTCGCACTAAGTTCCTATCCTATAACCACTCAACCTAGGCTCTCGCTCTAAAGCTAAGTGACTAAGGATGCATTAAAGGTGTTTGATGAAATGCCAAGCTACAAAACCCTCTCCTATGACTCTATGACCACTAGGCTAGACACCACACTCTCATGTCAATGTCCTAAGACTAAGAGAATCATCAAAAGACTAATCAAAGTTCAATTGAATGAAAAACCTAATGCACACCAAGTGTTCGATAAAATGCACAAGTGAGAAATCATGCAACTATGGTTGAATTGAGATGATCTAATCTCTTAGAACACAGTCCCTTCAATCCCTAGACCTACAAACCATGTAATCTAAGCACTCTCATGCATTACATCACAAATGATAGACCAAATCAAGCCATAATACAATTTGGAATTAACAACAAGTCTAGAGACCATCTTCTTACAATCCAAGATCAATCATGGCAAATTTGTACAATCAACCTCTATCCTAGCACAACTAATCTATCAATCCAAGGAAACCTAAGAAATCAGCCACACATGGCCAAGGAAATGAAGGAAAGAGAAAGAAAGATGATCACCAAGAACACCATGGCAATCCTCCTCTTGCAAGCTCCTCTTCCAAGGTTGTGGACTTCAATCCAAGCTCCTCTACTTTGATTTGCACCTTGCTCTAGGGTTCTGGATTGGAGATGAGGAGAAAAGTAATTGGAAAGTTGAGAGAAAGGGTTTTTGTTCGAAGGTGTGAATTGTGAATAATGAATTGTTCTCCCATTTTCGCCGGCTTCACCCTTTATATATTGTGCTGGAAATCACTGGAATTTTTGGCGAAAATTATGTAAGATTTTCGCCGAAAATCTCTTTGAAAATCACCGGCGGCTTTGGCATTTCTTCATACATTTTCGGCAAAAACACTGAAATATTTTCGCCGAAAACTTCTTCAGGAATCGGCTGTTAAAGTCCGACATTCCACTGTTTGCATTTGGTTGAATGTTTTCGGCGAGAACTTACGGTTCTCGCCGAAAATTCCTTGAGGAGCAGATCTGCATTTTTCCCTAACTTGCATCGGCCATATCTCCTCCGCCCTAGCTCCGATTGACCTCCCGTTTGATCCTACGAGCTCCTTGTCACCAGTACTACGATGTCGAGACCTGAAAATACCAAGAAAACAACTCCAATAGACATATGATTGGCCTCAAAGTGGCACCCGGACAACAAGATAGCACTTTGCATAAAACTTCAATAAAAGCATATAAATCATAGCAAAATGAGATCAAACATGGGGAATCCTTAGGCTAATCAAAGGCTTAAAATGCACTAAATAACGTTACATCAAATTCCCCTACGACTAAGCTTTGCTTGTCCTCAAGCAAATAAATTAGAACACATCCAAGTTCACAAATGACAAGATCGGTCACATTGAGATTCAAACGATAACAATTTGGCTTAAACTGTTCCACGAACAAACTTAACCTACACATGCAAGAACGTCAACCAAACAAGTCTAGACCTCACTATTTTCTGCACACTTCAAGTAGTGGTTAATTGGGATACAGAAAAACCGACCACGACAACACCAACTCTAATTAAAAGGACTTGAACTCGGGAAATGGAACGAATAAGGCGGGGGAAAGGAGAATTTTTGAAAGTGATGAGTGATCATGATGTGGCTATCGACTCGACTTCATCCGCTTCTAGATCCGCACTCTACAAACTCTGGCTAGGATCAAGGGCTACATTTGAGAACTCTTTTTTTCTTTTCTTTCTCTTTTCTTTTTTATTTTTTTTTCTTACTGCATACTAGTGCTTGATCCAACACTTCACTTAGGTGTTGAACCTGCCTAGCTCACAGCTTTTGCCTTTGCTAGTGCTCAACCCGACACTTCACTTAGGTGCCGAGCTTGCCTAGCTTTTCTTTTCTCTTGAGCATTTTCTTTTGCCACTTGATCCTTAGCCCCTTACAACTTCAACACAAGATTTCGAATTGGATTCCATCTAATCTCAAGCCACAATCACGAGGGATCAAAAAGGTGAAGAAAACATGGAAAAAGGGGTGAAAATTCTGAATGCCTTCATCATCTTAGACCGGTGTTATCGAGTGGTACAAAAACACGTATCAAACCAATCAACCAACATACAAAAGTGATAAAATCTCTGTTCTGGCCTAGACTCATTTGACATTAGCTCTAACATGCTGGTTATAGGTTCTAAGTGAAACAGTCTAAACGTCATTATGAAAGCTTGAAGTCAATTAAACACCAAAAGTCAAGAACCGAATGATTCTACAATAGAGGCAATTGACATTCAATTAAGATCATGCAAATCATCAAAGCATAGCCTTAAATTTCTACCGACAAATAATCACACCAAACCTCAAACTCCCGTACGAATAACATGAGCATTGTCCTCAATGATCAAGAGAGAGAGGGTAAGGTGGAACGAAGTTACCGCGTTGGTAGAGAGGAGCATAGTGCAAGATTTCACTAACAACATACAAGGTCGTATTCCACGAGGGCTCTCTCAAAAGCTAATACTCACACGGTTCATGGACGGTCTATTCATTTAAAACGAGTTTGGTTGGAAATAGAAAACAAAAGCATAAAGGAAACTAAACAAGAAAGCAAAACAAAATGGTGCAAAACAAAGATAAAGGAGGATCACTTGGAAAGATAGCTTCATCATGCTCAAGAGGAACAAATGCACAAACAAGCCAAACATGATTGAGGTTGCAATCGAATGACCACGCAAATCCCTTCTATAGAATCAATGCACTCTCGTCGCACTAAGTTCCTATCCTATAACCACTCAACCTAGGCTCTCGCTCTAAAGCTAAGTGACTAAGGATGCATTAAAGGTGTTTGATGAAATGCCAAGCTACAAAACCCTCTCCTATGACTCTATGACCACTAGGCTAGACACCACACTCTCATGTCAATGTCCTAAGACTAAGAGAATCATCAAAAGACTAATCAAAGTTCAATTGAATGAAAAACTAATGCACACCAAGTGTTCGATAAAATGCACAAGTGAGAAATCATGCAACTATGGTTGAATTGAGATGATCTAATCTCTTAGAACACACTCCCTTCAATCCCTAGACCTACAAACCATGTAATCTAAGAACTCTCATGCATTACATCACAAATGATAGACCAAATCAAGCCATAACACAATTTGGAATTAACAACAAGTCTAGAGACCATCTTCTTACAATCCAAGATCAATCATGGCAAATTTTTACAATCAACCTCTATCCTAGCACAACTAATCTATCAATCCAAGGAAACCTAAGAAATCAGCCACACATGGCCAAGGAAATGAAGGAAAGAGAAAGAAAGATGATCACCAAGAACACCATGGCAATCCTCCTCTTGCAAGCTCCTCTTCCAAGGTTGTGGACTTCAATCCAAGCTCCTCTACTTTGATTTGCACCTTGCTCTAGGGTTGTGGATTGGAGATGAGGAGAAAAGTAATTGGAAAGTTGAGAGAAAGGGTTTTTGTTCGAAGGTGTGAATTGTGAATAATGAATTGTTCTCCCATTTTCGCCGGCTTCACCCTTTATATATTGTGCTGGAAATCACTGGATTTTTTGGCGAAAATTATGTAAGATTTTCGCAGAAAATCATGTAAGATTTCGCGAAAATCTCTTTGAAAATCACCGGCGGCTTTGGCATTCGTTCATACATTTTGGCGAAAACTCTAAAATATTTTCACCGAAAACTTCTTCAGGAATCGGCTGTTGAAGTCCGGCATTCCACTGTTTGCATTTGGTTGAATGTTTTCGGCGAGAACTTAAGGTTCTCGCCGAAAATTCCTTGAGGAGCAGATCTGCATTTTTCCCAAACTTGCATCGGCCATATCTCCTCTGTCCTACCTCTGATTGACCTCCCGTTTGATCCTACGTGCTCTTTGTCACTAGTACTACAACGCCGAGACCTGAAAATACCAGGAAAACAACTCCAATATACATATGATTGGCCTCAAAGTGGCACCCGGACAACAAGATAGCAGTTTGCATAAAACTTCAATAAAAGCATATAAATCATAGCAAAATGAGATCAAACATGGGAAATCCTTAGGCTAATCAAAGGCTTAAAATGCACTAAATAATGTCACATCACTTGTCCGAGGAAATGTCAACCAGGAAGCCCGGATGCCCTGACATCACTGAAACCCTAGCACCAGGTCCGGAGCGACTGATGCCGAAGACTGATCACCCGGACACACGGAACCCGCAGAAATTACAAGAATGCCACCGCGTGTTGTCCGGCTGTTTCCCCTGCCCGCGTCCGGATTCCTGCCCGCGCCCGGAGTGTTTCCCAATCCCACCCGAACAAGGAAAGCCGGATTTGCCCTAATCCGCCCGGATTAGGGTTTTGCTGAATTTAAGCCAGTTTAGGAGTTTGACTTTCGGACAACTTAGTTTATTTTAATAGTTTCTTCGGCCTATCTTTTAGGATTATTTTAATTTTTCCTTTTTAGAGTTGGAACCGGCCTTGGCCACCCTTTGTGCTATAAATAGAGGCCTCGACCACGATTGTAAGACAGATTATTTGATTAATGAAAATTTCAGAACTTTGTTCTTTTTCCTTCAAGTCTTTGCTCATTGTTGCTTAGCTTAAGGTTTTG
Organism: Linum lewisii; assembly: GCA_034768395.1. NCBI lineage: Eukaryota > Viridiplantae > Streptophyta > Magnoliopsida > Malpighiales > Linaceae > Linum > Linum lewisii. The sequence goes on from CM068303.1 coordinate 20,903,748, forward strand.
GTTTATCATCAAAGGCTATCATCCTTTGTTTGTGGCACCAACTCGACCGAACACTTGGGGTTCCTAAGTCGTTACTTAGTGGATTTCAAGGTTCTCCGCGGTTTCAAAAGTTAGGTTCTCGTGGGGCTGATAATATAGTTTTGGGTGTTGAGTCGATCCCTTCCTAGAGGAGGCGGTTCGCATCATGGCCTGATCACAGCTCCTTGCTTGGCCTTCCTCGGATCAGCATCCGGGCTCCATTTATGCTCTACTAGGACTTGTCTTAGCTCTATCTCCCTTGATACTCCTCCGAATTGAGCTCTGTTTGTTGGAGAGTAATCCTGGGGCCATAAGAATTCCAGTGCCTTTGGAAAATCCCAAAAGGCACGGGTCAATTGTTTGCTGGGCCAAAAGTGCTCCTCTGACGGGCGCTGGCATGGGCCTTGTGCCTGTGGTAGGCTTAGGTTGGGGCCTTCTTCAAATCTGTCCAGGCCTTTTGAGTTCTGCTCCGAGCCTTCTTCCAAGAGTACTGTAGGGATGTCTTCAGGCAGTTCTTTGCTCCGGGGGCCTGTGGGGGTTGGCATGGGGCTTAGGCTGGGTGCTAGGCTTGGCCCAGGGTCCGGGTCGGGCTCGGCGTCAGCATCAGCTCCTGGAGGGTCATTAGTCTGACTCTAGCTGGCGTAGGAGCTGGCCTTGGGGCCTGGCTGAGGATCAGCATCCTCCCAGGTGCATCTTCTGGCTCCGGGGCTTGGGCTCTTCTAGGCTCCGGGGGTGGTGCTGGTGTAGGCCTGGGGCCGGCGTACTCTCGGCCTGGCATCAGTGCTGGGGCCGGGTCGGCATCAGTCGTGTCCAAGCCGGGTTTGGTGGCTAGGATCACATCACAGGCCAAGTCCTGCTTCTAGGATGATCCATTCTTATACTGAATTGGGACTGATGGGATGATCTGATGATGCGTCTCCCACCTCGAAGTTGTTGATATTATGCGTCATTGACATCAGGGCCAAGTTGATGGACACTTTGGTGGAAACCAAACAACAAGAAATGTGCTCAAAGCTGAATTCTTTTGGCCGACGATCTTTAGCGACTACGATGTCTTCGCCCACCATTGCGATGCCTACTAAAGGTCAAGTAATATCTCGAATCGAAATGAAATACCCCAGAATTTCTCTTTAACTGTCAAAATATTTGATGTTTGGGGAATTGATTTCATGGGACCTTTCATCCTCATCCTCTACCACCATCAAAGTTGAGGAGTTGAAAGAGAACTCCCTCTTCTTCGCCTACACCCTCCATTCATTCATACTCGCCACCACCATCTCCCAGGATGAATCTGCCACCACCATGCACCATGGAAGATTACAATAAGCCGAGCGTGACTAGTGTTCGGTAAAGCATCATTGTGCTAGTCAATGAAGCAGATCCTGACTATGATATCAAAATCCCCTTCCTGCGAATGATCTCTAGGGATGTCCAGTTTGAAGGGAAGCCGCATGACAATCCATGCACTCATCTGGCGGACTTCCTTTCCATCTGCGAGACAATCAAGAGTGGGAATCTCGACAAGAACACTCTACGCTTGCGAGCATTCCCATTCTCTCTTAGAGGCACCGTCAAGAGGTGGCTTAGTAACAAGCCGTTCAGTCACTACACGAATTGGGATGATCTCGTTCAAGACTTTGTTGAGGAGTATTTTCCTCCGTCACGAACAACAACTTACAAGGACAACATTGCCAGGTTCAGACAGAAGGACGGAGTGAGCTTATATGATGCTTGGAATGAATTCCAAGAACTTCTCTATGATTTTCCTCATCATGGGTTCGAGCAAAGACAACTAGCTGAGATCTTTGCTCGAGGAATGAATGATGAATCGACAAAGTGGGTCAACTCCTTGGTTGATGGAGATTGCACCGCCCTCACACTATAAGCTGCTCTCCTTCACTTTGCTAGTTGTGCCTCCAAGTCAAGAAATTTGGAGAGGCAATCTGAGGGAGCTAAGAGCCAATTGGGTCTTGAAGAGCAGATAAAGGCAGAAGTGCAGAAGCACCTAACAAAAGCTGGCGGTCCTACTAATCCACCATCAGCCTCCATCTTCGTGGCTGATTGTGAATGGTATGGAGCTTGCAATCATAAGGGAGAAGCTGTCAGAACTTTGGTAAAGCAGATCTCTGGTCTGTAGATGATGTAAATTTTGTTAGTCAAGGCTTCACCAACAATAAAAAAGGCTACTCCGACTACCGTCAGTTCAGGCAACCTCAACAACAACAAGGGAGATTCTAAGAGGGTCCCCCATACAACTCTGGTATGAATCAGAACCAGAACAACCAACCATCTAGGTCCTTCTAAGAGCAGAAGCCGGGTAATCAACCAAGTTGAACTTATCAGCCACCTCACCGGAACCAGAGTAATTATGGTACACGACCTGGTAATCGCCAGAATCAGTACTTCAACAACAGTTACCAAGGACCACCTGAGTTCACTAGAGGACAGAAACATCAAAGGTCAGCGCCACAAAACACTAGGGAGAGCGAGATAGATAAGAAGCTCGACCTAATCATGACAAGACTTGACGACCACGATGCTCAGTTTAAAGCTCAAGCCGCCTTGAATCAAGGCCAGATAGCTCAAGGATAGAGGATGGAAGACCAGATCAACAAGATTGGCAACCTCCTCTCTAGCGGTCGCCCCATGGGTCAGTTGCCTAGCCAGGCAGATCCGAACCCCAAGAAGGAGTATGTCAAGGCCATCTCGACAAGAAGTGGCAAGTAACTAGCTGATCCGACAGCTCTCGATCTGGTCATGGTTCTTAATTACATAGCCATTGACATGCTAGAGACCAAGGAAGAAGAGGAGGTGACTGCCCCGCCTCCTCCAACACCAGCTCATGCGCCATCTCTCCCCCCATATCAGCCTAAGATCCCGTTTCCTCAGGCAATGAAGTCAAAGACCTTCAACCCCAAATTCAAGAAGTGGTATGGATACTTGGAGAACACGATGCTCAAGATACCACCGACTGATGCCATAGAGATGAAACCTCATCTCAAAAAGTCATGAAGGGTCCTACGGAGAACAAGAAGAAGGGAGAGGCATCTTCCGTCTCCCTTAATGAAGAATGCTCCACCATCCTCTATCAGACACCATCTATACCTCCCCCAACTAGGTGTCGCTATCCCGGTTCTTTTACTTTACCTTGCACCATCAATGGTATTAAAATTGATCGTAGCTTAGCTGATCTAAGTGTTTCTATCAATGTCATGCCTACATGTATTTATGAGAAATTAAATCTACGTAAATTGAAACCGATTAGTTTGCATCTAGTGTTAGCTGATAGATCTGTTAAAACACCTCGGGGAATAATAGAAGATGTGGTTGTCCGTTGTGCTCCTTTTACTATTCTTGCTGATTTTGTTGTAATGGATACCCAAGAGATAAATGTTACCCTCCTCCTAGGCCAACCTTTTCTGGCAACAGCCGACGCGACCATCGATATCCAGCATGGCTTGTTGACTTTAAGGTCGGAAAGGACAGTGTTACATTTCTCCTCAAGGATGGTATGCAATATTCTGCTAAGGAAGATGCTCATTGTTTATTTATTGATACTGTGGAGTTGGTCTTGGCCAACTCTAGTACTAATGAAAAATCTAGCATTTCTTCAGAAATTTGTATGACAGGTGTTGAGCAGGATATTCTCCCAACGAGTAAGCCTCTGGCACAGAAGAAAAAGGAGAATGAGAAACAAAAGGCACCCATCGGTGGAACGCAACAAGATAGCGATCATGGAGAAGTGAAGAAGGCGTGTAAGGCGACAAAGAAAGTGGCTTGGAGGAAATTGCCCCGCCATCATTTGCCAAGCCACTGGATGAAAGCATGCATTTGAAGGATCTATTTGGGCCATTCAAGGTCACTGACAACCTCCCCGATGGTAGAAGGAAGGCCTAAGTTGGGACGCTTCTTGATCTCCAACCAGGTATCGTCCAGCTCAAGAACGTTAAACGAGAGCAATTCTCGGGAGGCAACCCGAGGTTGGAGTCAATTTTTATTTATTTTGAGTCATTTTATGAGTTTTGTGTCGAGTCAGTTGAGTCTGGATTATAGAAAATAGCCGAGATATGTTTCTTGGGTATTATTTGGGTTAAAAATATTGTTTGCAGGAAAAGGAGTGACCAAATTGTCAAAATTGGCCAAAATCCGGATTTTGTACCCCCAAAGAGAGCCAAAAACACAGTAAGCTTACACAACCATGTAAGTATCCGTGTAAGAGCTTACACACTGATGAAACTAAATTTATAGTATTTATCTTCCCATATTAAACTATATTTTACACCCATGGATGCAATTATGATAAGTATTTGGTGTAAATGTGTTAACTATGCGATTTTCGGCTCCAAATGCGTATATTGTCCATATTTTGTCTATTTTTACCTTGTTTGTGAGTTCTATTGTTGAGCCTCCAGGTTACCAAATTGTAGAGGCACGAGTCTAGCTCTTCAAATGGGGGCCAATTCAGAGTTTGGACGGAGCGGGAATTGCCAAAATAAGAAGCTGAAATTACTTTTTACCAGTTTTCCGGATTTGGACGGATTTTGGGTATTTAAAGCCCAAAAGAGGCATTATTCATTCATTATTCATTTGAGAGATTTTTCAACGACCTAAAGAGAGTTAAGATCTTATTTCAGAGCAGTCGGAGAGATCCTGACGCCATCAATCCATCCCGGAAGACGCTCGGAGCTAGGAATTGAAGATTCTTGAGATCGAAGCTTCACAGAATCATCCGAAATTAGGTTTTTTCAGATTCCTTCTGTTCTTCCTTTGTTTTAAGATGAATTCTTCTGTAGTTTTCAAATCTTGTCTGTCAGACATGAGTTGCCAAACTCTATAGCTTAGATTAGATGAACCCTGAGTGATCCGAGGTTTTAAAGCGGTCACAGATCGGTGGTAATTAGATCTTATTTCAAATAGTTTCTTATTCATAAATGATTTGTTCTTCGTTTTATGTTTCTTTTCTAGCTTGATCACCTAGATTAGATTCTTGTTAAAGTAAGGATAGTTGGCGAACGTCCTCCTTGTTTTAGAACTTCAAATCAATTAATTAACCCATTCAATGGATTATGCCTTTCGTAGGAACCATTTAGGGTTAATCCATTTCTAGAGCAGCTCATTAAAATCAATTAGGTGCACCAATTAGTTATGCGTTGCAGAAGTGAACGCATGGACGGTTAATTAATCTTGGTAGTTAGTTCCGATAGAGCGAACGTTTGTGGACTTAGACCTAAGGGTAAGGAGCTGCGACGGTGTCTAAGAACTGAATGTATTAGGATTGAAAGTCGCCGGTTTTGTGATCGTCAATGTCTTGGTAATCTTAGAGGATTCAAGTCTAAGTTTTTGTCTATCTTTCGTTAATCAAACTTAATCAATCAATCTGTCCTTCAATTTCAATTTCCTCGCTTAATAGCTTAGAAGTCGTGGAACTCACACCATGCAACTTGAGTTTAAACCCGAATAATTTGCCAATTCCTTTGAGTAAACAATTGGAAGAAACCCGTGGAATACGATCTATCCTAATTTTGTAGGTTAGTATTTGATACCCTATTTTATATCGTTATCAAATTGGCGTCGTTGTCGGGGACTCTTCTTAATTGCTTGAAAGAAGAGTTGGCATCTATTCTTCTACTTTCCATCTTTTCACTTTCCATCACACTTCAATTTTACACCAGTTGTTCTTGTTTTTGTTAATTGCAGGTTGAATGTAGGTATATGAACCGTCCAACTACTCATTCTCAGTTCAAGCCTATCAAGACTAAGAGCTTAGACAACGCTTCTTCTTCCACGTCATCCACGTCATCAGATTCGCCACCACCTACTCCTCCCGCAATGGCTACTCCACGCACTATGGCGGACTATAACAAGCCGAGCGCGACTAGTGTTCGGTCAAGCATCTCCGTCCCCCGAAATGAAGCAGATCCTGACTATGAGATCAAAATCCCCTTCCTGGGAATGATCTCTAGGGATGTCCAGTTTGAAGGGAAGCCGCATGACAATCCATGCACTCATCTGGCTCACTTCCTTTCCATGTGCAAGACATTTAGGAGTAGGAACCTCGAAAGAAAACTCTATGCTTGCGAGCATTCCCATTCTCACTCAGAGGCGCCGCTAAGAGGTGGCTTAACAACAAGCCACCCGGTCACTACACCAATTGGGATGATCTTGCCCAAGACTTCGTGGAGGAATACTTCCCTCCATCGAGAACCACAACTTACAAGGATAGCATTTCCAGGTTCAGAAAGAAGGACGAAGTGAGCTTATATGATGATTGGAATGAATTCCAAGAACTTCTCTACAACTGTCCTCATCACGGTTTTGAGCAAAGACAACTGGCTGAGATCTTTGCTCGAGGAATGAATGATGAATCTACCAAGTGGGTGAACTCCTTCGCTGAAGGAGATTGTACTACTCTCACCCCATAAGCTGCTTTACTTCACTTTGCTAGTTACGCCTCCAAGTCCAGGAACTGGGAGAACAATTTGAAGCATCCAAGAGTCAGCTAGGCATTGAAGAACAGATCAAGGCAGAAGTTCAGAAACACATGAAGAAAGCTATGCCCCCATCAATCTGCCTTCAACTTCTGTCTTCGTTGCTGATTGCGAGTGGTGTTGGGTTTGTGCTCACAATGGAGGAATTTGTCAGAATTTCGGAAAAGCAGATGTCTGGTTTGTAGATGAAGTGAATTTTGTTGGTCAAGGCTTCATCAACAATAAAAAAGGCTACTCCGACTACTGTCAATTTAGACAACCTCAACAACAGCAACAACAAGGAAGCTTCCAAGAGCGTCCTCCATACAATTTCAACATGAATAAAAAATCAGAATAATCGACCATCTGGGTCGTTTCAAGAGAAGAAGCTGGGTAATCAACCAAGTGGAGCTTACCAGCCACCTCACCGGAACTAGGGTAATTATAGTACAACACCTGACAATCGCCATAATCAATACTTCAACAACAATTACCAAGGACCACCTAGGTTCATTGGAGGACAACAACCTCAAAGGTCAGCACCACAAAGCAATAAGGAGAGCGAGATAGATAAGAAGCTCGACCTAATTGTAACATCCATCCTGAATCGACCCGGGTAACCCCATGGTGGAACTGGTAATGAACATTACTCGAAGCTATCGTTAAACGGAAAAGACGAAACTACCAAGAAAGAAAACGAAACAACTCTCATTAAATGTTCAAAAACAAACGAAGGCCTTCAATAAATAAAATTCCAAAATCCAAAACAACCATTAAATCATAACTGGTTATCACTCAAGTGCAGTTCTTGTTACACCCCGAATCTGGAGGAAAATTTTTCGTATAAAACCCTAAAATACCGTTCGTAAAATATATTTAGATTGGATATATATAACTTATTTAATTAGAAAAGGAGTGGTACAATCAGCTAAGATAATATTACTAATATAAGCCAAGACTAATACATCTCGGATATAAGGCTGTTGGGCCTAACTTCATTCGATTGGACGCGGGTTCGAAACCTAGCGTTGCCAAAATTAAACGCGCCCCCTATAGCTGAACGACGTCGTTTTTATCACTGCCCCCTCCTCAACAAAACGGCGCCGTATTGGCAGCCTTCTTCATCCTCCTTTCCCTTGCGTCGAATCCATTCTGCTCCCCTCCATTTATGTCCCCGTCGGCGGTAACGGATTTCGGGAAGCGTCATTAAATCCGTTCAACGGATTTAGCCCCCCCAGCCATTACGTTTTGCCGATTTAAGTTCCAATTCGTTACCCAGCCTTACTCTTCTTCTATGTCTTTCGAAACCACAGAACCCAAACAAACTCTCCTGCTCTGTTTCAGGACGAATCCGACGACGGCAGCTCTCCGAACTCCACCATCCCACCATTCCCTCAGTTTAGCATCGATCCCCACTCGTGTCAAGGTAAGGACGGGTATATTCCCCTCTTTTTGAAACTCTTACAGTGAAGAAATCGAATCTGTGACCCTCGTACGATTTTTTGTTTTGTTTCCTAGTTTCCGACCGAGCTAGCTTCCGTCGAATTCTGATCGAATCCCTCCGTTCCAGCCTCAAATCAATTGCCTTAGGTCTCGTAAACATTCGCCTAAGGTAAGTGAAGTATTTACTCCATTTGTAAGCCGATTACTGAACCTTTTAGGCATGGTGTAGTCTCGCCGGATTCCGGGCTTGGTCCGCCAGCAAGATTCCAATATTCTGGGAATGACTTTGGGTAGAAGGCGACGGTCCAACTAGGCTTGGTTTGATCAGTTAATCAGACCGGTTCTGCTTGGATCAGGAGTTTAGAATCAGAACAGTAAGATCACCCCAGTCTCTTGAATTACCGTATCAGTCACTGTAATCCTAACCGTAACAGAAACAGTCACCTCGTGTTTCCTAAGTAATCTGTAACTTTTGAAGTTTGTCAAAAGTGACCCAACTAAGTTTTCCAGTTAGTCCAGTTTAGTCCAGTCAGTTACGAATCCGGTTAATTCGTTAACCGTTGATTGTTAAATCACCTAATCGATTCTGAAAAGGAACAACATGGCAATAAACTGATAATCTAATATTAATATGCCTAGATAAGTTGTAATATGTGTAGGATTAATAATCAATTAAAGAAGTTATTGGAAACATGAATTAGGAATTATTAATAATAGGTTAGTTTAAGATTTAAATGGTTCATTCTCTTTCCCCCCTCGAACTAGTACGCAAAGTAGGCTATAAGTAATAAGACATTTCTTTAAGAATAATTAGACCAAGATATGGATACAGAATTTAAGTATGGCTAATTAGTTAAATTCATAAAATGAATAAATAGATTAAATATCTTATAATTTAAGTATGAACTAGCATAGTAATAATTTTGAAATAGTTTGGTAATTAAATCTAGCAAATTTGATAATTAAGTATGATTAAGTAAATTAAGGTAAGTATGATACGAGATCAATAAAATGAAATTGATTAATATTAATAAAGGAACTTAGGAAGTTAATAATAAAGTCAATAATGGAGTTCAATAAGAGAAGACATAGTTGTTATCTTATATTTGGTAAATCAATTAAAACCTATGATGACAATTGACTTAGGATTAAAAATATTAATAACTGAATTTAGAAGATTTATTAGTATAAATTATTTAAATTGGTATATTCAGCTAAAGGAGATAAAACTATAATGAACATGATATTATTTGACAATAAGGTTTATTAATGATAATAATTAGTTGAGGTAAGTGAAGTAAAGAAACTATTAGTAATAAACTTAAAGGTTAATATTTACTCTCCCAATCTCGAACGTAGAGAATTAGGTTGATCAATAATATATTTCAGAAGATATATAATCAATGAATTAATGGAATGAGCTTTAAATCAGCAAATTAATTTTGTAAGCTAATAGACCTAGTCGATCATAACCGTTGTCAAGTAAAGCCTTCCATCACACTTCATGATTAGTTGTGAAGTGATCCTCCCCAAGTCGTCAAATCGTCGCCCAAGACTGTCTCATCAATAGTTGGTTTCAGTCTAATCGATTTCTCGTCTTTAGGTTCTTAAAGACGCTCAAATCCCTAGACCAGACTCTCCACGTTGAGTTCTCCCGCTTATTTAAAGGTGGGTTGGTTAAAGAGGGTAATATCTTGTCGCTGCTAGTTTTACGTTATGCTTTATTTATGTTACGTTAAGTTTCATGATCTATGTTGATTGATGTCTTTCATGTTTTAGTTATGTGATAAGGTTATGTCTATGCCATGTCAACACTAGTCAGTAAATATGCATATAGATGATTATTAGGAGAATTAATAATTTGTCTCTCTAGCTAGTTCCTCGCCCCAGTACAGTTAAGAGGTGCGGGTTCAAATCCCCATCCACTCAGTTAAGAGATGCGGGTTCAAGTCCCCATCCATTGAGTTAAGAGATGCAGGTTGAAGTACCCATCCACCCTTTGTCTGATGGGTACGTGCTCCCAGACACTTTCAGTTAGTTCAGTGTGGGCGGAGGGCTAGTTAGTTGAGTTAAGGGGCCCCTACCCTAGATAAAAGTTTGTCAGAGATAAGTCAAGTTATGCATGAAGTGTTATTTTATGTTTCCTAGATGCAAGTTATGCAAAGCTCAGTTAATGCTTTTATGTATGTTAGTTCAGTAATTAAGTTCATAAAAGAAGGTGAAAACATTAATACTATTACTCAATAATATACTTAGGATTGATCGAACTGTGGTTCGCTCTAGTAATGGTTAATTTTTTAAGCGCGAAAGACTGACTCGAGCCACCCACCAGGTTTAAGAGAAGATATGCGATAGGAGGCGAGCTGTTGCACAGTCATGTCACAACACTCAGAGTGAGTACTTGAGCTTGGAGTTGGAGTACTTTTGAGTTCTTTTATGGAGTTTGGGATCTGAGACTGTTTTATGTTTGGATTGAACATGAGTTTTATTTTGGTTTTGCCCACGTGTTAGGGCTATTCACGTTGTTTATCTATGAGTATGAGATTTTATAAATGTTTTACATTTATTTATTTCAATGGATATTTTAAGTTTCTTTTATATTTTTATTTATCGAGTCCCTGCGCAGGGCATTTTAGTCATTTTATATTTCACGAAAAGTGAGGGTGTTACAGTTCTCCATATTAACCATTCACAATTCATAACATCATCATGATCATAAATCATTCAACATCAATCTTACATCTCATCACAACAACACAATTCAGTTCACAGATCAATCCAACACAGTCTATAACACATCACAAGGCATTTCACAATCACATCCAATACACACATCACACGCACATCTCATTAACTTAGCTAGGTGAGTTCATTAGGCGCCATAAGTTATCCCGTACCACCCCTGCCAGCTTACAACAGACGCACCCCCAACCGCAGAAGGGGGTCCCAAAGACGCATCCTAAACCACAATATAAGGATTCATGGCCAACTCACAATCAACATCATTACTCACATCACACCACTCTTCCGGGTGACGTGACTGCACCACCAACCGCAGAAGGGGTGACAATTTAGGGGGTTGTACATGCTCCTTCCGATTCTATCAATTCATTCAATCACATCACTTAATCCATTCATTAATCCACTCATTTCAATTACATCAATATCAACCCCGATACCCTCATTCTTATCCAACACAAACAGATCATCCAGTCTGACCACAACCAAATGAATTACACACACACATCAATAAGGCAATACCATTCAACCAATTCATTTCACAATTCCATGTCCCAATTCCACTATCCAGTTCCATGTACCAATTCCATTTCCCGATTCCATGTACCAATTCCATTATCCAATTCTATGTACCAACTCTATTATCCAATTCCATGTACCGATTCTATTATCCAATTCCATGTACCAAATCCATTTCATAAATTCTACACCACAAATCATCTTATCAACCGCCATCACACATAGCATCAATTTACTCAATCAATCACACGACATCAATTCATCATAACATCAATTTCACTCGACTCAATCACAAAACATCACCTAGTCCGATTCATGGAACCCCACATTTCCCACTTCATTCAATTATACCCACAATTCACACATCAAAACCATAACAAGGGTAAACGACTAGCTCATCGGCCACCCCCACCTGCAGGTACATGGATAGCCTTGTCGTGAGTCTTAGGGATACCCTCCTATTCATCCTTCATAGAACGACCGCACATTGTTAGGGCGATCCTCTTGTAACCACAACCGACAACATTTAATAATCACATCAAGGATAACTGCTAGTTTGCCGGCTACCCCCACCTACAATTACAGGGATAGCCATGTCGTAAGTCTAGGGTTACTCTCCTGTTCATCATTAATAGGGAGACCCCACATTGGCAGGACCACCCTCCTGCAACTACAACTGTCAATGGCAGAATATACATATATATAAATGAAAAGATCACAACCCATCCCTCCTACCACTCATTACTAGTTTCGATCCATTTAACATCAACATTAATCCATTACCCCAATCCCAAGACACAACATCACATTAATAGAACATCAATCAGCAATCAATTCCTCAATCAACAATCATCATCAATCAGCAATCAAATACATAATAGTTATCATCTTTTACTCTCTTCCAATTTCATGCAATCCCTACATTCATCTAGGTCAGAATTCCAAAATCCTGACATTGACCATCACTACCTATCGTACGCTAAACCCTCACCCGAGAAGAAGACGAGGCTCTAAACAACTTCTAGAAACTCGAATAGCCAAGCTCTATAGCTCCAAAAAAGTAGCTTCTTCCTTCTGCCCCTGACTCCAAAATACCAAGAACCAAGATATGCGATCTCTTCCTCTCGTTTCCAGGAACGCATAGGAGAAAACGGATCGCCAATCAGACCTTTGTAGCTCTCAGAATCAAGGTTTGAAGTTTGGGGGGTTTTGGTTCGTCAAAAAAGTTTTCGAGAGGAAAGAGAAAGGGAAAGTCATAGAAATCCATCAAAAACCCGTATTTTATAGTTAGACCAAGACACACGACCGTGTGTCTATAACACATGACGTGTGTTATGAAGACACACAGCGTGTGCTATGAAGACACACGGCGTGTGTTGTAGACACACATCTGTGTGTTTCAGTCTGCCACCCTCAACGAATTTTCAACGTACTCGCTTGTAACTTCAACTCGACTCCATTATGAACGTCCCATACTTTGATGGGGCCTGAAGATCATTTTTCCAATGTCTCAATCATCCAAACTCGAGTTCTAAATCATTCAGTTGGGCGGGATATTACACTAATCATGACGAGACTTAACGGCCACGATGCACAGTTCATAAAGCTCAAGACGCCTTGAATAAATGCCAAATAGCTCAAGGTCAGAGGATTGAAGACCAGCTCAACAACATTGTCAGCCTCCTCTGTGATGGTCGCCCCATGATGTCTAGAAACTTGTCCCACATCAGTCTCAAACTGCTGTTCTTGCTCCCGAAGAGCATGTTATACAATTAACGTGCCAATCCCTTCCAAACTGCTGACTGGGACGTCAAATTCCATGGTGCGAGTCCATTGGCATCCTCTTTTATATACTAACCCGCAGAACCTGGACCCAGAGTTTCTCCGGCTCTTGGAATAAGATAAAGGCCAACTTCATCATATATGCCCGAGAATGCGCCATCTTAAGGTCGAGACCTCCTTCCTCCTTTGGTTTGCAGATTTAATCCCAAGACACCAGATGGACCTTCATGACTTTATTGGACGATCCCTAAAAAAAATTACGGATCAATCTATCAATGGCTTCGCAAGTTGTAGCAGGAATCACCGCCGTCTGCATTGCGTAAGCCGTGATCGCTACCAGGACCGATTGGGCCAACGTTACCCTACCTCCAAGAGACAAAGACTTAACCTTCCACCCAGTTAGTTTCTTGGATATTCTATCAATAATAACTTGATAGGTCTGGGTCGAAGTCCTTTTATGAAGGATGGGGACTCTGACATACCGGCCAAGGTTAAGTGTCAAGAGGAATCCCAGTATTTCTCTGATAACTCTTGCAATGATCGTAGGCGTGTTCGGAGAACAAAAGCTAACTAATTTTTCTTTGCTTACCACTTGACCCGAGGCTCCGCAAAAATTATCAAGACACCGGCCAATGATTTCCGCCTGACAAACCGAAGCTTCAGCCATGAGGATCAGATCATCTACATAAAAAAGGGGCAAAAGACTTGGACCTTCAAGGGATAGCCAAACTGGTTTCCAATTCCCTTTAACCACTTCCTCGTTAATCAAATGGCTCTGTCTCTCCATACAAAGGGTAAAAGAAACGGAGACATCGGGCAGTGATGAAGCGCCCGGTCGTTGTTCGGACGTTCAACCAAATAACTAACAAAGCTACAAAGCTAGGGTAGATCGTATTCCACGAGTCTTCTTTGATTGACTACTCAAATAAGCTGGCAAATTACTCGGATTAAACACTTCGTGCGTGGTGTGAGTTCCACGACTTCTAATTCTAAGAAATGCAGAAAAATTTAAAACTGAAACTAAAGACAGATTGGAAATTGGTTGATTAAAACAGAGATGACAAACGAACTTAGACTTTGAATCCCCCTTCGTTCCCCAGAGCATAGGCAATCAACAGATCAGCGGATTTCGATTCTCATTCAATCAATTCTAAGACACCACCATAACTCCTTACCCTTAGGTTTAAGACCGGCGAACGTTCGCTCTATCCGTTCTAGCTACCAAGATTAATTAGTCGCCCGGGTACGGTTGATGACACTCGATTTTACGTGATTATCAGCCTCATTTAAGTGACATTTCTTTGCTTAAGACATGGTTTTTAGGGTAGAATAACGAATATTCAATCGATTGCCCTATCTCGTGCCATTTGTGTTACCTTGGCCTGTTTCGGGTCTATTTGATGGTTTTCTAGTGTTTTTATGTTAGCACGGGTTTTTGCCATCGAATACGGTAGCCAAGGATGTGTCTTAGACGTTGGAACCCTGAAGAATCACACATAAATCAACCGGAGAAATCGCTCAAGTCAAAGAAAACGCCTGCCCCATTTACACATGTATTTTCGGCGAAATTACCCTTGGGTTTTCGCCGAAAACGTAAGAAGGAATCCACTGCCCCGAGTAGGAAGAAGTTTTCACCGAAATTCCTCTACTATTTTTGGCAAAAATCCCAGTCGAAATCAGAAAATTTCGGGTTGATATAAATACAGAATTCGGCAGCTAATGTCAAGGGGGGAATCACTTAACACACACACACACAACCAAGACGGAGAGAGAGATAGGGCGAGTGGATAGAGTTCAAAGAGCCAGGAACGGATCGTGACGCCATCCATCCATCTCGGAGAGCCAGTGCTAGGAGTTGAAGACTCAGCAGATCGAAGCTGCCAGGAAGCATCGAAACTAGGTTTTGCAGTTCTTCTCTGTCTTCCTACTTGAGATGTATTCTTTGTCTGTCCTCGATTCTGCTGTATCGAATATGAGTAGCTAAACTTGTGTAGCTTAGATTAGATGAACCCTAAGTGTCCCAGGGCTTAAGGCGGTCACAGATCGGCGGTGATTAGATTCGAAATTCATTCAGTTTCATCTTTCATGTTTGATTTGTTCTTCGTTTTCTGTGTTTTTTGTCTGGTTTGGCCACCTAGATTAGATTCTTGTTAAGTTAAGGATAGAAGCGAACGCTCGCCTTACTTTAAAACACCAAATCGAACAATCAACCTTATAATTGGAGCATGCCTTTCGTAGGAACCGATTAGGGTTGATCCATTGCTAGAGTAACTCATTAATCAGTAGAATTTGCACCAGTTAAGTTAAGTCGTTGCGAGAGGCGACCGTACCCGGGCGGCTAATTAATCGTGGTAGCTAGATCGGATAGAGCAAACGTTCGCCAGTCTTAAACCTAAGGGTCAGGAGTTATGATGGTGTCTATGAACTGAATGAATTAGAATCGAAAATCGCTGGTCTGTTGACTGCTGTTGCTCTGGTAATCTAAGGGGGATTCGAAGTCTAAGCTTGTCTGTCATCTTTCTAGTCATTCGTTCAATCTTCAATCTTTCTTCGGTTTAATTCTCATTTCAAATCACCTTTGCATTTTAGTATAGAAGTCGTGGAACTCACACCACACACAACTTGTGTTTAATCTTGAATTAAACTGCCAGCATCTTTGAGTAAGGAAGTAGAGGAAACCCCTAGAATATGATCTACCCTAGCTTTGGTTAGCTTTGTTAGTTATTTGTTTGAACCCGAACAACGATCATAGGTTCATCAAATTGGCGCCGTTGCCGGGGACTCTTCTATTTCGTTGAAAGAAGAGTTGGCATTTTTATTCTTCTACCCTTCCATCTTTCATTTTCCATTACACTTCGATTTTACACCGGTTGTGTTTGTTTTTGTCTCTTACAGATCATAGCAGGTACAGAAGCAGCTCACTTCCGTTCCATCTTCCCTTACCGCAATGGTTACTTTTAAGAGTGTTGCGGACTACAGTAAGCCGTGCGCATCTAACCTCCGATCACCCATCACTGTGCTCTCTAATGACAATGACCCTGACTATGAGATTCAGATTCCTCTCTTGGAGCTAATCTCTAGGGACATACAATTCGAGGGAAGACCAGATGATAATCCTTGCACACACATAACCAACTTCTTGGCTGTATGCGATACCTTCAAGTCTGGGAACCTCAACAAGAATGCGTTATATCTCCGAGCTTTCCCGTTTTCTATCAGAGGTGCTGCTAAGCAGTGGCTCAGCAGTAAACCGCCAGGTCACTACACTGACTGGGAGACATTAGCTCAAGATTTTGTTGAGGAATACTTTCCTCCTGCAAGAACAACTGCTTATAAAGACTGCATCTCCAGATTCACTCAGAGAGAGGATGCAAGCCTTTATGACACTTGGAATGAATTCCAATCTCTTCTCTTCGACTGTCCTCACCATGGGTATGAACAAAGACAGCTGGCTGAATTCCTTGCTCATGGTATGCGCGAAGAATCTTCAAAGTGGGTCAACTCCCTAGCTGTCGGAGATTGCACCGGCCTCACTCCTCAGGATGCTCTTCTACATTTTTCTAGTTGTGCCTCAAAGTCTAGAAACTGGTAGAGGCAAAGAGAAGGAACCAAGAGTCAGATAAGTGTTGCAGAGCAGATCAAGGCAGAAGTTCAGAAGCATCTGCAAGCAGCTGGTATTCCCCTCGACTCTCCGTCAGCTACCATCTTTTCGATTGACTGTGGATGGTGTGGATCATGTGCTCATAACGGCGGAAGCTGCCTTAACTTCGGCACAACAGAAGTCTGGTCTACAGAAGATATCAACTTCATCGATCAGGGCTTCGCTAATAATCAGAAAGGCTATGCCGGTTACAGAAACTACGTGCCACGGAACCAGAGCAACCGGTTAGTAGATCCTTATTTTAGACCTCCAGGATTCATTGGAGGACAACACCAGTCTCAGGCTAAGCCGTACTACAATAGAGACATGGATTATAAGAAGAAGTTCGATCAGATTATGAGCAGACTTGACGACCACGACATTCAACTAAAAGCTCAAGCTGCACTAAATCAAGGACAGAGAGCTCAGAGCCAGAGGATAGAGGATGCTATAAGTAATATGACTAAACTCTGGTATAAAGAGCGAACACGCTCAAGCCATTACTACCAGGAGCGGCAAGCAAACAACTAACCCCAAAGTGCCAGAACCTGAAGTAATACCAAATACTAGAGCTGCCATGGACATGCCAGAAATTGGGGATATCACAGAAGAGGAAGAAGAAGCATCTGCCCCTCCTCCTCCTCCGCCTAGGACAGCTCCTGAGCCTATTTTAGCACCATATGTTCCTCGGATCCCCTTCCCAAAAGCTGCAAGGAGCAAGGCTAAGGATCACGACACTCAGTACAAGAAGTGGTACAATGTTCTTAAGACTGCAGAGATCAAGATACCAGTGACTGAAGCTGTGGAAATCATACCACCACTTGCGAAATTCTTTAAGGATCTCGTGAAGAAAGTAAAGAACGGGGAGGCGTACTCTATCACGCTTACTAATGAATACGCGTCTATTCTCGGTGCACCATCTCCCATTCGACAACCGCCACCTCCCCCAGCTAAGTGTCCTGATCCCGGTTCTTTTACATTACCGTGCATTATTAATGGCATTAAAATTGATCGCAGTCTGGTTGATTCTGGTGCTTCCATTAATGTTATGCCTGTTTATTTATATGAAAAGCTGAATCTAGGGCAATTAAAACCGATTACTCTGCATCTCGTTTTAGCCGATAGGTCTGTCAAACGACCTAGAGGTATGATAGAAGATGTAACTGTTTGTTGTGGTCCGTTTACCATAATGGCAGATTTCGTTGTTCTAGATACTCGTGAGTTAGACGGAACACTTATCCTAGGTCGACCTTTCTTAGCAACTGCTGGTGTGAATATAAACTGCAAACAAGGCCTGTTAACTTTAAGCGTAGGTCAAGAGAGTGTTGCATTCTGCATTAAAGATAGCATGAGATATTCTGTTGCCCAAGATGATAAATGTTATGTTGTTGATCCCCTAGAGTTGGCTTCGGCCAACTCCTTTACTAATGCTTTATCTAGTGATCCGCTAGAGTTGTGTTTGATTTCAGGGATTGATAATGCGTTAGACGATCCAGAGCAGTGCTTATGGCAAGATGAACTAGACGAACAGAAGGCAACATTCACACCCACCACTGCACCTATACATATTGAGCTAGCTTCGAGTCGGATTACTACTTCATATGAGAATCCGCCAGAACTTACCTTGAAGGAGCTACCTGACCACCTAGAATACACATTTCTGGGGACGGACTGCCAGTTGCCTGTCATCATCAGTTCGAAACTATCTCCCGAGCAGAAAGAGCAATTGATTAGGCTACTCAAGAAGCATGTCCGAGCTATTGCCTGGCAGTTAGCAGACATCAGAGGCATCTCTGAAACCTTCTGCAAGCATCGGATTGTCGTTGATGAAGAATTCAAACCAGTCAGACAACCGCAACGCCGACTTAACCCTCTGATGCAGGAAGTTGTAAAGAAAGAAGTACTCAAGCTTCTAGATGCCGGTATCATCTATCCTATTGCCGACAGTCCTTGGGTCAGCCCGACCCAAGTCGTTCCAAAAGCCCGACCCAAGTCCTTGGGTCAGCCCGACAGTCATCCCTAATTCAAAGGGTGAACTCATTCCTACCCGAACCGTTACCGAATGGAGAGTCTGCATCGATTATCGCCGACTCAATGACGCCACCAAGAAAGACCACTTTCCACTGCCATTCATTGATCAGATGCTTGAACGATTAGCTGGTCATGAATACTATTGCTTCTTAGACGGGATGTCCGGTTACTTTCAGATCCCCATTGAGCTTGATGATCAAGAGAAGACGACCTTCACATGCCCGTTCGGTACGTTTGCTTATCGTCGTATTCCCTTTGGTTTATGTAACGCGCCTGCCACCTTTCAGAGATGCATGCTTACAATATTTGGAGATCTGGTAGAGAATGTGGTGGAGGTGTTCATGGATGACTTCTCCGTCTATGGAGATTCATTTTCAAAGTGTCTGGCTAATTTAGATAAGGTGTTAGCCCGTTGTGAGGAGACCAGCCTAGCTCTTAGTTGGGAGAAATGTCATTTCATGGTTACCGAAGGCATTGTTGTGGGCCACAGGATATCTAAGACAGGTATAGAAGTCGATCGTGCTAAGCTTGAGACCATTGCCAGCTTACCGCCGCCGACTCAGTTAAAACAGTTTGAAGTTTTCTCGGTCATGCTGGATTCTACCAGAGATTCATCAGAGACTTCTCCAAGATCACTCTTCCAATGACGAAGCTTCTTGAGAAAGATGTTCCTTTCGTCTTTGACAAAGCCTGTCTTGAAGCCTTTGAGACCTTGAAGACTCAACTCACCACCGCACCGATTCTTACAGCACCAGATTGGAATCTTCCGTTCGAGATCATGTGCGATGCTAGTGACTTCGCCGTTGGCGCGGTTCTTGGTCAGAGAAAGGAGAAGAGATTTCATCCTATCTACTTTGCGAGCAAGACACTCAATGATGCTCAGAGAAACTACACTACTACGGAGAAAGAGCTTCTGGCTATCGTTTTCTCCTTTGATAAGTTTAGACAGTACCTGGTTCTTTCACATACCATCGTCATGCTGCTCTGCGCCATCTATTAGCCAAGCAGGATTCAAAGCCACGTCTGATCCGGTGGATCCTACTACTTCAAGAGTTCGACATAGAAATTAAAGACAAGAAGTGAGCAGAGAACTTAGCAGCGGATCATCTTTCCCGATTGGAGGAATCACAAACAGGTAAGTCTACTACCCCTATCAATGATTCTTTCCCTGACGAGCTGTTGCGTGTTGAAACGTATGAACAGGTTAACAGCATATCTATCGAGCCCTGGGCAATTCCTCACGCTCAAGATATGAGTAATGCCGCCGATTCCGATGAGCCTTGGTATGCTACTCTGGCTAACTATCTCTCACACGGCATTGTACCTCCTGAACTGGATTTCAATGCACGCAAAAAGCTCTTTAAAGAAGCCAAGTCCTACTTCTGGGATGAGCCTTTCTTATACCGCATCAGTCTTGACGGGATGATCCGGAGATGTGTCTCTTACACTGAAGCAGCTGACATCATGCGTAAGTGCCATGAAGGACAGTTTGGAGGGCACTTCGGAGGAAACCGCACGGCAAGAAAGGTACTCGAAACAGGTTTTTATTGGCCTTCAATCTTTAGTGACTGCGACGTTTTTGCTCGACGTTGTGATGCATGCCAGCGATCAGGTAACATCTCAAACCGTAATGAGATGCCCCAAATTGTTTCTTTAACTGTTGAAATCTTTGATGTTTGGGGAATCGATTTTATGGGTCCGTTCACACCCTCCAACGGAAACAAGTACATTCTTGTAGCCGTTGATTACGTTTCTAAGTGGGCCGAGGCTGAGGCTTTACCCACTAATGATTCTAGAGTGGTGGGTCGGTTCCTTACCCGTCTTTTCACACGTTTCGGTTCACCACACTTCATCATAAGCGATAGGGGTACCCACTTCCACGGACAATTCGACCGGGTGTGCAAACGCTTTGGCGTCACCCACCGAATGTCCACGGCTTACCATCCTCAAGCGAATGGTCAGGCGGAAGTGACGAACCGTGAGCTCAAGCGGATTCTTGATAGGACAGTTGGCCGGTCTCGCAAGGACTGGTCATCTAAGCTCAGTGATGCCTTATGGGCATATCGAACTGCCTACAAGACTCCCATCGGTACCTCACCGTATCAGCTGGTCTATGGCAAGGCATGTCATTTACCAGTTGAGCTTGAGCACAAGGCATTCTGGGCTAACAAAGAGTTGAATATGAGCTATGCAGTAGCAGGTAATAACCGCCATAACCAGATCGCTGAACTTGAGGAACACCGCCTCCACGCTTATGAGAGCACAAAGCTATACAAAGAGCGCACGAAGAGGATTCATGACTCTCAGTTGAAGACGATCAAGCAGTTCTATCCTGGAGAAGAAGTGCTCTTATATAACTCTCGCTTGAAACTGTTTCCGGGTAAGTTGAAATCTCGATGGTCTGGCCCTTATACCGTAGTCAGACAGACACCCTTAGGCAGCGTCTACATTAAATTGCACGATCAAGAACCGTTTGTGGTTAACGGGCATAGGCTTAAGAAGTATCTGCAAGGGTTAGCTGTCTCTTCCATCGACGTGCACTACTTCACTTTGGAATCCTGACACGAATCCAGGTATCGTCTTGCTCACGGACGTTAAACAAGAGCGCTTCGTGGGAGGCAACCCACGGCTGGAGTCAGTTATTTTCTCGTTTTGAGTCGTTTTTGTTTTGAACCCTTTCGGAAAAAATAAAAAAATAAAAATAAACAACCGCCATTTTCAAATAAGTTTTCGGCGAAACTGTGTCATTGTTTTCGCCAAAAACCTGCGTTCAAAATCAACCTGCTCCCCTGTCTCCACTTTTCGGACCGAAACTTCTATCTTTTCACCGAGCCGGAACCTATTTTGAATTGCGTTTTCGCCGAAAATTACCCTTGATTTTTGCCGAAAATCTTCTGCTACCCTTCGGCTATTTAACCCGGTTTCGGCCTCCCTATTTTTGCCTCCCATCCAAAAAATTTCACAACTTCCTCCACTAACTTAAAACCCTGCCAGCCCGCCGATTGCCTCGCCACCACCGCCTCCTTGAAACCGACCGGCCGCCGCCGCCGCCCCACTGCACAGTAGCCACCACCCATCTCCTTGTCCTGCCCTAGTTCCCAACCCTAGAATCGGAGCTTTTCAGCCCCGGTTCCGGCCGACCTAGTTTTCAAGTATTTTATCGATTTCGCGGTTTTCCAATCATTTTCTCGAATCATGTCTTCACGGTTAGTTGTTCAGTCCTTGATTGTGAATCCTTTGGCTTTTTGACTTTCGGTTTTCGGCATGGTTGACTATGGTTGACTTTTTGGTTCACCCTCATTCTTCTTGCTTGCTTTGTCGGTATCAATTGGCTAGGTTCTGGTATTGTTTTGTGGCCTTTTCAGAAGCGTGACTTGTTGTCTGTGAGATCGTGTTCATGACTCATTCCATTCTTCATGCTTGCCTAATGAATTGACAGTTATTCAATGATATATCTTGATTCTATGATCTCTCGGTTAATTAGTTTACCCCAACTTGTTAACTTAAGTGTGGGGTAAGAGTCTCGTCATCTAATGCTGGTCACCTCTGAGTTGTGTTTTACAGGGCTCCCAAGCGTTTTAAGACTACCAGTGCAGACAGAGAGCAGCGATCCTCAGCTCGCCAGAACAAGACACCACCTTCCCGATGACCCCACCAGCTACACAGAAATCGACGGTTGTGGCCATCATTCCCGAGGATGCGCTGACCCCTGCGACTCCCATTTCCTCTATTCCTACACCTACCAATGGGGCCGTACATCCTTTCATCGCCGCCCTGGAGCCGTACCAGCTCGAGGTCTTTCAGAAGATCAAAGACATTCCTCCGGCTAAGGTGGCAGTTCTTTCTCTCGACAGTCTCAAAGCGCACAATCCGGCTTGGCACTCGACCATTGACACCGCTCTTCATAAAGCCGGCTTGCGAGTGCTGACCACTCATGGCTCCCCCTACCCGCTAGTCGCCCTCCAGGACTTATGGAGTTCATTCCGGCGCCTCACCCCGAAGCCCTTTCGTGAGCAGAAATTCGTTTCCTTTCGCCTCGGTGGTGTTCTTCATGAGAAGTCCCTTCGCGAGTTCGGCCGCTTGCTGGATCCGCACGTCAATTTTGATACCGCATTAGCTGGCTTCAAGGACACATACGCCATCACCAGTGCTCCTTACCCGGAAGTGTGGAGATGGGCCTGCTGCGAGGATGAGAGCTCACCTATCATCCACCCCACGGTCGGTGACATCTTTCACCCTATTCTTAAATTCTTGCATTATGTTTGGGTGCAATCTCTGTGTTTTTGCAGCAAGACGAGCCGCCACCACGTTTCTTTGGAGGAGCTCGTATTATTCCGTGCTTTAGAGGAGGATGCCAACCTGCACCCCGGATGGTGGCTTGCACGATTCTTTCACAAGCGCACTACCGCCAAGAAGCTTCCTACTGAGCTTCCAGGAGGCCCTTTCATTTCAATTCTAATTGACAACCTCCAGCTCGGTGACAAATGGGGCCCCGATGTTCCTCGTATCCCGATTGAGCATATAAGCGCTGAACTTGCCATAGCACGGCGCATCGACCTTTCAGAGACTATTGAGCATTACACATCGCTCCCTCACCGCACTCACCAGTCAGTTGACCGCCCCCGTCGCGAGCGCAAATCACCGCGGAGATGAATGAAAGGATGGCGCGTTATTGAGAAGTGGCAGCTAGACTACTCGGCTGGTTCGTTGCAATGGTAGAAGGACCGAGTAGCACATGAAGAGACTCAGAACGAGCGTTGGTCCACTCTACAGCAATTCATGGCCGACTAGTCAGCCAGACACAAGGACGAGCTCGCATGGCGATAACAGATGGAGCAGCGGTTCGCCACTTCCACTCCACCCCCTCCCGCGGAACAGTGATCAGGTTGTTCCTATCCTTTTCCTTTTCTTTTCTTTCTTCTTTTCGGGTTTCTACCCAATTTTATTCTGTGTGGATCCGGGACAGTTGTCCTGGTGTCCTTTTGATCTTTTTGTTGTTTGTGTTTTGTAGGATTTTAAGTAGCTCCGCTCTGAACTCTCCGCGTTCGTCCACTACACTACCCTCCAGGTTCTTCGTTGCTCTCTACTTTAGTTTAGTCCTGAGGACACATAACAGTTTAAGTGTGGGGTAGGGTGTTAGATAACCATGCATGATCTTGATTGCCTATCCTCGTGTGCCTCGTGATTCATGTCCAGTCTCTCTAACATAGAATTGCTCAATTCTTGACTTTTGATGTAAATTTGCTTCAATTTTGAACAATGACGTCTAGACTGTTCCACTTAGAACCTGTAACCAACGTGTCAGAACTGATATTAAATGAGCCTAGGTCAGAACAGATCATAAATCACTTCTGTAGTTGAAAATTGAATTGATTAACTTGTTAATAACAAAGCTCGATAACACCGTTCTAAGATGATAAATGCTAGCTTATTCCATGTTTTCACTCCATATTTGATCACCTGTGATTGTGGCTTGAGATTAGACGGAAATCCAATTTGAAATCTTGTGTAAAAAAAAAGTTATAACTAGCTAGGATTAAGTGGCTAAATGGTGAAATCAAGTAATTGAGTGAATCAAATCAATGCTAAAGTTCTTTAAAGTGCTGAAAAATCAAAGCTAGGCAAGCCCGACACCTAAGTGAAGTGTTCGGGTTGAGCACTAGCATAGGCACAAATACTGTGAGCTAGGCAGGTCCACACCTAAGCGAAGTGTTTGGTATCGAGCACTAGTATGCAGTAAATAAATAAAAGAAAGTTTGAATCTTGAAAAAATTGTTGTTTAAATCGGTCCTAGCTAGAACATGTAACATGCAGATCTAGAAACGGATGAACTCGAGTCGATAGCCACGTCACTTTTCCTAACTCCGCGTCCACATCATGGCTAGAGCTTAAAGTCTTTTTGATTAGAATTGGTGTTATCGTAGTCGGTTAATTATGATTAATTGCTTTGCTAAGAAACGATCTTTGTTAAAACCACTACTTGAAGTGTGCAGAAATTAGTGTGATCGAAAACTTGTTTGGTTGATGTTCTTGCATGTGTAAGTCACTCTTTCTAGTGGAACAGTCTTAACCAAATTGTTGAAATTGAATCTCAGTTTAATCTCATGTCATTTATGAATTTGAGTGTGTTCTAGTTCAGGTTGCTTGAGGACAAGCAAAAGCTTAAGTGTGGGGTATTTGATGAAACTCGATTTTACGTGATTATCAGCCTCATTTAAGCGACATTTCTTTGCTTAAGACATGGTTTTTAGGTAGAATAACGAATATTCAATCGATTGCCCTATCTTGTGCCGTTTGTGTTACCTTGGCCCGTTTCGGGTCTATTTGATGGTTTTCTAGTGTTTTTATGTTAGCACAGGTTTTTGCCATCGAATACGGTAGCCAAGGACGTGTCTTAGACATTGGAACCCGAAGAATCACACATAAATCAACCGGAGAAATCGCTCAGTCAAAGAAAACGCCTGCCCCATTTACACATGTATTTTCGGCGAAATTACCCTTGGGTTTTCGCCGAAAACGTAAGAAGGAATCCACTACCCGAGTAGGAAGAAGTTTTCCCGAAATTCCTCTACTATTTTTGGCGAAAATCCCAGTTGAAATCAGAAAATTTCGGGTTGATATAAATACAGAATTCGGCGGCTAATGCAAAGGGGGAATCACTTAACACACACACACAACACCAAGACGGAGAGAGAGACAGGGCGAGTGGATAGAGTTCAAAGAGCCAGGAACGAATCGTGACGCCATCCATCCATCTCGGAGAGCCAGTGCTAGGAGTTGAAGACTCAGCAGATCGAAGCTGCTAGGAAGCATCGAAACTAGGTTTTGCAGTTCTTCTCTGTCTTCCTACTTGAGATGTATTCTTTGTCTGTCCTCGATTCTGCTGTATCGAATATGAGTAGCTAAACTTGTGTAGCTTAGATTAGATGAACCCTAAGTGACCCAGGGTTAAAGCGGTCACGGATCGGCGGTGATTAGATTCGAAATTCATTCAGTTTCATCTTTCATGTTTGATTTGTTCTTCGTTTTCTGTGTTTCTTGTCTGGTTTGGCCACCTAGATTAGATTCTTGTTAAGTTAAGGATAGAAGGAACACTCGCCTTACTTTAAAACACCAAATCTAACAATCAACCTTATAATTGGAGCATGCCTTTCGTAGGAACCGATTAGGGTTGATCCATTGCTAGAGTAACTCATTAATCAGTAGAATTTGCACCAGTTAAGTTAAGTCGTTGCGAGAGGCGACCATACCCGGGCGGCTAATTAATCGTGGTAGCTAGATCGGATAGAGCGAACGTTCGCCAGTCTTAAACCTAAGGGTCAGGAGTTATGATGGTGTCTATGAACTGAATGAATTAGAATCGAAAATCGCTGGTCTGTTGACTGCCGTTGCTCTGGTAATCTAAGGGGGATTCGAAAAGTCTAAGCTTGTCTGTCATCTTTCTAGTCATTCGTTCAATCTTCAATCTTTCTTCGATTTAATTCTCATTTCAAATCATCTTTGCATTTTAGTATAGAACTCGTGGAACTCACACCACGCACAACTTGTGTTTAATCTTGAATTAAACTGCCAGCATCTTTGAGTAAGGAAGTAGAGGAAACCCCTGGAATACGATCTACCCTAGCTTTGGTTAGCTTTGTTAGTTATTTGTTTGAACCCGAACAACGATCTTAGGTTCATCAACGATCGCCTCTCGCAACGACTTAACTTAACTGGTGGAATTACTAACGATTATTGAGTTACTCTTGCAGTGGATTAACCCTAACCGGTTCCTACGAAAGGCACGCTCCAATTATAAGGTTAATTGTTCAATTTGATGTTCTAAAGTAAGGCGAGCGTTCGCTTCTATCCTTTGTTAACAAGAATCTAATCTAGGTGATCAATCCAGACAAGAAACATGAACAATGAAGAACAAACCAAACATGAAAGAGAAACTGATTGAAATTCGAATCTAATCACCGCCGATCTGTGACCGCTTTAAAGCCCTGGGTCACTTAGGGTTCATCTAGTCTAAGCTCTAAGAGTTTAGCTATGCATATTCATTACAAAAGAATCAAAGACAATGAAAGAGTTCATCATACAAAGGAAGAATAGAAAAGAATCTGAAAAACCTAATTAAGATGACTCCGGCAGAACTTCGATCTTCCGGTAGACTGCAATCCTAGCTCCGAGTCTTCGAGATGGAAGGGATGGCGTCATGATCTCTTTCCGGCTCTTCGAACTCTAACTCTTTGCTCCAGAACTTGAGAGGATTCTCTCAATTCTGATTATCGAAAAGTATTATGAGGTCTATCTGATTTTGGGCCGCCGGTTATGTATTTATACTTAACCCTAATTCAGCCGGATTTTAACTAATATTTTCGCCGAAAATACTGAAGAATTTTCGGCGAAAATTCCTTTGTAATTGGATGGTCCGCCGGCTGATTTCTCCTGCAAATTTCAGTTCTATAGTTTTCGGTCGAAAACTTAACATTTTCGCCGAAAACTTCCTTCGGTCGGCATCAGTGATTTTGTGCTGATATTTTCGCCGAAAATGCTAGGGTATTTTCGGCGAAAATTCCTTTGTAAACCGGGCAGGAATTGTTTCGACTTGATTGGCTTCTTGGATTGATTCCGGTGCAATTCCTTCCAACGCCTTAGACACGTCTTTGGCTACTTTATTTGATGGCAAAAACCTGTGCTAACATAAAAACACTAGAAAACCATCAAATAGACCCGAAACGGGCCAAGGTAACACAAATGGCACGAGATAGGGCAATTGATTGAATATTCGTTATTCTATCCTAAAAACCATGTCTTAAGCAAGGAAATGTCGCTTAAATGAGGCTGATAATCACGTCAAATCGAGTGTCATCAGGCAGCCATGACGAATACCCTGTTCGGGCAGGAATTAATCCATGAGCTCTCCGTTCCAAAGGACCTGATATCTGGTGGTTCTCACACATGATATAATGATAGAAATCAACTCAGCCGTGAATCCAGCACACCAGAGAGTTTCCTCTAAGAAAGACCACCTAAGTCTGTTGTAAGCCTTTCACAATCAATTTTCAGGGTCATACTACCAACACATCCCTTGTTGCATTCTATAGAGTGCACCACCTCCTGCAAAATCATAATGTTCTCTGAGATTTGTCGTCTTGGGACAAAGCTTGCATGAGTACTATTAATCAGCTGTTTCATCAACGGTGTTAACCTCATCGCCAGGCATTTAGTTAAGACTTTGTAAACGACATTACAAAGGCTGATAGGTCGTAGCTGATGAAGCGTCTCTGGTTGGCTGATCTTTGGAATGAAAACGATGATGGTATTGTTAATTCCATGAATAATCCGGCCATCCCGGAAGCAAATTTGAATAATTTCCACAACCGAAGTGCCTACAGTGTCCCATTGCTTTTGGAAAAGGGCAGCTGGTAGCCATCTAATCCAGGGTCTTTTATGCCCTTCATACTCTTAACAATAAGCTAGATTTCGTCACTGCTTAGTAGCAGCGCAGCTTACAGCTTGGGAGGTGCTCAACTTAGTGAAACCATTGCAAGCAAGCTAAGATTGAACTCCACCTTCCCTGAACAAATTACGAAAGTGCTCAATCCCCATGAATTTGATGGTAGTCGAATCCTCCTCCCATATACCATCTTCTCTACGAAGATCCACCACTTTATTAATTGCCTGACGCCGAATCGTGCTCTGGTGGAAGTATCTTGTATTAAGATCCCCATCTTTTATCCACTCCAGTCTGGATTTCTGAGCCCACAAGATCACTTCCTCCTAGAGTGTCCTCCTCCAACTTGAGAACAACTGGACAAGGGTTATTTCCCGATGCGCTTTCCAGCTCCGCCAGATGCAGAGTAAGAGCCTCTTTCCTTTAAAAAATATTATCGTAGATGCCCTAGTTCCACCTCTGGAGCCTACCTGCTAAGGAACTCAGATTACGATTACAATCCTCATCTCTCTTCCTGGAATTACGAAGAAGGTCAGGGAATTCCAAGTGTGACATCCAGGGCAACACGAATCGGAATGGCCATTTCAGTTTGCAAGGCACTTCCAAACCAAACTAATTGATCAAAATAGGTATGTGATCGGACTTGAGGTGAGGAAGGTGTTTCACAACCACTTGGGAGAACGCTTATCTCCAAATCATCGAGGCTAAACCGCGATCTAGACGAACTCGGGTTGAACCACACACTACAAAAAAAACTGTATGTTTAACAGCGGCAAAAAAGGCATTTAACAGCGGCCAAGGCTACTGTTAAAAGAATTTAACGACGGCCACGTGCCGCTGTTAAATTCGCCAATGGCAAAGGCATTTAACAGCGACAAAAAGTGGTTGCGGTTAAATCATAAAATTCAAAAGCGGCCACAGGCCGCTGTTAAATTAGTCCGCCGATTTAAGTAATAGTCGGAGCTCCGGCGATTGAGCCGGAACTCCGGCAATAGTCCAGATCCCAGGAACTCCGAAATGCGGCGATTGAGCCGGAGCTCCTCCTCCTTCCGTCGCTGCTTTTTCCTCCTCCCTTCGTCACTGCTTCTTCTTCCTCCTTCCTTCTGTTCCTTGTTCTTCTTCCTCCTTCCTTCGTCACTACTTCTTTTCCTCTTTCTTATGTTCTTTGTTCTTCTTCTCAAAGCTTCATCTGCTGCAAAACAACCATGGAAAATGAAATAAGCCAATCTCCATAGATCTAATCGAAAAACAAAAATGAAATTGAGAGAGAAGAAAGGATTGAAGTACCTGGGAAGATTGTGGCCATAGATCTAATTGAGAGAGTAATGGCGGCAGTGGAGAGAAGAAGAAAAGGGCGGGGTTCTGGAAGAAGAAGAAGAGTTATGGAGAGAAGAAGAAGAAGTGGTGGCGGTTGGCAAAGCTCCGACGACGGCGGGAGTTGAGGATGAGGGAAGAAGAAGAAGACTATTAAGGTTTTTTGCAAAGAAGAAATCAGGAACGTTGAGATTAAATTAACGGTCCAAATTAAATTGGGAGCTATCCGCATATCTATTTCAACCAATCAGGGACGTGTAATTTAACAGCGGCCACTTAGCCGCTGTTAAATGCTCTAATTTAACAGCGGCTAAGTGTTCGCTGTTAAATTACACGAATTTAGTAATTTAACAGCGGCCAATAAATGGTCGCTGTTAATCTGTCACCGTTAAACTAACATTTCCTTGTAGTGACAAAACCACGTATATCTTGGTCCAATAAATCCCAAGTCCATGAAGCCACAATCCGTAGTGCAATTGTTAAATGAAATTGCTCGATAGGGATCAAACGGCACACCCCCATCCTTTTCTTTTGCACTTGTGATGCTATTAAAATCTCCTAAAAGCACCCAAGGCCTTACCTCCACATCAGCCATATCTCTGAGCTCATCCCACAAGAGGACTCAACCCGTAGGAAAGGGCTTAGCATAGATCGCCGAAAGGACACTAGTTGGTTGGTTCGGTAAGGCAACTTCAAGGTGTAATGCCTCTTTGGATCTGCCCAGCTCCAAAATGTTAATCATTCCAGCAGTCCAAAGAACCCATATGCCTCTTGAGAATCCTTGGCCTCCACCAGGATGCGCCTATCAAAACTCATTTCATCAATAACCTTTCTTGCTGTCTCACCACTAATCCGCGGTTCCAAAATGAACACCACTGAAGGCTTATGATTGCGAACATAATGATTTAGAGCTGGTATGAACTCTTCATGACCCGCCCCCTACAATTCCATGAAAGGACTAACATTAAATGGCATCAGAGAAGGGTAGCAGATCCTCAAGAGCGGTCAGGAGGCTCTCCATTCTTGACCATGTATTCCTTATTGGGATCTCCTAATTTAGGCACCCCTTTCCGAGGCATAAAGCTTCGAATTTGTTTGCAATCCTTCCTAGCTTGTTTCTCAAGTGTACCCGGCCTTTCCTTTCTAGTCACAACTTTCTCTCGTCTGAGAGCTTGCTTCTTAACTTTATCACCTTTCACCAGCAGCTTACTACCCCTGAAGGTTGGGTTATCGTAAACGACAGACACATAACCATTGCTGAAATGGGGGCCACTGGTTTGGTCGTCTTTGGGGTAACCACTTTCACCTTGGTTGCATTGCTGACATTGGTGACATCTACCAGAGACTAGCGTGTCCTTGGGGCTTTGGCATCCGCTGGTTTTTCCACCACAATGGCATCATGCAAGTGTGAAGCCTGGCTTAGCACAGCTGCAAGATTTGCTACTAATAATGCGGATTCATTATCAGCCACCTTACTGGAGTAGGGGTAGGGATTTTTTCTGCAATAATTTCCTCATCAGTCTCTTCATCAAAATCCGCTAAAGCTTCAAATCTTGAGTTGGTGTTAACCTTAACCTATTTTGCCTGGATAGCTTTTTGAGTCCTTCCTTTTGATCGCCTGTTCACCACCATACAATCTCCCATGACTTCTTCAGCAGGCAGGATTCGGGTTAAAGCCATCAGACTTGTGGCCATAAAATCCGTATGATGCGCAGATGTTTTCCAGGCTTTCATACTCCACAAGGAAGGTTCGGTTCTCGATCATATATTTCCCAAACAGTGGTTTGGAAATGTCAACTTCAACGCAGACCCTCACATACCTTACCCTAGCTCCTTTAGCCGTCGCGCGATCAAGCCTAACTGTCTTATCAATAATGCTACCAATGCTTGTAACTGCAATTGATTGAAAAAATGTCTGGGAAGCTTTGTTAGTCGAACTCACATGAGGACGGTCTTGAGGGGTTCCTCCTTGTTAAATTCAGGTGTCCAACGACCCACCGAGATATAGTAATCATAAATCTTCCAAGGCCCTCTAAAGGCGCCACGTTGGTAGTCTTCGAGGTTCTCAAACCTGACTAGGAAAAACGAGTTTGCAATGTTGGAAACCTGAATATTTCCATTCTTGGTCAAGAGTTATTCCAGCCTTCTCTTCACTGCTCCGAATGAAAAGTTCTTCTCCACCACTTTCAGAACTAGGGCTTTTGACCACGGATGGAAAAAGGTCCGAAGTTCTACTTCCAAAAATGTGACCTTAGGGTTAAACTCAGAATCCTCTTGCATGGGTGCAGGGGGGATCCCGAAATCAACATCCTTTTCCTCCATCACCCAACGAGATGATCCCGCTCCCGCTACTATACTATATGATCTTTCACCGAATGTTGAGATATCCTGCTGTGGGGGCACACCATCGGGTTGCGTTGTTAGACTTGGACATATTGATGAGCTGTAAAACAGTGATCAAATACTACCAAGCTAACAAGCTAAGCAGATCGTATTCCACAGGGTTTCTTCTAATCGTTTACTCAAATATGCTGGCAATTTATTCAAGTTTGAACACGTTGTGCGTGGTGTGAGTTCCACGACTTCTAGACTAAGATGTAAGAAAATTAAAATGAAATTAAAAGACAGAATGATTGGTTGGTTTAGACAGACGACAGACAAACTTAGATTTCGAATCTCCCTTAGATCACCAAGGCAGCAGCAATCACAAGACTAGCGGTTTTCAATTCACATTCAATCAATTTCTATACACCACCATAACTCCTGACCCTTAGGTTTAATATCGGCGAACGTTCGCTCTATCCGTTCTAACTACCAAGATTAATTAGCCACCCGGGTACGGTCGCCTCTCGCAACGACTTAACTTAACTGGTGCAATTAGATTTATGAGTTGCTCTTGCAGCGGATTAACCCAAACTGGTTCCTACAAAAGGCACACTCCAATGATTAGGTTAACTGGTTGATTGATGTTTTAAAGAGAGGCGAGCGTTCGCTTCTATCCTCAACTTAACAAGAATCTAAACTAGGTGATCAAGGAAGACAAGTTTATGCGCCATAGCAGGGAAGCTGTCTAGCGACTAACCCTAGCTTGCATAAACCTAATCTAGGCGATCAACCTGAGAAGAAACATAAACAATGAAGAACAAAACAACCATGCAAAGAGAAACTGATTGAATTTCAAATCTAATTACCGCCGATCCGTGACCGCTTTAAAGCCCTGGGTCACTTAGGGTTCATCTAATCTAAGCTCTACAAGTTCAGCTACTCACAACGATAACAGAAGAATCGAAGGCAACAAAGGAAATCATCATACAGAGGAAGAACAGATAAGAACTGAAAAACCTAATTCTGACGACTCCGGCGAAGCTTCGATCTCCGGTAATCTTCAATCCTAGCTCCGAGTCTTCGAGGTGAAAGGGATGGCGTCACGGTCTCTTCCTGGCTCTTCGAACTCTAAACTCTCCTCCAGAACTCGGGAGAATTCTGAGATTAATTGGTATTATGAGGTATGTTATGGTATCTCCTCTTTTTGGGCGCCAGTTAAGTATTTATACTTAACCCTAATACTGCCGATTTTGCCTGGAATTTTCACCGAAAATCTGATGGAAATTTCGGCGAAAATCTCTTTGTAAATGGATTGACCGCCGGCTGTTTTCTCCTGTGTTTTTCGGACCACCGGGTTCTCGGCGAAAACTTGGAGTTTTCACCGAAAACTCTCCTTGGTTGACATCAGCCGATTTGTTCTTGAGTTTTTGCCGAAAACTCCAAGGGATTTTTGGCGAAAACCTCAGTGTAAATGGAGCAGGAATTGGTTCGACTTGATTGACTCATGGGATCGATTCCGGTGCGATTCCTCGAGGTTCCAACGCCTTAGACACGTCCTTGGCTACTTTATTTGACGAAAAAAACCTGTGCTAACATGAAAACACTAGAAAACCATCAAATAGACCCGAAACGGGCCAAAGTAACACAAATGGCACGAGATAGAGTAGTTGAATGAATATTCGTTATTCTACCCTAAAAACCATGTCTTAAGCAAGGAAATGTCGCTTAAATGAGGCTGATAATCACGTCAAATCGAGTGTCATCAAAATACCCCATACTTAAGCTTTTGCTTGTCCTCAAGCAAACTGAATAGAAATGCTCATGTTCACAAATGATAAGATTTTTCATATTGGAGTTCAATCAAACACAATGAATTATTAGACAGATAATTCCAAGAACAAGAAACCTAACATGCATACTGATCAGCCAAACAACCTAGTCTCACTAAAATCTGCACACGACAAGTAGTAGCAACCAATTATGCACGAATTTGACCTGACCGACCAGACTCCTCACACAGGAAATATTTAGTAAACGGGGAACTCTCACTCTCTGTGTTTAAGGACGTGTTTATGCTCTCAATCATTTTCTATTACTGAATTCTGTCATAAGTTTGCAATTCGACCACATCTCCACCACTGTGACAACAGGAGTAACTAGTCATGAAGGACTTCCCTGTTAGGACTGTAACGAATTCTACACTACAAGGGTTTATGATGAGATGGATGATGGGAATGTATGATGATGGCTTTGGTGCGGTGTAGCTTTCGACTAACTTCCCTCGAATCTAGCCTATGGCTTCCTACCGTCTAACCAGACACGGGTGGAATAGTGTACGCTCGTCCTATGATACCCTCAAGCAACCTAACACTTTGTTTTGCATATTTCTTTTCTTTTCTTTACATTTCCTTTTGACTTCGTTCTTCCGTATGTAGGGAGAAGAACGTTATTGAACTATACTATAAACTTTCAAACTTTAAACTTTTTCTGTTTTTTCGAATTTTCTTCTTTTTTTCTTCTTTTCTTTTATTTTTCTTTGTGCCGATTCTTTATTTTAGTTGCTAGAGGGGTTTACACGTTCGTACATAATAGCTAAGACCACCTGTTTAATGGCTATAGGCAGGTTACCACAAACCGACTTTCGGTAGGTCAATCTAGAACTACAACCACAGGGGATCAACGGGGAATGAAAGAATGGGGAATGACTGTAATGTATATCGAACCGAAAGAACATGCCAAGCTCAAGGTTTTACACCTAATGGATTTAACGTTTAGGTAGGCTATCTGGCTTAGTAGCTGAATCTAGGTGCCCCTATCATTCTAGAACTCGTGTCATCGTGTGGTCTCGAGTAGGTCTCATGCAAATTCTAACTCATTCAAGCAAACAGAAAACCACTCAAAAAGAATTGAAATTGCAAGTTACGTGCAATGGATCAAAAGCTCACATTTGGTTTGCTAGTCGGATTCGGTCATTTTCATGCAATCAAGGTGACAAACTACACATGATTTTTCAAAAAAAAAATCTGTTCTGACCAGGCAAATAGCATCAAAATAAACACGTTGGTTTTCAGGTTCTAGGTTAAGCAGTCTAAGCATCATTATGAAAGATAGAACAACAACTTAACATCAAAAATCAAGAACTGAGCCATTCTAATGCTAGAGAAACTAGAAAGGCACCGAGAAACACACAACACACAATTAAGGGCAATCAAGTTCATGCAAGGTTCTCTAGCATCGTACCCCACACTTAAATCATTCTGTGTCCTCACAGGACTAAACTAGAGTAGAGAGGTACGAAGAACCTGGAATGAGATGGTCGGTGTAGGGGATGAGCACGGATAGCCCGGAGCGGAGCGGAGTAGCTACTCGAGTTCCTACAAAACAAAAACAACAAAAAGATCAAAAGGATACCAGGACAAGTGTCCCAGATCCACACAGAATAAAAGTCGAACAAAGAAGGTTTAGGGGAATTTTGAAAATATTTTTGACTCTTTTTTTTAACGGATTTTCTTGGATTTTTTGGCGAAAAAAAGTGCAAGTTTTCGCCGAAAATTTTAGTTCAAAACGTCTGCCGGTTTTCAAAACAAGTTTTCACCGAAAATTTTAACTAAAATCGACCAGAAAGCTCAGGGGTTTTCAAAAGAAGTTTTCACCGAAAATTCAGAGGATTTTCGCCGAAAAATTTACCCTGCAGTATTGAAAATATTTTCGCAATTCCGGCAAACTTCAGAAAATCACAATTAAATCGACAAAAATCGGAACAACCTCAAACAACTTGCGATTGAAACGATGACACACAAACTACACAAGAAAAATAAGAAATCAAGCAAACTAACACTTTTGGCTCCCCCGAACCGACTCTGAAACAACGAGTTCGACACAAATTGAAAACTGACTCCAGCCGTGGGTTGCCTCCCATGAAGCGCTCTTGCTTAGCATCCTTGAGCCGGACGATACCTGGACGGCGATCAAAAGACATCCCAACTCAGGATTTCTCTTAGGCCCGAGTCGAAGTTCATGAAATATGGCCTTGTGGATCCTCCGGCAAGTGTGAACTTCTTCCCGTGTGCGTGAATTAGCTTGGTTCGTCCATCGGGAAGGTGACAAGAAATTTTGAATGGCCCGAACAGTTCTTTCGAAGAAGCGTCCTTCAGAGGATTATCCTTCTCTGGTGGCTCGGTAGACGGGGGCTGAGCAATCGGCTTCCAAACCACCTTCGTCTTCTCTTTATTCTCCTTCTTTATCTTGCCAAGATCTTTAATGTTTGTTGATTCATGAGGGGATGCCGTCGGATCCTCCTTCTTTCTTGGCTTTTGTGTCGGCAGCTCATTCTTCAGATTGGGGACCTGTCCAACACCTGACAAGCAAATTTCTAAAGAAACTCCAGATTTTTCATGAGACCTAGAGTTGACCGAAGTCAACTCCACAGCTTCAACAGATAAACAATGCATCTATTCTTTGACTGGGACTTGCATACCGTCCTTGAGGCAGAATGTCATGGTGTCCTTGCCGACCCTTAATGTCAAAGAGCCATTCAGGACATTAATGGTAATGTCGGCTGTTGCCATGAATGGTCGGCCTAGGAGAAGAGTGACATCTTCCTCTCGAGTATCCATGACAACAAAGTCAGTCAGAATAGTAAAAGGACCACAACGGACAACCACGTTATCTATTATTCCCCTAGGTAGTTTAACAGACCTATCGGCAAACACTAAATGCATGCTAATTGGTTTCAACTCTCCTAGGTTCAATTTCTCAAACAGGCAAGTAGGCATAACATTGATAGAAGCACCTAGATCAATTACACTACGATCAATCTTCACATCATTAATAGTGCAAGGCAAAGTAAAAGCACCGGGATCTCGACACTTAGATGGGGTGGTATGGGTGTCGCTTGGCCCTGGATAGTGGAGCATTCTTCCTCGAGGGAGACGGGAGACAACTCTTCCTTCTTCTTGTTCTTCACAGGATCCTTTGCGATTTTGTCAGCCTCCGGTATCACCTGGATAGCATCAGTAACTGGTGTATTCATATTCGTGTTCTTCAAGTATCCATACCACTTTCTGTACCCGGTATCATGATCTTTCTCCTTTGATTGCGCGGCCTTAGAAAACAGAATCCGAGGCTGATATAGAGGGAGAGGTGGCGTAGGTGCTGTCTTTGTCAGGAAGGTGGGGCAGTCACCTCCTCTTCTTCTTCTCTATCCTCCTCCTCGATCTCTGGCTTGTCAATGGCTATGGCATCAGGAATTATGGCCGGTTCAGGAGCTGCAGGATCAGCTGATTGCTTGTCGCTTCTTGTGGAGATAGCCTTGACGTGCTCCTTCCTAATGGCAGAGTCGTCTTGAACCGATGATTGATTAAGGAGGGGGCTACTAGTTAGCAGTCTAAACATGTTATTCACCATGCTCTCCATTATTTGACCTCGAGCTTCATGTTCTTGATTTAAGACGGCTTGAACCTTGAATTTCTTCTCATAGTTATCGAGCCTTGCCATGATCAGGTTGAGCTTCTTGTCTACCTCGATATCCCTTGTGTTCCTTGATGTAGATCTCTGAGGTTGATCTTGATAACTATCGCTCAAGTACTGATTCTGACTCTGGTTGAATCCGAAGTTGTAAGGAGGACGCTCTTGGAAGCTTCCTTGTTGTTGAGGAGGTTGTCTGAACTGACGATAGTCGGGGTAGCCTCTTTGATTGTTGGTGAAGCCTTGATCAATAAAGTTCACTTCCTCTGTAGACCAGTTTCCGAAAATCTTCTTCATTTCTTTCTGCACTTCAATCTTGATCTGATCTTCACGGCTTGGTCGGCTCTCAGCTGCTCCAAACTGTCTCTCCCAGCTTCTCGACTTAGATGCGCAGTTTGCAAAGTGAAGAAGAGCAGCTTCCGGTGCGAGCGCGGTGTAGTCTCCATCAGCTAAGGAGTTAACCCATTCAGATGACTCTTCGTTCATACCCCAAGCAAATATCTCAGCTAGCTGCCACTGAGTGAAGCCATGATGAGGGCAGCTGTGGAGGAGTTCCTGGAATTCATTCCAAGCGTCGTATAAGCTCACTCCTTCTTTCTCTCTGAACCTTGAGATGTGTTCCTGTAAGCATTGTTTTGGAAGTGAGGAGTATTCCTCTATTCATTCTTGAGCAACATCCTCCCAGTTGGTGTAGTGACCGGGTGGCTTGCTAATGAGCCATCTCTTTGCGGCGCCTCGAAGTGAGAGTGGGAAGGCTCGCAAGCACAAGGTATCCTTATCGAGGCTCCGACTCTTAAAGGTCTCGCAAAAAGCAAGGAAATCCGGCAAGTGTGTGCATGGATTATCATGAGGCTTTCCTTCAAACTGTAGATCCCTAGAGATCATTTCCAAGAAGGCGGTTTTGATCTCATAGGCAGGACCGTCTTCATCGCGCGACACGAAGATGGAACACCGAATACTAGCAACACTTGGCTTATTGTAATCCGCAAGACTCTTTTGAGCAGCCATTGCGGTAGGGGAAGGTGGATTGGAGGTGATTAGCTTCTGAATTTCTTAACCTACAAAAGACAAAAACAAACACAACCGGTGTAAAATCAAAGTGTGATGGAAAATGCAAGATGGAAAGTAGAAGAATAAAATGCCAACTCTTCTTTCAAACAATATAGAAGAGTCCCCGGCAATGGCGCCAATTTGATGAGCTGTAAAACAGTGATCAAATACTACCAAGCTAACAAGCTAAGCAGATCGTATTCCACAGGGTTTCTTCTAATCGTTTACTCAAATATGCTGCAATTTATTCAAGTATGAACACGTTGTGCGTGGTGTGAGTTCCATGACTTCTAGACTAAGATGCAGGAAAATTAAAATGAAATTAAAAGACAGAATGATTGGTTGGTTTAGACAGACGACAGACAAACTTAGATTTCGAATCCCCCTTAGATCACCAAGGCAGGAGCAATCACAAGACCAGCAGTTTTCAATTCTCATTCAATCAATTTTTATACACCACCATAACTCCTGACCCTTAGGTTTAATACCGGCGAACGTTCGCTCTATCCGTTCTAACTACCAAGATTAATTAGCCGCCCGGGTACGGTCGCCTCTCGCAACGACTTAACTTAACTGGTGCAATTACTAATGATTTATGAGTTGCTCTTGCAGTGGATTAACCCTAACTGGTTCCTACAAAGGCACACTCCAATGATTAGGTTAACTGGTTGAATTCATGTTTTAAAGAGAGGCGAGCGTTCGCTTCTATCCTCAGCTTAACAAGAATCTAAACTAGGTGATCAAGGAAGACAAGTTTATGCGCCAAAGCAGGGAAGCTGTCTGGCGACTAACCCTAGCTTGCATAAACCTAATCTAGGCGATCAACCTGAAAAGAAACAAAAACAATGAAGAACAAAACAACCGTGCAAAGAGAAACTGATTGAATTTTGAATCTAATTACCGCCGATCCGTGGCCGCTTTAAAGCCCTGGTCACTTAGGGTTCATCTAATCTAAGCTCTACAAGTTCAGCTACTCACAACGATAACAGAAGAATCGAAGGCAACAAAGGAAATCATCATACAGAGGAAGAACAGATAAGAACTGAAAAACCTAATTCTGACGACTCTGGCGAAGCTTCGATCTCCGGTAATCTTCAATCCTAGCTCCGAGTCTTCGAGGTGAAAGGGATGGCGTCACGGTCTCTTCCTGGCTCTTCGAACTCTAAACTCTCCTCCAGAACTCGGGAGAATTCTGAGATTAATTGGTATTATGAGGTATGTTATGGTATCTCCTCTTTTTGGGCGCCGGTTAAGTATTTATACTTAACCCTAATACTGCCGATTTTGCCTGGAATTTTCACCGAAAATCTGATGGAAATTTCGGCGAAAATCTCTTTGTAAATGGATTGACCGCCGGCTGTTTTCTCCTGTGTTTTTCGGACCACCGGGTTCTCGGCGAAAACTTGGAGTTTTCGCCGAAAACTCTCCTTGGTTGACATCAGCCGATTTGTTCTTGAGTTTTCGCCGAAAACTCCAAGGGATGTTCGGCGAAAACTTCAGTATAAATGGAGCAGGAATTGGTTCGACTTGATTGACTCCTGGGATCGATTCCGGTGCGATTCCTCGAGGTTCCAACGCCTTAGACACGTCCTTGGCTACTTTATTTGACCGCAAAAACCTGTGCTAACATGAAAACACTAGAAAACCATCAAATAGACCCGAAACGGGCCAAAGTAACACAAATGGCACGAGATAGAGTAGTTGAATGAATATTCGTTATTCTATCCTAAAACCCATGTCTTAAGCAAGGAAATGTCGCTTAAATGAGGCTGATAATCACGTCAAATCGAGTGTCGTCACGTATAGTATCAAATTCCTGACAAATAGGGTTCCGTTGTTCCTCACGGGGACATTTCCACGGAGCCTAGCAGGGGTCATGTGTAGCAGGAGGTGGGAAAGGAGAAGAGGCCTCTAAGCT
This sequence comes from Linum lewisii, assembly GCA_034768395.1. NCBI lineage: Eukaryota > Viridiplantae > Streptophyta > Magnoliopsida > Malpighiales > Linaceae > Linum > Linum lewisii. The sequence continues at coordinate 20,943,899 of CM068303.1, forward strand.
TTGGATGGGAGAATCCGACGGCCTTGTGATCTCCTCCGAACGCCCCTCGTCGCCATTAGGAATTTTGCCGAGAGAGCTCATTAGGGTTTTTTCAGCTCCGATGTTTAAATTGTCCAACATGTTATTCATTAAGATTTAAAAAAATAATTAAGTTAAAGATTATTCTCGGCTAGCAAATTATTGAACTAAACTTAATAATAATTTTTATTCTTTAATACTTTGTTATGGATAATAAATTAATAATTATTAGGCTGGACAGAAATATTAACATAAGAAAAATGAATGGGATGTCCCATCCTTTATTCATTTAATCAAAAGGGGTCTAATTTATTTAGCCCCAAACATGGCCCAAAAGCCCACACCAAGAACAAGGGGGCTGGTTGACCAGGTGGTTAGAATAAAATCCGACTGGTACGCCTAGAAACTACCAAACTCGGCCTGCAGTGGGGGTGGGAAAGACCGAAAAACCTGATGATATTTTAAATACCATTCACAGAGTCAATGGCACAATCATTAAAGAACGAAAAACTAAAATCTAACCCTAAGTAGGTCATATATAAACAAAAAATGAAGCAAAATCAGACTCTTACTCTCTCTCTTCATCTGGGCCACCCTCCACTCTCTCTTTTTCCCTCATTTTCCTCATCCTCTCTACCTCTCTTCTCTCAACAAAACAACAAAAACCCAGAACACCCTTCCTTACCTTACCTTACCTTACTTTATGCCATCACCGCCGCTTGACCCCCGAGCACCTCCGCCGTGCCACCGAGCGCTGATCTCTATTCTAATGCGTCTCTTTCGTCGAGAGCCTCTACAATCCATCACCATTCGTTCAGTGTCATCTGAAAAAGGTCGCCAGCGACGATGGTAAAATTGTCATTGTCATCATTGATTTACCTCATGGCGTCACTGCTTGTTGCACCGAAATCATCGGAGGAGGTACGGATACTCCCTTCCGGTCATCCTAGACGATAAAAAAAGGTAGACTCTTCTTTTTAGTCATTTCAAAACTTTTCTTGCTAACTGGCTTGGCTAAATAAATGGGTTTTACTTTGCTCGATTATTTCAGATTCTAATGTTTGATGATGACTAATTGTGATTATTGGAAGGCAGCAACACAAAAAGGAGATTAAGGCTTTTGGTCAGAGATAAGCAGGTTGGATTAAAGGTAAAAACTCTTGACTTTTGTTCATATGGATTGGATTTTTTTGGAATCACTTTGTTGTGTTCTGCATAGGTAAAAACCCTTTATATTGTGTTCATATACCGATACAGGTATAGAATATCTTTCCCCATTTCTCCATTTAAGGTTCATGATGTCTCAGAATAGTAGATAGCATACCTATATGGGTAGAAGATAATTCTAATACTCGTTGTAGCTTCCCACCTTAGAAGACTCGGTCGAACCACGGGTTTAATTCCTAAATGCGCAATATGTATATACTATTGGAATTGTGGAATGTTGGTTGCAGGAGGATGGCCCTGCCAATGTGGGGTCGTCCTATGAACGATGAACATGAGGGTGGCCCTAGACCTTGGGACATGATCACCTCTGGTTTTTACTATTATAGGTGGGGTGGTCGGTAAGGCTAGCAGTCCACCCGTGATAAGTGTGGATTTGTGATATGGATTTGTGAAATGGAATTGGGAAGTAGAATTATGAAATGGAATTGGGAAGTAGAATTATGAAATGGAATTGGTTGAGTGGAATTGTGTTTGTTGATGTGTGAAACTGATGTGGTTCTATTAAATGAATTAAATGATAGAATTGGGAGGAGCCAACGTTACCCCACCCGAAATACTGATTGTGACTGAGTCTGATTCAATGGGGTGAATCCCTTGGTTGGGTTGCCAAGGTCGGTTGATTTTCTCCTTCGTGGAAGGATCATTTTGAGGATGCGTCGGAATGAACACTCCGTAGTGGAAGGATCCGTTGAGGATGCGTATGGATGTGATGGCCGGCGGGGTAGCGGGGGAACAACTCCTTATGGCGCCTAATTAACTCATCTAGTTAAATGAAGTGTGAATTGTTGTGTGTGTGTGTTGATGTGTTGGATGTGATTGAGAATTGATTTGTGATGTGCTACTAGACCATGTTGATGTTAATTCTTGTATATTATATAATGATGTGTGATGATGTGGTATTCAACTTATTAATTTTGAATTTGCGTTGGATTTTTTTATGAATATTGGATGATATTGTTGGGGTTGATGCATGATGGGAATAGGGATAGAGGGAAATAAGTGATCACCTAGGACTATCCTATTAGGTTGTTAAAATGAACTGGACGTAAGAGTGGGTCCCATTATTGTATTCAGTTGTGGGAGTCTGGGATGCTCCCTAGGTAGCTCTTCGCATAGTTAAGCCTAGTGGGTTCACTCAGTTTCATTAGGAAACTGATCCCCTCTTAGTCTCTCTTTTCAGTTAGAAGTAAGTTGGTGAGCCGAGCTTGGAGCAGCAGTTGTAGCGGTTGGAGTTTGGATATAACAGACGGCTAAAGGACGGTGACTGAGGAATTAGAGGACGGTTTTGTATTTTATTCAGTTGAGGTTTTGGGGATTTTGGAATCATATATTCTGAATACTGAATTTGGGATTTGAAATTGTATTTGGTTTGAGGTTTAAATTATGGAAGCTTCCATTTTCTTTTGTTTTTATGCCACTATTGAGTTAAACAATATTTAATTGGTTTCTTTACGTCTTTTAGTCAAACCGTAAGCTCGGTTCCTGGTCTAAACACGGGTTGAACCCGGGTGATTTGGGACGGGTGTTAGAAATGGTATCAGAGGCTGGTTTGTCTCTGCTACATAGGTGAATTGTTCATTCTATTAGAGGATTAGGTACCCTTTATTGGAAGGGACAGAACATCAATGCAGCACTAGCATTCCAATGATCTTTCAAACAATTTTAACTGGGTTGAGGTTTTGAAATGAAACTGAGTTTTAAGAAACAAAGTGATTTGAGAATTTGTCAACTGAAAATATTTTGGTCCTCGGTCCTCCTATGTCACCAAGAAAGTCAAGAGATGAAAGGTCACAACTTGAGGAAGTAGTTAATATGGAATGAAGTGTCGGATATGGAGAAATGAGTGGACTGTGGAACTAGAGACGTAGTTAATTAGTACGTTAACTACCAATCAAGTATTCAAGGAAAGAATGCAGTAGTGCTACCCTTAGACAATGACAGTTCGGTGAAGAGCAACGACAGTTCTTTTAGTAGAGTACGCAAGGCTTTGAAGTTGTGGAGTGGGGTTAATGAACTAGAAGCGGAAGCTAGGATGCTATCACATGGATGAGTTTTGGAGGGATGTTTAGTTGGTGAACTGGAAGTTGAGTAGGGCAATGAGTCGGGAGGAGTTACAGGAATCTACTTGGGTGTTTTAATGAGATTTCGAAATGAAGTTTTAATAGCATGATAGTTTTAAGGGGTTTAAATTTGTGAAAATCTATGGATTTAAATTGTTTGGGGAATAGAATTTTACAATTTGAAATGTTGTGTAAAATTTTAGTTTTGAATCGTGATTGACATTCTTAAACGGGTTGTTTTGAAGGAAATGAGTACTGATTTTTAATGTGTTTAAATTTCAGATGTAGATTTGAATGAGATTTTGATTTATTGAGAAAAATTGTGAATTTTGTTTTCATTTTTTTTAGATTTTAAATGGGTTGGAGGAAGAAAATTGTAATTTCGGTATTAAAACTTTTAATAGATGAGAAATTTATGATTTTAAATTATCGATGTATTTTGGTGTTGAACTCGGGCATTAGATTTCTTTAAGTAACTCGTGTTGAGGTTTTGAAAAGTAATATTTAAGTGAGTTGGTATTTTAAACAAGAATTAAATTTGTATTTCTATTAGCTTTGGAAAAGTTATAATTTTGATTCTAAGGAGATGTGCAAATGTTTTTAGCTTTTGGAAATGAGTGGGGTTGTTTGGTATGGGTGCTATTGAATTCAATAGCACCCAATACCTTGTTATTGGCAATAACCTTATTTTTTAGAACCTAAATAACATGATATTAGGTGCTAATTTGGGGGTGTTTTGATATACACCTCTAGAGGTGTATTTCTAAAGGGGAAGAGGGATATTGGATTTTTGGGACAAATTTGCCCTTTTCTTGGGGTCCAAATTACATGCCACTATGACAGCTCACTTTTGTCCTCATCTGCTTCTCTCTCACCAGCATTCGATTTTTTTTCCACTCCAACGTAGCTGTCCGTCGAAGGGAAGTCAGCCATCGGAGGGCAACACGTCGTCGAAGGGAAGCCAGTCGACGGAATCAAATCGCGGTAAGTCCTCCATCGGTACTCTTCACTCTTAGGGCTTTTCTTGGAAGACTTCCACAAACCCATGACAACGAAAGCAAATCGCAGGTAAGTCATCGGTCTCTGCTCCATATTGTTCGACCTAGGATTGCTCAAATCGACCCCATTGCTCTTCATTTTGATTATTCAATCTGAATCGAGTTGCCCTTTTACCAACATCCAAAATAGACCTCTAATTGCAGCTGCATGATGGAACGCTGCAGAGCGGTGATCAAATACTACCAAGCTAAAGAGAGCTAAGCAGATCGTATTCCAGGGGTCTTCTAAGATTGACTACTTCAAAACTGGCAAAATACTCGAATGCAAGCAAGTTGTGCATGGTGTGAGTTCCACGACTTCTAATTCTAAGAAATGCAGAGAAATTAAAAATTAACTAAAGCAGATTGAAAATTAGGGTTTGAAAACAGAGATGACAAACGAACTTAGACTTTGAATCCCCCTTCATTCCCAGAGCATTGGCAATCAACAGATCAGCGGATTTCGATTCTCATTCAATCAATTACAAAGACACCACCATAACTCCTTACCCTTAGGTTTAAGACCGGCGAACGTTCGCTCTATCCGTTCTAACTACCAAGATTAACTAGCAGCCCGGGTACGGTCGCCTCTCGCAACGACTTAATTAACTGGTGCAATTACTAATGATTAATGAGTTACTCTTGCAGTGGATTAACCCTAACCGGTTCCTACGAAAGGCACGCTCCAATTATAAGGTTAATTGTTCAATTCGATGTTCTAAAGTAAGGCGAGCGTTCGCTTCTATCCTTAGCTTAACCAGAATCTAATCTAAGTAATCAATCCAGACAAGAAACATGAACAAGGAAGAACAAATCAAACATGAAAAAGAACTGATTGAATTTCGAATCTAATCACCGCCGATCCGTGACCGCTTTAAAGCCCTGGGTCACTTAGGGTTCATCTAGTCTAAGCTCTAACGAGTTTAGCTACTCATGTATATCACAAAAGAAACAAAGATAAAGAAAGAGTTCATCATCCAGAGGAAGAACAGAAAAGAATCTGAAAAGCCTAATTTAGACGACTCTGACAAACTTCGATCTTCGGTAAATAACACTCCTAGCTCCGGTTCGTCGAGGTGGAAGGGATGGCGTCACGATCTCTTTCCAGCTCTTCGAACTCTAACTCTTCGCTCCAGAACTTGAGAGGATTCTCTGAATTCTGATCTCGAAAAGTTGTATTTTGTGAATTATGATATTTTTTTTTGGGCCGCCGGGTTAAGTATTTATACTTAACCCTAATCAGCCGGATTTCTTCTATTGTTTTCGCCGAAAATAGTGAATTATTTTCGCCGAAAATATGCTTGTGAATGGAAGTCCCACCGGCTGATTCTCCTGTGATTTTCGTTTCAGTCCGAAAACCCAACGGTTTCGCCGAAAACTTCTTTGGCTGAGCATCAGTGAATTGTTCTTGCATTTTCGCAGAAAACCATAGGCCATTTTCGCCGAAAATGTAAGTGTGAACGGGTAGACTTTTGGTTTGACTTGATCGGCTCCTTGGATCGATTCCGGTTTGATTCCTCGAGGTTCCAACGCCTTAGACACGTCCATGGCTACTTTATTTGACGGCAAAAACCTGTGCTAACATAAAAACACTAGAAAACCATCAAATAGACCCGAAACGGGCCAAGGTAACACAATGCACATAGGCAATCGATTGAATATTCATTATTTCTACCCTAAAAACCATGTCTTAAGCAAAGAAATGTCGCTTAAATGAGGCTGATAATCACGTCAAATTGAGTGTCATCAAATACCCCACACTTAAGCTTTTGCTTGTCCTCAAGCAAACTGAATAGAAACGCTCATGTTCATAAATGATAAGATCGATTAAATTGGAGCTCAATCACACACAATGAATTATTAGACAGATCGATCCTAGAACAAGAAACCTAACATGCATACAGATCAGCCAAACTACCTTGTCTCACTAATAAACTGCACACGATAAGTAATTAGCAACCAATTATGCACGAATTTGACCTGACCGACCAGACTCCTCACACAGGATATATATAGTACAATGGGGACTCTCAATCTCTGTGTTTAAAGATGTGTTTCTGCTCTCGATCATTTTCTGCTACCGAATTCTGTCATAGGTTTGCATTTCGACCACATCTCCACCACTATGACAACACGAGTATCTAGTCAAGAAGGACTTCCCTGCTAGGACCGTAACGAACTTCTACACTACTCGGGTTTATAATGAGATGGATGATGGGAATGTATGATGATGGCTTTGTGCGGTGTAGCTTTCGACTAACTTCCCTCGAATCTAATCTATGGCTTCCTACCGTCTAACAAAACACGGGTGGAATAATGAATGCTCGTCCTATGATACCCTCAAGCAACCTAGCACTTATTCTTTTTTCTTTACACGATTTTTTTCTCTTCTTTCTTTTGAACTTTTCTTTTGACTTCGTTCTTCCATTTGTAGGAGAATAACGTTTTATTGAACTAAAACTTTGAACTTTTTCTGATTTTTCTTTTCTTCACTTTTTTTTTCGAAATTTGCTTCTTTTCTTACTTTACTTTTTTTTTCTTTTGTGCCGATTTTCTTTTAGTTCCTAGAGGGGTTTACACGTCTGGACATATTAGCTAAGACCACCTGTTTAATGGCTATAGGCAGATTACCACAAACTGACTTCCGGTAGGTCAATCTAGAACTACAACCACAGGGGATCAACGGGGAATGAAAGAAATGGGAAATGGCTGTAATGTATTATTGAACCGAAAGAACAGGCCAAGCTCAAGGGTCTAAACCTAGTGGATTTATCGTTTGGTAGGCTATCTGGCTTAGTAGCTGAATCTAGGTGCCCCTATCCTTCTAGAACTCGTGTCATCGTGTGGTCTCGAGTAGGTCTCATGCAAATTCTAACTCATTCAAGTAAACAGAAAACCACTCAGAAAGAATTTAAATTGCAAGTTACGTGCAATGGATCAAAAGCTCACAGTTGGTTTGCTAGTCAGATTCGGTCATTTTCATGCAATCAAGGCTACAAACTACAAGTGTGATTTAAAAATTCTGTTCTGACCAGGCAATTTAGCATCAAAGTATACAAGTTGGTTCTCAAGTTCTAGGTTAAGCAGTCTAAGCATCATTATGAAGGTTTGAACAACAACTTAACATCAAAAATCAAGAACTGAGCCATTCTAATGCTAGAGAAACTGGAATGGAATCATGAGGCACACATAAAACACAATCAAGGGCAATCAAGTTCATGCAAGGTTCTCTAGCATCCTACCCCACACTTAAATCGGACTGTGTCCTCACAGGACTAATTCTAGAGTTCAGAGTGGAGTAGAAGAACCTGGACCGAGATGATTGGCGTAGGGGATGAGCACGGGTCCTCGGAGCGGACGGAATCTACCCAAGTGAAGCAAAGGGAATCTCCCAACTGTCTACAAAACAAAAACAAATAAAACATAAAAAGGAAACCGGGACAAGTGTCCCGGATCCACACAGAAAAAAGTTGGACCGAAATCCGAAAAGAATAAATAAAAAGAAGACACCAGAAAAGGAATACAACCCGATCACTGCTGGTCAGGTGAGCCGGGAGGTGGAAAGTGGAGAAATTCGCCGAGCTGGCGTTGCCACGCCAGCTGTGCCTCATATCGCCTGTCGGCGCGGCGCATATGTTGCTGCATAATAGTCCATCGCGCCTCTTGAGTGGCGTTGTCGGTGATGCGCCACTCCTGCAGTCGCTCGTACAATTCTCCAACATCTGTGGGTGGTGTCGGGGCTGTTGGGGAGGCGCCTGGTATGGATCGGGAATGTGCGGCGGCGACTGGTGAGCATACCCTGCCTGATGATGTGGCGAGGGTATATAGTCTTGGAACTCTGGCGGCGGCTGGGGCTGCTGCTCCTCAGCATCATCGTCTTCCTCCGACTCGACCACAGGCTGGCGTGGAGGATCTGCTGCTACATGGGGGCTGAGGTCGAGTTCTAAGTCGTACTCAACCGCCAAGTCTCCTCCAACGGTCCTAACTCGGTGTCGTGGAATGTTCGGGCCATATTCATGGCTGATGTCGAAGGAGAGGATGAGCTGACCTATGAAGTTACCCCCCAAGAGTCTGCGAGGTGGCGTCTTCCTCTTGGTCTTCTGGCGGAAGATGCGAGCCAGTACCAAGCCGGGGTGTAGAGGGTAGCTCTCTCGGATGGCTCGGAGAAGCATAAGCTCCTCCTTCAGGATATGGTGGCGATCCTTATCTGGAACATATAAAAGCGACCTACGCCAAACCATATGAATAAATTTAAAGAGAGGGTGGGAGAGCGACTTAACTGAGTTATGCTCCCCAAGGCGATCGCCAGGTACGCCTGTCATGTGGCTCCAGAGCGCGTGGTACTCCTCCTCGTTATCATCGTCGCCCTAGCCTAGATGATGATCGTGATAATGCTCGTAGGGGATGCCAAGATGAGCAACAAACTCATCGTAGGTGAGCTGCCTGTACACCCCACCAAGATAGAAGGTGACAACCTTCTGGCGCTGCTTCCTCTTATGCTCATCCAGATCAAATGTCGCCCAGAACTCCTGGAGGGCAATGTCTGGGAACTCGGCAGCGATGGTGGTCAGCTCTAGGAGACCTGCCGGTGCTAGGGCGTCATGCACGTTCCGGTGGTAGTCCTCGTCGTGATCGAAGAGGGACTCCTGATAAGTAATTTATCAAGGTCGTATTCCTCAAGGCCCTCTCATAGGCTAATACTCACAAGGTTCGTGAACGGTCCATACATTTTGAGTTGAGATTTGGTTTGAAAGAAAACAAGCTAAAAAGCATAAACAAGCAAGGTAAAATTGATAAGAGGAATTGAGGATCAAACAAGAGAAAGGAGTTTAGTCTAGCAAGGGGTTTCTTCAAGCTCAAGGTTCATGAAAGCTGGATTGAATCTCAAGCAACGATGTGTAATTAATGACCATGCATCTCACTCAAGTAGAATCAACGAACTCTCGCACAATTGACTCTCTATTCCTAGACCAAATGCACCATGCTCTCACTATGTGAACAAAGGGAATGGAATGCTTTAAACTAGCTCAATGAAATGCTTGGAACTTGAATTCTATGCTAACAATCATCTAGCACAAGTTAATGATGCAAGACACTCTCATGTCAATCATATAACACTAGTTTAGCAATCACAAGGGTCTTTCAACCTTCAAATGAAAGAAAACTAAATGCACACCAAGTGTTTGATAAAATGACAACAAGGAAAACAAGCTCAAAATGGTTGTAACTTGATAATCCAATCTCTCAAATCATCCAATTACAATCCTACAACCTTAGATCAACATCAATCAATCATTCTCATGTATTGAAAGACATAACAATACCAAAAGAACAAGTCAAGCTCAAATGGCTACAAAGCACAAGGTCTAGGATCATCATCTTACACAAATGGCTATAAGAACATCAATCCAAACAATCAATCACCTATCCTAGCTTGATCCATCCCTCACTAAACTAAACCTAAGTTTAGCCTAGCTTAACCATGGAGGAAACCTGAAATTGAGGAGAGGAGATCATCCTTGCTTCCATGGAGGATCTTCTCACTTTGCTCTTCAAGCTCAAATCCAAGGGTGGAAGGCTTCACTTAGATCTTCAAATTGATCAACAATTGAGGGAGGTTGGTGTGTGGTTGAGGGAGAGGATGATGATGGAATTGGCAATTGAGAGAGAAGAGGTGTCGGCGATGGTGTTGAAAAATAGAATAATGAATTGATACCTCTATTTTCGCCGCCTTCTCCCCTTATATAGCCGCTGGAAAATGCCCAATATTTTCGGCAAAAATTATGCAATAAATTCGCCGAAAATGCCTTTGAAGAACCGGCTGGAAATTTCTTCATATATTTTCTGCGAAAACATTTAAGGGTTTTCGCCGAAAATCCTTCATAGATCAAAAGTCCGCTCTCTGCCTAGAGTTTTCGGTCCGAGAACTTGAAAATCTCGCCGAAAACTTCTTCTTCGGCGAAAACTATATGATAGTTTCGCCGAAACTGTCTTCAGCTGAAAGTCGTATTTTCTTCGATTTTGCCACGTCCATATCTCCTCCGTCCTAGCTCCGATTGACCTCCCGTTTGATCCCACATGCTCCTTGTCACCAGTACTTCAATGCCAAGACCTGAAAATACAAAGAAAACAGCTCCAATAGACAAGGAAATGGACTCAAAGTAGCAACCGGACAACAAATGGACAGTTAGCACAAAACATCAATAAAAGCATAATAAGCATGGCATTTAAGGATCAAACACGGCATTTCATAGGTCAATCGAGGACTTAAAATGCACTAAAAATGATCACATCAAATTTCCCTACGACTAAGCTTTGCTTGTCCTCAAGCAAAAGAATCAGAAAACATCCAAGTTCACAAATGACAAGATCGGCTCCATTGAGATTCAAGCAATAACAATTCGATTTAAACTGTTCCACGAACAAACTAAACCTACACATGCAAGAACTTCAACCAAACAAGTCCAGACCTCACTAATATATGCACACTTCAAGTAGTGGTTAATTGGGATACAGAAAAACTGACCACGACAACACCGACTCTAATTAAAAGGACTTGAACTCAGGAGATGGAACGGAAAAGGCGGGGATAGGAGAGTGATGTGTGATCATGATGTGGCTATCGACTCGACTTCATCCGCTTCTAGATCCGCACTTTACAAAATCGGGCGTAGGATCAAGGGCTACATTTGAGAACTTCTTTTTTTTTCTTTTTCTTTTCTTTCTCTTTTCTTCTTTTCATTTTTTTCCTTCTCTTTTCTTTTTCTTACTGCATACTAGTGCTCGATCCAACACTTCACTTAGGTGTTGAACCTGCCTAGCTCACAGCTTTTGCCTTTGCTAGTGCTCAACCCGACACTTCACTTAGGTGCCGAGCTTGCCTAGCTTAGCTTTTCTTTTATTTTATTTTCATTAGCCACTTGATCCCTAGCCCCTTACAACTTCAACACAAGATTTCGAATTGGATTCCGTCTAATCTCAAGCCACAATCACGTTTAAGAAAAACATGGAAAAGGGGTGAGAATACTGACTTCCTTCATCATCTTAGACCGGTGTTATCAAGCCAATCAACCAACATACAAGAGTGATGAAATCTCTGTTCTGGCCTAGACTCAATTTGATATTAGCGCTAACATGCTGGTTATAGGTTCTAAGTGGAACAGTCCAAACGTCATTGTGAAAGCTTGAAGCCAATCAAACACCAAAAGTCAAGAACCGAATGATTCTAAAGTAGAGGGAAACGACATTCAATTAAGATCATGCAAATCAACCAAGAAAAACATTAGACTTCTACCAAGAATTAATCACACCAAACCTCAAACTCCCCTACGACTAACACAAGCATTGTCCTCAATGATCGAGAGAGAGAGAGGGTAAGGTGGAACGAGGTTACCGCATTGGTAGAGAAAAGCTTAGGAAGCCAAAGTAGTGGAAGAGTCCCATAGCGCTCATTGTGAAGAGTGATCCGCCTAAGTGCTTGCCAAAATCCAACTCAATGAACTAGAACAACACAAAAACATAAAAGCAAAAAGTAAGGATAACATGGGGTGCCTCCCATGAAGCGCTTCTTTAACGTCTCTAGCTAGACGATAGCTCAAAGATTAAGCTAAGTAAAACCATCCCAACTCATTACCTCCTTGAAGTCGATGTCATTACCTTCGCATGGCACACGAAACTTGAATTGTACCTTACCGACTTCGGGTGGAATGAGCATGGATTTCCCGGATGGTGAGGTGGGAGCAATGGAGAAGGGACCAAACCACTTAGAGTTGAGCCTTTCATCGGGTGCTTCTTAGTCTTGTTTGTCTCACCCATTGGTGCAGCTTCCTTGCCTTTCTCAGTTGACTTCTTCACACCTTTCTTCTTAGCCTTAAGTGGTGTCTGTGGGAGTACGAAAGGTGGAGTCTCCTTTACTTCATCCGTCTTTTCCTTCACATCACTAATGGCAAACAACTCCGCAAGACTATGACGGACAAGGTTAGTGCTATTAGTAGCCGAAGTAAGCTCATGCGGATTCTTAGGATCATGGTGACTAGCATAAGACAAAGTAAATTCCATGCCATTTGAACGGTCAAAAATCATGCATTCATTGTCGACCCTAAGGGTAAGTTTGCCACCATAGACATCAATCAAAGCACGAGAGGTTGCTAAGAAAGGTCGTCCTAAAATCAAAGGCACATCGGTACTACCCAAAGCATCTAGAATAACAAAATCCACTAGGAATTCAAAAGCACCGACCTTAACCAACACATCTTCGACAATACCACGAGGAGATGTCACAGATTTATCCGCTAATTGAACATTCATTTGAGTTGGTGTTAGTTTCCCTAGGCCTAACTTCTTAAACATGCAGTACGGCATAACATTGATACTAGACCCAAATCGGCTAAGCCTCTACTTATTGCATGCTCACCAATAGTGCAAGGAATAGTAAAGCTACCTGGATCCTTAAGCTTCTCCGGTGGTTGCTTAGAGAGAATGGCGGAGCATTGTTCGTTAAGCTTTGCCAAACTAACATCCTTAAGCTTGCGTTTGTTGGTGAAGATCTCTTTCATGAACTTTGCATATTGAGGCATCTTTGTAATTGCTTCCCCAAAAGGAATTGTGAATTGCACCTTGTCAAGAATCTCAACAAACCTCTTGAAATCTTTCTCCATGGAATCCGGCTTCAAGCGAGAAGGATAAGGTGGTTTAGGCTTGTACGGAGGCACAACCGGTGCGGGAGGAGAGACCGGAGCAGCACTCGTCGTAGCCTTTTGAGAACCAACCTTATTGGTAGCTTTAGAAACCTCATTAGCCTTGGCCCCATTGTCTAGTACTTCCATACTTGTCCGTGTCATCATCGGAAACAACGTCTTCAACCAAAACATAGTCATCATCTTGAGTTCTTACCGCTTTAGGTATTGGGTCTTGGATTTGCTTACCACTCCTCAATGTTACCATCATAAGCTCCTCGAGAGCCTTGGGGTTGACCTCGGTGTTGGAGGGTAGGCTACCCTTTGGTCTCTCCGAGAGTTCCTTAGATATTTGGCCCAATTGAGTATTCAAATTGGTAATTGACGCTTGTTGATTCATGATAAGTTGAAGCATTGCCGCATTGGTGTCTTCTTGGGAGATTGAAGATCCACCTTCTTTGTTTGGAGGAGGTTTGTTGAAACCGGGTGGTCCATTACCCTTATGGGTATACATCCCCGGTGGATTAGAACCTTGCTCACCACCTTGGTTACCTTGATTTTGGTTAGCACCTTGGTTCCATTGGTTTCCTCCTTGGTGGCCTTGACTTTGATTTCCACCTTGATTCCATGTGGAGCCTTGATTGTACCCCTTGTATCCTTGGAATCCACCTTGATTAGGCTTGTTGTAATTACCTCCTTGGTTCCAAGGACGGTTGTAGTTACCACCTTGATAGTTCCCTTGAGGGTTGAAGTTTCCATAGAACCCTTGGCCTTGCACAAAGCTTACTCCCTCAATGCTTTCACCTTGGTTAGGCTCGGAAGTAGCGGAGGGGCAAATACTAACATCATGGCCTTGGCCTCCGCAACACTCACAACAAAACACCGTAGAAACCGGTGGATTACCCACTTTAGATGGCTTAGAAGGAGGCTTAGGCATACTAAGATTGCTTACTTGAGAGGCCATGGCATCAATCTTGGACATGAGGAGAGCAATCATGGGGTCATCTTCATCACGATGCCCTGGTAGCTTAGGCTTCTTACCATAGATAGACGAATCCTTTGGTGCATCAACACTTATGGCTCTAGAGTCGTAGTGAGTGTCGCTCCCATACTTGGACCTTGGAGGTTGTTGTCGAGACCAACTCCTTGTCTTGTTGGCCATCTCTGCAAAGAGTTCTAGAGCATCCTCGGGAGTGAGCGTTCTTAGATCACCTCCGGCGGCTTGGTTGATCATCCTTGTATTCTCAAAGTTAAGGGACCTAGCAAAGATATCCGCCAAGCTCCATTCGGCGAAGTTGTGGTGAGGACAAGACCGAAGAAGGTCTTGGAACCTATTCCAAGTCTCATGGAAGAGCTCTCCCTTATGTTGTGTGAAGTGATTAATACGATCCTGGATTGCATCCGTCATATAAGGGGGAAAGAACTCTTCGAGGAAGGCCTCGGCTAGTCCCTCCCATGTAGTGAATGTTCTACTAGGTTGGTTCTCCAACCAAGACTTGGCTCGACCTTTGAGTGAGAAGGGGAAGAGTCGGAGTCGCACACAATCCGGGTGAACTTGATCGTTCTTAACCGTATCGCATATCTCTAGGAAGTCTTTGAGGTGCCTTGATGGACATTCTCCATCAATGCCATTGAACACCACTCCATTTTGCACCATCTGAATCATATTGGGCTTTAGCTCAAAATATCTTGCATTTACCGGTCTTTGCACGATGCTCGAGGCTGCCTCTTCGAGGGTTGGGCGAGCATAATCGGCTAGTGTGCGCCTCGCACCTCTTTGCGATTGATCATCTTCATTAGTGTGATGCGATTGCACCGAGTGGTTATCTTCGTCTTCATGGTGAGACATGTTGTTGCGTGTGGTGCTATGAACTAGGTGAGGAGGAGAACGAGTTGGCGGTTCAAACACGACCTTGATGCCTTGGAGTCGTGCTTGGAGACGTGTGATCCGCCTCATGCACTAACACCAATCTCCTGCAAACAAGCACAACGAACACACCCGAGTAATACAACGATGCGGGATAACAAAGTAAACAAAAAGAAACAAGGAAGCTAAAAGGAAAATGGAAGGAAGTGTAAAGATCGGTTCACTAATATTTGCTTTCTTAATTAGGAATGAGAGGTCCCCGGCAACGGCGCCAAAAACTTGATAAGTAATTTATCAAGGTCGTATTCCTCAAGGCCCTCTCATAGGCTAATACTCACAAGGTTCGTGAACGGTCCATACATTTTGAGTTGAGATTTGGTTTGAAAGAAAACAAGCTAAAAAGCATAAACAAGCAAGGTAAAATTGATAAGAGGAATTGAGGATCAAACAAGAGAAAGGAGTTTAGTCTAGTAAGGGGTTTCTTCAAGCTCAAGGTTCATGAAAGCTGGATTGAATCTCAAGCATAATTAATGGCCATGCATCTCACTCAAGTAGAATCAACGAACTCTCGCACAATTGACTCTCTATTCCTAGACCAAATGCACCATGCTCTCGCTATGTGAACAAAGGGAATGGAATGCTTTAAACTAGCTCAATGAAATGCTTGGAACTTGAATTCTATGCTAACAATCATCTAGCACAAGGTAATGATGCAAGACACTCTCATGTCAATCATATAACACTAGTTTAGCAATCACAAGGGTCTTTCAACCTTCAAATGAAAGAAAACTAAATGCACACCAAGTGTTTGATAAAATGACAACAAGGAAAACAAGCTCAAAATGGTTGTAACTTGATAATCCAATCTCTCAAATCATCCAATTACAATCCTACAACCTTAGATCAACATCAATCAATCATTCTCATGTATTGAAAGACATAACAATACCAAAAGAACAAGTCAAGCTCAAATGGCTACAAAGCACAAGGTCTAGGATCATCATCTTACACAAATGGCTATAAGAACATCAATCCAAACAATCAATCACCTATCCTAGCTTGATCCATCCCTCACTAAACTAAACCTAAGTTTAGCCTAGCTTAACCATGGAGGAAACCTGAAATTGAGGAGAGGAGATCATCCTTGCTTCCATGGAGGATCTTCTCACTTTGCTCTTCAAGCTCCAATCCAAGGGTGGAAGGCTTCACTTAGATCTTCAAATTGATCAACAATTGAGGGAGGTTGGTGTGTGGTTGAGGGAGAGGATGATGATGGAATTGGCAATTGAGAGAGAAGAGGTGTCGGCGATGGTGTTGAAAAATAGAATAATGAATTGATACCTCTATTTTCGCCGCCTTCTCCCCTTATATAGCCGCTGGAAAATGCCCAATATTTTCGGCAAAAATTATGCAATAATTTCGCCGAAAATGCCTTTGAAGAACCGGCTGGAAATTTCTTCATATATTTTCGGCGAAAACATTTAAGGATTTTCGCCGAAAATCCTTCATAGATCAAAAGTCCGCTCTCTGCCTAGAGTTTTCGGTCCGAGAACTTGAAAATCTCGCCGAAAACTTCTTCTTCGGCGAAAACTATATGATAGTTTCGCCGAAACTGTCTTCAGCTGAAAGTCGTATTTTCTTCGATTTTGCCACGTCCATATCTCCTCCGTCCTAGCTCCGATTGACCTCCCGTTTGATCCCACATGCTCCTTGTCACCAGTACTTCAATGCCAAGACCTGAAAATACAAAGAAAACATCTCCAATAGACAAGGAAATGGCCTCAAAGTAGCAACCGGACAACAAATGGACACTTAGCACAAAACATCAATAAAAGCATAATAAGCATGGCATTTAAGGATCAAACACGGTCATTTCATAGGTCAATCGAGGACTTAAAATGCACTAAAAATGATCACATCAACTCCATGGAAAGAGGGCGCACGTCAGCTCCCCGAATGTGCTCGATCTTCTGGAAGCACTGAAAGTAGAAGTCAGGTAGACGGGCGATAGTGCGATGGTATCCAGCCCGGCGGGGTAATGCGGGTGGAGGACCCAGAACGGCGGGTGTGACGGGAGCGGCAGCTCCTGAGCTCGAGGCACCATCAAGTCGCGCCTTAGTCCTGCGCTCATAAGTGGTGTTCCTAAAACCAGAATGAAACCAGATTAGTCAACTAAAACCCTACCCCACACTTAGTAGAAAAACTCAATTTCACAAAGAAATGAGGGAAACTAAGTGGGATAAGCAAAGCGGAGTAACCGGTAATCATAGACAGTAAAATACATACTTAGGAACAGCCAGAATCGAATAAACACAATCAGAGTTCAAAAAGTCAAACCGACATTCAGAAAGTCAACATTTATAGCACAATGAACCCTAATCATGGCAAGACTATCACAACTTGGGGAATGATGGTAAAATATGATCTCAAATGGAAAGCATGATAATCTGAACGAGAATGAACACGTACGGCAGCCAAATGATCAAAAACAGTTCATGGTCAAACCGACATTTCTCATAAGTCAACATAACAAAGAATCAACCAAATGCATAGCAACACACGATCAAATGATATGGAAATTAAGCACAGAACTCCCTAAGCATGCTAGAACAGTTCTATAAGTTCAGCTAACCTAGTTCACACGAAAACAGTCGGCACGGAAATCGAGGCAAACCGAAAAGTCAACCGAAAGTCAACCCCGACGAAATTCAGCAATCCATATGTCAAAAGATTCGTATTGAAAATTCTACAACTTACCTTGAAGCCATGACTGCTAAAAATGAACGGGTTGGGAGGAATCGGTGAAAAACTCTGAAAACAAGGGTTTCGGTGAACTAGAGCTGTAGAGCTCCGATTTGGCTGTTCTAGGGCTTGATGGAATCAGAAAGAGGAGGGGAAAGGGGCGGCGGTGGTCGGCGATGGCGGCGGGAAACGGCGGCGACGACGGTTTTAAAGATGGGTGGCGGCGGCGATTTGAAAAAGAAAAGGGGAAGGGGGGTTTTCGGTTTTATGTTCGAAAATGAGATAAGGGAAGAGAGAGGCAGGACCAATTTTTTAAAGTGAAAATTTGCCTGATTTTCAAGGTATTTTTGGCGAAAATAAAGGGGTGTTTTCGCCGAAAATAGGAGTTAAAATGGCTCGCCGAAAACACTCAACTTTTCGAACCGAAAACATGAAATAGGAGACCGGGTTTGAAAATTCTAAAACGATTTCTCCGAAAATAGGGTTTAATTTTCGCCAAAAATTTTGAACTGTTCGGGTTAAAATATTTTCGCAAATCTGGCCAACTTCAGAAAATCAAAGTTAAATCCACAAAAATCGGAACGACCTCAATCAACTTGCAAACGACACTACGACACGCAGACTCTACACGAAAAATAATAAATCAAACAAACTGACACTTTTGGCTCCCCCGAACCGACTCTAAAATACCAAGTTCGACACAAAATTAAAAACACACTCCAGCCGTGGGTTGCCTCCCACGAAGCGCTCTTTTATTAACGTCCTTGAGCTGGACGATACCTGGACGGTATCAGGAGACATCCCAACTTAGATTCTCCTTAACGCTCGCGTCGGAGTTCATGAAGTACAGCTTCGGGACTTCTCCTGGTAAGCGTGAATCTCTTCCCGTTCGCATGCAGCAGCTTGTTGCGTCCATCGGGAAGATGATCGATGAACTTGAACGGTCCGAACAGTTCTCTGGAGAGGTCATCCTTCTTGAGTGTTACGATGGAAGGAATGAGGACTGTCGGCTTCTTTTTTTCTTTTATCTTCGGCATGGTATCACCAGGATCGGTGATCGTCAGTATTTCCTTAGGAGATGCTTTCGGCTTCTCCCTCCATACTTGTTCCGGCGCCGGTTTCTCGGAACTAATTGGTGGTGCAGCTGGCTCGGTGGAAGACGGCGGAAATTTTGGCCTCCAGACCATTTGGGTCTTCGTCTTCTTGTTCTTTCCCCACGGCCTGCTCGATTTAGTGCTCGGTGGCTTAGAAGACGCTTGCAGTTCCTTCTTCTTCTTGGGCAGCTTCTGAACCGAATTTTCTGGCTTCTTCTTTATAACCTGTTTAATATCTGCAGTAACAACTGATCTAGAGACGCTGGAAGAAGCACTAGTAACGGAGTTGACCGGAGTCAACTCCACAGTTTCAACAGCTAGGCAGTGAGATTCTTCATTCTTAGAGTCATATTTCATGCCATTTTTAAGACGGAACGTTTTCGTTTCTTTACCGACTCTTAGCGTTAAAGAGCCATTTGGAACGTTAATATTCATTCCAGTAGTAGCCATGAAAGGTCGACCTATGAGAATGGTGGAATCATCTGTACTGGTATCCATAATCACATAGTCAGCTAAAAACGTGAACGGACCACATTTAGTAACAACATCTTTAATCTCTCCCTTAGGGGTTTTAAGTGATCTATCAGCAAAGACAAGTTGCATACTATGCGGTTCAAGTTCTCCTTCCTTGTTCCCCTTCATGCCAGTCTCGATCCTTGCATTTGGCAGCAATGCTCTTGGAAAAGGAGGTTTCACGACGTACGGTGCAAGAGGAGGATCATCCTCCTTAGGCGCCGGTTCCTGTTCTTCTTCTTCCTCCGGAGTTTCAGCGATCCTGCGTAAGACAGAACAAGCATCAGCAATTAAGGTTGGGAGTTTTCGAGCGGTTACCATCTTGGCTTGCTCCTTTCTCGGATTCGGCTCTGTCTGGCTTGGAAGTTGGCCAAATGGTCGACCAGATGCTAGCATGCTCGAGATGTTGTTCACGGCTTGCTCAATTCTTTGTCCAGATGCTATCTGTTCTTGATTGAGAAGAGCTTGAGCCTTGAACTGATTGTCATGATCATCGAGTCTTGTGATGATCTTGCTGAGCTTCTTATCCGGGTCACTGACATTGTTCTCTCTTTGATGATGCTGCCCTGGATAGGTATTGTTAAGATATTGATTCTGGCGATTGCCAGGAGCAGTTCCATAATTACCTGGATTGCGATGCGACGGCTGGTAGACACCTGTCGGCGGATTGTTAGGCTTCTGATCCTGAGCTGGACCAGCCGGGCGGTTATTCTGGTTCTGGTTATGGTTGGCGCCAGCATTGTAGGGAGGTCTGTCTTGATAGTTCCCTTGCTGTCTGAAGTTACAGTAGCCAGCATAACCATTCTGATTATTGACGAAGCCTTGTTGGATGAAATTTACCTCTTCGGCAGACCAGACTTCTGCCTTACCAAAATTCTTCGGCAGACCAGTTCCTCCATTCATCACTCCGATCAAGATCGAGGAACCGAAGGAGAGTTCCTCATCTCCATCTTCACCTGTACCGTCATCTTCATCCGCTTCATACACCGAGTCACTTTCACCTCCTCCATCTCCCGCCATGGACGATAGATTACCACCACCACCACCAAATGGTGATCAACCGCCGTCGCCACCACCTGCACAGAAGAGTCTAGCAGACTATAACAAGCCGAGCGCGACTAGCGTTCGATCTGCCATTGCCGTTCCGCGCATTGAAGGAGATCCTGACTATGAGATCAAGATTCCATTCTTGACTATGATCTCTAGGGATTTACAGTTTGAAGGCATGCCCCTAGACAATCCGTGCACTCATCTTGCAGATTTCCTTGATCTCTGCAGCACTTTCAAGAGCGGAAACCTCAACAAAAACACTCTTTGTCTGAGAGCTTTCCCGTTCTCTCTGAAAGGCCCTGCTAAGAGGTGGCTTACTGGCAAACCACCTGGCTATTACACTGATTGGGATACTCTGGCTTAGGACTTCGTTGAAGAATACTTCCCTCCAGCCAGAACAACCACCATCAAGGACAGCATCGCCAGATTCTCCCAGAAAGAAGGAGAAAGCTTATATGATACTTGGAATCGATTCCAAGAATTTCTCTACACCTGCCCTCATCATGGATTCGAGCAGAGGCAGTTAGCTGAAATTTTTGCTCGAGGACTTCGAGAAGAATCTGCCAAGTGGGTCAATTCTCTGGCTGAAGGGGATTGCACTACACTAACACCTGAAGCTGCTCTTCTTCACTTCGCAAACTGTGCTTCCAAGTCAAGGAACTGGGAACGACAATCTGAAAGATCAAGGAGCAAGCTAGATCTCAAAGCTACAATCAAAGCAGAGGTAGAGAAGCATTTGAAGAAGTCTACCACACCGATCAAGTCGCCGGCAGCTTCTGTCTATGTTGCCGATTGCGAGTGGTGTGGAGCTTACGCACATAACGGAGGCCGTTGTCAGAATTTTGGTAAGGCAAAAGTCTGGTCTGTCGAAGAGGTAAATTTCATTCAACAAGGCCTCGTTAATAATCAGAATGGTTATGCTGGCTACCGTAACTTCAGACAGCAAGGGAACTATCAAGACAGACCTCCCTACAATGCCGGCGCCAACCATAACCATAACCAGAACCAGAACAATTGCCCGGCTGGTCCAGCTCAGGATCAGAAGCCTAACCATCCGCCGGCAGGTGTCTACCAGCCGCCGCATCGCAATCCGGGTAATTATGGAACTGCTCCTGGCAATCGCCAGAATCAATATCTGAACAATACCTATCCAGGGCAGCAGCATCAAAGAGAGAACAATGTCAGTGACCTGGATAAGAAGCTCAGCAAGATCATCACACGACTCGATGATCACGACAGTCAGTTCAAGGCTCAAGCTCTTCTCAATCAAGAACAGATAGCATCTGGACAAAGGATTGAGCAAGCCGTGAACAACATCTCGAGCATGCTAGCATCTGGTTGACCATTTGGCCAGCTTCCAAGCCAGACAGAGCCGAATCTGAGGAAGGAGCAAGCCAAGATGGTAACCGCTCGAAAACTTCCAAACTTAATTGCTGATGCTTGTTCTGTCTTACGCAGGATCGCTGAAACTCTGGAGGAAGAAAAAGAACAGGAACCGGCGCCTAAGGAGGATGATCCTACTCTTGCACCGTACGTCGTGAAGCCTTCTTTTCCTAGAGCATTGTTGCCAAATGCAAGGATCGAGACTGGCATGAAGGGGAACAAGGAAGGATATCCTGACATTCGTATTAAGAAACCTGCCTCTCCATATCCAGCTAAGTTATCTGATCCTGGTTCTTTTACTTTGCCTTTGGTCATCAATGATGTTGAGATTGAACGTTGTTTAATTGATCTAGGAGCGTCTGTTAATGTCATGCCTATGAGCCTGTTTGAAAAGCTAAACCTAGGAGAACTTGAACCGCCTAGTATGCAACTCGTCTTTGCTGATAGATCACTTAAAACCCCTAAGGAAGAGATTAAAGACGTTGTTACTAAATGTGGTTCGTTCACGTTCTTAGCTGACTATGTGATTATGGATACTAGTACAGATGATTCTACCATTCTCATAGGTCGACCTTTCATGGCTACTACTGGAATGAATATTAACGTTCCAAATGGTTCTTTAACTCTAAGGGTCGGTAAAGGAACGAAAACGTTTCGTCTTAAGATGGCATGAAATATGACTCTAGGAATGAAGAATCTCACTGCCTAGCTGTTGAAACTGTGGAGTTGACTCCGGTCAACTCCGTTACTAATGCTTCTTCCAGTGTCTCTAGATCAGTTGTTGCAGCAGATATTAGATAGGTTATTAAAGAGAAGCCAGAAACTTCGGTTCAGAAGCTGGCCAAGAAGAAGAAGGAACTGCAAGCCTCTTCTAAGCCACCGAGCATTAAACCGAGCAGACCTCGAGGAAAGAACAAGAAGACGAAGACCCAAATGGTCTGGAGACCAAAAATTCCGCCGTCTTCCACCGAGCCAGCTGCACCACCAATTAGTTCCGAGAAATCGGCGCCGGAACAAGTATGGAGGGAGAAGCCGAAAGCATCTCCTAAGGAAGTACTGACGATCACCGATCCTGGTGATACCAAGCCGGAGATAAAAAAGAAAGAAGAGGCCAACAGTCCTCATTCCTTCCATTATAACACTCAAGAAGGATGACCTCTCCAGAGAACTGTTCGGACCGTTCAAGTTCGTCGACCATCTTCCCGATGGATGTACCAAGCTTTTACATGCAAACGGGAAGAGATTCACGCTTACCGGAGAAGCCCCGAAGCTGTACTTTATGAACTCCGACGCGAGCGTGAAGGAGAATCTAAGTTGGGATGTCTCCTAATACCGTCCAGGTATCGTCCAGCTCAAGGACGTTAATAAAAGAGTGCTTCGTGGGAGGCAACCCACGGCTAGAGTCTGTTTTTAATTATTGTCGAACTTGGTATTTTAGAGTCGGTTCGGGGAGCCAAAAGTGTCATTTTGTTTGATTTATTATTTTTCATGTAGATTATGTGTGTCATAGAGTCAGTCGCAAGTTGATTGAGGTCGTTCCGATTTTTCTGGATTTAACTGTGATTTTCTGAAGTTGGCCGGATTTACGAAAATATTGTCACCCGAGTAGTTCAAAATTTTCGGCGAGACCACCCCATTGTTTCGGCGAAATTGCCTTTTGGTTTTCACTGAATCTCCCTGTTCATTATTTTCGGTTCGAAAAGTTGTTTGTTTTCGGCGAAAATATTTTTGAAAACCAACAGCCATTTTAATTAAAATTTTCGGCGAAACCATATGGTTATTTTCGGCGAAATTACCTTCGAAAACCCGGCAGTGCATTTGAACTGAAATTTTCGGCGAAACCACCCTCTTATTTTCGCCGAAAACTCTTTTGAAAATCACCCAAACTTCCCATTTAAAATCCAGAGTTAACATCCTCTCTCTCCTTCTTTCATTTTCGTTCAAACACCCGAAAACCCCTCCCCCTTACTATTTTCAAATCGCCGCCACCACCACAATTTAAAACTGCCGCCGCCACCATCACCGACCACCGCCGCTCAACTCCCCTCCCAATTCTGATCGATTTGAGCCCTAGAACATTCAAATCGGAGCTCTACAGCTCCAGTTCTCTGAAACCCTTGTTTTCAGATCATCGTGTTTGCCATCTGAGTTCATATTATGCCGACAATTTCCACCTTGTGATAGTCTTGCCATGTTTAGGGTTCATTGTGCTATAAATGTTGACTTTTTAAATGTCGGTTTGACTTTTTGAACTCTGATTGTGCTTATCCGATTCTGGCTGTTCCTAAGTATGTATTTTACTGTCTATGATTACCGGTTACTCCGCTTTGCTTACCCCACTTAGTTTCCCTCATTTCTTTGTGAAATTGAGTTTTTCTACTAAGTGTGGGGTAGGGTTTTATAGTTGACTAATCTGGTTTCATTCTGGTCTTAGGAACACCACTTTTGAGCGCAGGACTAAAGCGCGACTTGATGGCGCCTCGAGCTCAGGAGCTGCCGCTCCCGTCACACCCGCCGTTCTGGGTCCTCCACCCGCACTACCTCGCCGGGCTGGATACCATCGCACTATCGCCCGTCTACCTGACTTCTACTTCGAGTGCTTCCAGAAGATCGAGCACATTCGGGAGCTGACGTGCGCCCGCTTTCCATGGAGTCCATGCACGAGCACGACGAGGACTACTACCGGAACGTGCATGACGCCCTAGCACCGGCCGGTCTCCTAGAGCTGACCAACATAGCTGCCGAGTTCCCAGACATCGCTCTCCAGGAGTTCTGGGCGACCTTTGATCTGGATGAGCACAAGAGGAAGCAGCGCCAGAAGGTTGTCACCTTCTATCTTGGTGGGGTGTACAGGCAGCTCACCTACGATGAGTTTGCTGCTCATCTCGGCATTCCCTACGAGCACTATCACGATCATCACCTAGGTTGGGGGGAAGATGATGACGAGGAGGAGTACCACGCGCTCTGGAGCCACATGACAAGCGTACCTGGCGATCGCCTCGGGTGAACAACTCAGTTAAGTCTCTCTCTCACCCTCTCTTTAAATTTATTCATATGGTTTGGCGGAGGTCGCTTTTATATGTTCCAGATAAGGATCGCCACCATATCCTCAAGGAGGAGCTTATGCTTCTCCGAGCCATCCGAGAGAGCTACCCTCTACACCCCGGCTGGGTACTGGCACGCATCTTCCACCAGAAGACCAAGAGGAAGACGCCACCTCGCAGACTCTTGAGGGGTAACATCATAGGACAGCTCATCCTCTCCTTCGGCATCAGCCATGAATATGGCCCGAACATTCCACGACACCGAGTTAGGATTGTTGGAGGAGACTTAGCGGTTGAGTACGACTTAGAACTCGACCTCAGTCCCCATGTAGCAGCAGATCCTCCACTCCAGCCTGTGGTCGAGTCGGAGGAAGAAGATGATGCTGAGGAGCAGCAGCCCCAGCCGCCGCCATAATTCCAGGACTATATACCCTCGCCTCATCACCAGGCGGGGTATGCTCACCAGTCGCCGCCGCACGTTCCCGACCCTTACTCGGCGCCTCCCCAGCAGCCCCGACACCACCACGCGGATGTTGGAGAGTTGTACGAGCGACTGCAGGAGTGGCGCATCACCGACAACGCCACTCAAGAGGCGTGATGGACTATTATGCAGCAACATATGCGCCGCGCCCACAGGCGATATGAGGCACAGCTGGCGTGGCAACGCCAGCTCGGCGAATTTCTCCACTTTCCACCTCCTGGTTCACCGGACCAGCAGTGATCGGGTTGTATTCCTTTTCTGGTGTCTTCTTTTTATTTATTCTTTTTGGATTTCGGTCCAACCTTTTTCTGTGTGGATCCGGGACACTTGTACCGGTTTCCTTTTTATGTTTTATTTGTTTTTGTTGTGTAGGCAGTTGGGAGATTCCCTTTGCTTCGCTTGGGTAGATTCCCTCCGCTCCGAGGACCCGTGCTCATCCCCTACGCCAATCATCTCGGTCCAGGTTCTTCTACTTCACTCTTAACTCAAGAATTAGTCCTGTGAGGACACAGTCCGATTTAAGTGTGGGGTAGGATGCTAGAGAACCTTGCATGAACTTGATTGCCCTTGATTGTGTTTTGTGTGTGCCTCGTGATTCCATTCCAGTCTCTCTAGCATTAGAATGGCTCAGTTCTTGATTTTTGATGTTAAGTTGTTGTTCAAACCTTCATAATGATGCTTAGACTGCTTAACCTAGAACTTGAGAACCAACTTGTATACTTTGATGCTAAATTGTCTGGTCAGAACAGAATTTTAAAATCACACTTGTAGTTTGTAGCCTTGATTGCATGAAAATGACCGAATCCGACTAGCAAACCAACTGTGAGCTTTTGATCCATTGCACGTAACTTGCAATTTTAATTCTTTCTGAGTGGTTTTCTGTTTACTTGAACGAGTTAGAATTTGCATGAGACCTACTCGAGACCACACGATGACACGAGTTCTAGAAGGATAGGGGCACCTAGATTCAGCTACTAAACCAGATAGCTTACCAAACAATAAAATCCACTAGGTTTAGACCCTTGAGCTTGGCCTGTTCTTTCGGTTCGATAATACATTACAGCCATTTCCCATTTCTTTCATTCCCCGTTGATCCCCTGTGGTTGTAGTTCGAGATTGACCTACCGGAAGTCGGTTTGTGGTAACCTGCCTATAGCCATTAAACAGGTGGTCTTAGCTAATATGTCCAGACGTGTAAACCCCTCTAGCAACTAAAAGAAAATCGGCACAAAAAGAAAAAAAAAGTAAAGTAAGAAAAGAAAAATCAGAAGAAAAAGTTCAAAGTTTTAGTTCAATAAAACGTTCTTCTCCCTACAAATGGAAGAATGAAGTCAAAAGAAAAGTTGAAAAGAAAAAAAAAATCGTGTAAAGAAAAAGAATAAGTGCTAGGTTGCTTGAGGGTATCATAGGACGAGCGTTCATTATTCCACCCGTGTTTGGTTAGACGGTAGGAAGCCATAGATTAGATTCGAGGGAAGTTAGTCGAAAGCTACATCGCACCAAGTCATCATCATATATTCCCATCATCCATCTCATTATAAACCCGAGTAGTGTAGATTTCATTACGGTCCTAGCAGGGAAGTCCTTCTTGACTAGATACTCGTGTTGTCACGGTGGTGGAGATGTGGTCGAAATGCAAACCTATGACAGAATTCGGTATCAGAAAATGATCGAGAGCAGAAACATGTCCTTAAACACAGAGAGCGAGAGTCCCCATTGTACTATATATATCCTGTGTGAGGAGTCTGGTCGGTCAGGTCAAATCCGTGCATGATTGGTTGCTAATTACTTATCGTGTGCAGTTTATTAGTGAGACCAGGTAGTTTGGCTGATCTGTATGCATGTTAGGTTTCTTGTTCTAGGATTGAGCTGTCTAATAATTCATTGTGTTTGATTGAGCTCCAATTTAATCGATCTTATCATTTGTGAACATGAGCGTTTCTATTCAGTTTGCTTGAGGACAAGCAAAAGCTTAAGTGTGGGGTATTTGATGACACTCGATTTGACGTGATTATCAGCCTCATTTAAGCGACATTTCTTTGCTTAAGACATGGTTTTTAGGGTAGAATAACGAATATTCAATCGATTGCCCTATCTCGTGCCATTTGTGTTACTTTGGCCCGTTTCGGGTCTATTTGATGGTTTTCTAGTGTTTTTGTGTTAGCACAGGTTTTTGCCGTCAAATAACGTAGCCATGGACGTGTCTAAGGCGTTGGAACATCGAGGAACTGAACCGGAATCGATCAAAGGGGCCAATCAAAGTCAAACAAAATCCTGCCCGATTACAAAGATATTTTCGCCGAAAATTACCTATTGATTTCGGCGAAAATAACATCACAAATCAACTGGTGCCGAGTCAAAGGAATTTTCGGCGAAATCGATCAAGTGTTCGAACCGAAAACTGAGTCCAGAGAAGAGCGAAAAATACCCCCTCATTTGCAAAGGAATTTTCGCCGAAAATTCCTCAAGAATTTCGGCAAAAATATTAGAGGAATCCGGATCAGTTAGGGTTAAGTATAAATACTTAACCCGCCGGCCCAAAAAGGAGATACATCATAATTCGCAAAATATAACTTTTCGAATCAGAATCCTCTCAAGTTCTGGAGCGAAGAGTTAGAGTTCGAAGAGCCGGAAAGAGATAGTGACGCCATCCCTTTCATCTCGGAGAACCGGAGCTTGGAGTGTTATCTACCGAAGATCGAAGTCTGTCAGAGTCATCTAAATTAGGTTTTTCAGATTCTTTTCAGTTCTTCCTCTGGATGATGAACTCTTTCTTCGTCTTTGTTGCTTTTGTAATAATCATGAGTAGCTAAACTCGTTAGAGCTTAGACTAGATGAACCCTAAGTGACCCAGGGCTTTAAAGCGGTCACGGATCGGCGGTGATTAGATTCGAAATTCAATCAGTTCTTTTTCATGTTTGATTTGTTCTTCATTGTTCATTTTCTTGTCTGGATTGATCACCTAGATTAGATTCTGGTTAAGCTAAGGATAGAAGCGAACGCTCGCCTTACTTTAGAACATCAAATTGAACAATTAACCTTATAATTGGAGCGTGCCTTTCGTAGGAACCGGTTAGGGTTAATTCACTGCAAGAGTAACTCATTAATCATTAGTAATTACACCAGTTAATTAAGTCGTTGCGAGAGGCGACCGTACCCGGGCGGCTAGTTAATCTTGGTAGTTAGAACGGATAGAGCGAACGTTCGCTGGTCTTAAACCTAAGGGTGAGGAGTTATGGTGGTGTCTTAGTAATTGATTGAATGAGAATCGAAATCCGCTGATCTGTTCATTGCCAATGCTCTGGGGAACGAAGGGGGATTCAAAGTCTAAGTTCGTCTGTCATCCTTGTTTTCAAACCCTAATTTCCAATCTGCTTTAGTTTAAATTGTTTAAATTTCTCTGCATTTCTTAGAATTAGAAGTCGTGGAACTCACACCACGCACAACTTGCTTGCATTTGAGTATTTTGCCAGTTTTGAAGTAGTCAATCTTAGAAGACCCTCGGAATACGATCTACCCTAGCTTTTTCTTAGCTTTGTTAGTTTTTTTTGGTTGAACGTCCGAACAACGACCGGGCGCTCCACCATCAATCCAGACAAGAAACATGAACAAGGAAGAACAAATCAAACATGAAAAAGAACTGATTGAATTTCGAATGTAATCACCGCCGATCCGTGACCGCTTTAAAGCCCTGGGTCACTTAGGGTTCATCTAGTCTAAGCTCTAACGAGTTTAGCTACTCATGTATATCACAAAAGAAACAAAGATAAAGAAAGAGTTCATCATCCAGAGGAAGAACAGAAAAGAATCTGAAAAACCTAATTTAGACGACTCTGACAAACTTCGATCTTCGGTAAATAACACTCCTAGCTCCGGTTCGTCGAGGTGGAAGGGATGGCGTCACGATCTCTTTCCGGCTCTTCGAACTCTAACTCTTCGCTCCAGAACTTGAGAGGATTCTCTGAATTCTGATCTCGAAAAGTTGTATTTTGTGAATTATGATATTTTTTTTTTGGGCCGCCGGGTTAAGTATTTATACTTAACCCTAATCAGCCGGATTTCTTCTAATGTTTTCGCCGAAAATAGTGAATTATTTTCGCCGAAAATATGCTTGTGAATGGAAGTCCCGCCGGCTGATTCTCCTGTGATTTTCGTTTCGGTCCGAAAACCCAACGGTTTCGCCGAAAACTTCTTTGGCTGAGCATCAGTGAATTGTTCTTGCATTTTCGCCGAAAACCATAGGCCATTTTCGCCGAAAATGTAAGTGTGAACGGGCAGACTTTTGGTTTGACTTGATCGGCTCCTTGGATCGATTCCGATTTGATTCCTCGAGGTTCCAACGCCTTAGACACGTCCATGGCTACTTTATTTGACGGCAAAAACCTGTGCTAACATAAAAACACTAGAAAACCATCAAATAGACCCGAAACGGGCCAAGGTAACACAAATGGCACGAGATAGGGCAATCGATTGAATATTCGTTATTCTACCCTAAAAACCATGTCTTAACCAAAGAAATGTCGCTTAAATGAGGCTGATAATCACGTCAAATCGAGTGTCATCACTGCGATTCCACCGAATGACATCTGCTTGACTGCATCTGTGATTCAACCCAATGGTCTTCTTGTTCCATGGCCTATTGCTCCAGTCCTTGTGTCAAGGCGTGACGTTGCAGTCGTGTCGATCCCTTTTGTGTTGTGTACACTCCCACATTCCTTAAATTCGTAGGTGATGCTTCTTCTGCTTGTGTTTGGTTGACATTATTAAGAACCCAGTTCTTGAATTACCAAATTGTTCTTAGTTCCCAATCGGTATTCATTATCAGCCCTGTCCATTTTTCTGACCTTTACTCAATTTTCCTTGTTCCTGCAGTTACCACTATGGTCATACAATCTACTAGCCGATTGAAGTTACCACTATGGTCATGCAGTTGTAGGGAGCAAATTGCAGTGAGGACCGGAATAATGATCCCCTTTTTGTACTATCTTGACATGGAGAATCAATGTTGGTGTCGCTCTAAGCTCCGTTCATAGTGGGAAATTATTTAACTTGCAGTGGGAGGAGGATCCCTCCCTTCTTTCTTTGTTGTGAATTTGATAGAGTGATGATCATACTAGCGTTGATCTCAAAGGTGTAATTGAGTTTATGGACTTGGGGATTGGGAGGACTGTATGTATTACATGGATGGGTCCTTGTAAGAAGGAACCCACTGATGTGTTTTGTTTCATGATTTGGATTGATTGCTAGTTTGGTGTTGAACATGATGATGTAGCTCATATTTACATTACGGTTTGCAAGTTTAAATTGGCTGATGATGGGTCATGCAACAAGTTTAAATTGGTGGACAAAAGTGTATGATATATTGATATACCAAAGCCAAGGGCAACTACATAATTCAACAAAAAACCCCACTAATTAGATAGCCTTTTAAACAAACAAGGATTTTGTGTAAAGTAATCTCAAACCTCCTTCCCCCTCAATATCTAGTTATCTCGATTATCAGGATATTCGAGATATCACATACCAAACGACCCCCTTGTGATTTTGAAAACCCGTAGTAAACAAAGTGATTCATGTAACGATGAAGTTTGGATAACGACCTAGTTTTGGTTTGTGATTTCGGGGACAAAATCTTTTGAAGTTGTGGAGACTTGTAACATCCTGGTTCCGAGTTCTCGGTCATAATTTAAATTCTTGGTTAAACCTCGTTGCTTAAGATTTAGAGTATTTTAATTTGAATTTAAATAATTAATTTCTAGTATAATTTATTCAGTTGGCGGAATAAACCTTTCCCAGGTTAAATATTGGGTTCGGGTTCTAAATCGGTGGGCTGAATCAATCGTTCGAACCAATTAATTCGACTGATGGTTTTTGGTATAGGTTTGTTCAAGTGTCACCCAAAGGAGGGCGGAATGGGCCTTTAGCCCACTGTTTATTTAGAGAAGACGACCAGAAATAAACGAGAGAGGGAGATTGAGCTTCGAGCCCAACGCTTAGTCAACAGTCGGCCCATTCGGTCAGTCAAGAAAGTGAAGAGGGTTTAGGCCCTTGAGTTTTAGAGTTTGGATGAGGGTTTGGGGGCTGGCCCTTAGTGGGATCCTTGTGCAGCTAAGGGTTTTGTCTTGTTGTTGGGGAGAGGGAAGTAAGGGGGAGATCGTGCATAGAAAGAGAGAGAGAGAGAGATGACTGTTGGAAATGAAAGGAACTGAACCAAGAAAGTAATAATAGCAAACTCCACTGACTTGGATTGTACTAAAAATATTATATATTATAACATCCGTACT
Source organism: Linum lewisii (assembly GCA_034768395.1). NCBI lineage: Eukaryota > Viridiplantae > Streptophyta > Magnoliopsida > Malpighiales > Linaceae > Linum > Linum lewisii. The sequence goes on from CM068303.1 coordinate 20,975,374, forward strand.
TCACTGTTTACAAACCACATATCCTACTATTATTTATATATATTTACTAATGGACACCTCTAACCAACACAACCCTTCAGCTTTTTCAAATTACAGATTTAGTAACTATTTTTTTTTATTTTTTTCCCGCACGTGATTATTTTCAACATGCTCCCTAATCACGTGCTTCATTCACTCGTAAGGACATCAACCTCCTTGAATCACGAACACTTCTACGACACCAGTCTTGGAATGTTTCAAGAATGACTTTTACTCCCGGTACCTTTGGAAGTACTCTTCCTTCATTCAAGCAAACTTCTTCCTTCGGTGCAATTCCTTTTCTTCCAGATACAATAATTTTTCTTGTAATGCTGGTGCATGAGGTTCTTCTCTCTTCTTTAACCTCTCCTCATGGGCTTGTAATGAACCCAAGAGTTTATCTACAGACCAGATCCTTCGATTCTTCAATTGCAGTCACCACATAATCAAATTTCTGATTCAATGATCGAAGAATTTTTTCTATGACACGAACATCCTCCATTGCTTCCCCATATCTCTTCAATTGATTAACAACAATTAAAGTTCTAGCAAAGAACTCTTTAATTGCTTCTGACTCTGTCATCTTTAATTTCTCATAGTCACCTCTCAAGGCTTGCAAACGCACCTTGATCACCTTGTCTTTCCCTCTAAAGGAATTCTCAAGAACCTCCCATGCTTCCTTTGCTCTTGTTGCCATGGCAACTTTCACGAACATGGTTTCATCCAAACATATATGGATTATTGAAAGTGCTTGCTGGTCTTTCTTCCTTAGTCTCTTCAAATTCTCCTTTTGAGCATTCGTCAATGTTCCTTCATTCTCTGGTTCTTCGTAACCAGTTTCTATCATGTCTCAAACATCTTGGGAACCTAACAATGCCTTCATTCTGATACACCAGTTATCATAATTCTCTTTGGAGAGTTGTGGATATTTGTAGGGGAACACTCTATTCATCATCTTTCTTGATTTCTCGGCTCTAATACCACTTTGTTGGAACTGAAAGGAACTGAACCAAGAAAGTAATAATAGCAAACGGGAAGGCATAGGCTGACATAAGGGGGCCTTATGTCCCTTAGACATAATCCCTCCTAGCCCTTGGATCACCTTTGATCCGCCCGGTTGGACCGGTGGATCAATACTGTGGTTCTTTGGAGGCTTAGGCAATGTATCCGTCCTCGGAGTGTCTCGGCGGATGGTACCTTGCAGGGCGGACGTGCAAGGGGTTAATATGTAGGGTGGTAAGTATGTAGATAATGTAGGGAGAATGGGTTACAGAGAAGTATCGGGCGAGTGCCCTTTGGTGTGGGCGGAACCGATAGCCTTTAGCGTACAGCGCGGAAGCTTGTAGTATCAGGTGTATGGTCCTGGGTTTTGTCGTGTCCTCTTCTGAATGGGGGACCCTGTTATTTATAGGTCCCATTGGTATGGCAGGGTCCACGTGTCTTGCTCTGAGTGGGCCGCAAGGAGTCACCGTCAACAGTAATGGGCGGTGGTCTCCTGTAGATGTGTCAGGTGACCCTTTAGTTAAGGCGGTCAGAGGACCGCCCCGGGAGTGAAGATCCGCCCTGGCCAGGTGGGAGGGCGGATTTACCTTAGGGGCCCATCAATTGCCCCCAGTATGGCCTTGAGGCCTCGAGAGGCTCGAGGCGATACTATGGAGCTGTTTGAACGCCCTGGAGTGAAGATCCGCCCTGGTCAGGTAGGAGGGCGGATTTACCTTAGGGGCCCATCAATTGCCCCCAGTATGGCCTTGAGGCCGCGAGAGGCTCGAGGGGATACTATGGAGCTGTTTGAAAGCCCTGGAGTGAGGACCGCCCCAGCCAAGTGGAAGGGCGGTTTTCTGCTTGGGATACCTCGATTGCCCCCAGTATGGTCTTGAGGCCGCGAGAGGCTCGAGGCGCTACTATGGAACTGAGCGAACGCCCCGAGACGAGAGATCCGCCCCTTCCAGATTGAACCTGTTGCCGGTGATCTAAACGGGCGGGGCCCTTCTTTTGAGGTGAACTTGCACGCGTTCCCCTTCTTTCTGTAGGCTGCTAGCCTATTCGCCCTCTGCCTGGGGGACACGTGGCCCCATTGTATTTGGCGACGGTTCGCTTACCCACGTCACTAGTATAAATACGGGGTCTCCCCCCCTCCGATTTGGCACCTCAGCCCGAAAATTAATTTTTTTTGAGAGCTTCCGCCCTTTCCTCTTGCCAGCTTCTTTGAGCGTGTCCGCCTTGTCAGCCGAGTCCGCCTTTCCCTTATTAAACTTTGCCTCTGTTCGCCATCTTCCAAAACATTCACCGAAGATGCCTTCTGATGTTGAGTCGTCGTCTTTCGCCGAAGCAAGTAGGTTCCTTTGAAAAGTCTTGCATTCAAATTTTTTTTATCCACCCATTAGTTTTTTCTTTCGCATTTGTCTGTATTGCGTGCCCCGCCCTTTCGATTTCCTTCTTGGGCGTGTGAGATGTCGTCTAGTGGGTCGTCATCGTCCTTAGATTATGACCACTTAGAGAGTGTGTTGAGGGGCATGCGGGGACGACGGCGGTCTACCGCCCGCCCTTCTCGAGAGGCGGGGACGAAAACTGCTCCTATATCTGCCCGCCCTTTGGCGTTCATTCCTCCTCCTCTTCTGATTTGCGCCCCTTATCCTTCTGTTGTAGGAGGTTACGATGAAGGGAGGAGAGGATCAGGGGCGGATACGTCCGCCAAAGCGTCTACGTCGTCAGCCCCGTCCTTGCAACCGAGTCCTCCTCTGACTCCTGAGCCTTCTAAGGAAGAAGAAGTCGATGACGAGGGATCAGATGCCGCAGATCCCAAACAGAAAGGGCAGATGCCCTATCCGGAGGACACCGACATCGTCTTTAATTCGTACGCAGACTTCACCGCCGAGTACGTGTTTTCTGAGGATAACAAAACGCTGCCTACTCCATCGGTGGAGCAGCTCCGCCAGCAGGCAGAGGCTAGGTTCCAGGGACCCAACTCAAATATCTGTCGGCGGTTCGCCTCGTGGCAGGTCGGGTTCACCAAGGAGGCTTGGGGTTTTGAGCTGCAGACCGAAGCTGTGGATAAGTATGGATACAAGGTCTTATCCTGGGAGCAGATGTGGGATGGCGCGCCCGCGGACTGCCGAGAGGTGTATGGGCCGGGGTACTTCCCCTATGTCAAGACGAACGCCCTAGCGAGGATGTTGAATGAGTGCGACATGCCTCAGCGTTGTTTATACGCCGCCCCCGCTCGAATCTGCTCAATCGGAAACTGTCCACCTGGATGGGTGGGCGTGTGGGTTGAGGCGCTTAGGTACGGCCTCCGCTTCCCCTTGGACTCCTGGGAGGTGGATGTTCTGGATCTTTTGGGAGCGTCCCTGGGAGCGCTCCAACCTCATGCTTGGGCGGTCATGACTGCATTCAAGGTGTCATGCATCAAAAAGCATGTTGCTCCAAGCGCCAGAGTATTCCGCCAGCTTTACTCCGCCAAAATTGGGCAGAATGGCATTACGTTCTCAAAGAGGAGAGCGTACTCTGGGAGCGGAATCTACGGCGTCATCAAGGCGTCCTCTGTGTGGTTTCACAGCTTCTTCTTTATGAGAGCTGAATCGCCGGAGGATGCCTCCTGGGCGGAGCGCCTTCGACCTACTTGGTCGTATGGTGCAATCGAGGAGTTCAACCGACCCCGCCGTCTTCAGGGGAATGACGCTAGCATTGTAGACTGGGTGAATACCTGGAACTACAACCTTAAGAAGCGGGGCCTAAACGCTCTGAAGCACTGGCTAGATGGCGGTGGTGAGCGGACAACAACTGAGGGCGATGCGTCTATTGTCATGCGCCGTTATTATACATGTTTATTGTGGTGCTGGTGCTTAACCTGTTTCCTTGTCTTGCTATTACTTTTTTGCAGAGAGTTCCATCTTCGCTGCGTTGTTGAACGCCAAGACCCGGAGAGCGGTTGGCCACACTCAGCCTCAACCCGAAGGTTCGAGAGCTGAGCAACATCAGCAACGGAAAGACGCGGACCAGACGCGCCCTGACCAAGAAAAGGCGGATAAGGAACGCCTTGAGAAGAAACGGTCTCAGCAGAGTCCTCCAGCGCAGAACTTGGAGCGTACAAAACGCCGAAAGACGATCATGAGGAAGGACGCTGGGAAGCAGAAAACCGGTGGCAGAACCAGCCAGAGACCCCGTCAGGGGAGTTCAGCACCGCCCGTCTCCCTATCATGCAGCCAACGCTTAGTGGCAGCGAGGTTCTCACCCAGGCCGCCCTTCAACTGGCGGCCGACTGGGATATCGACCACCCTCGTACCGAGGACGGGGTCCGCCGCTTGGCGATGGAGCAAATGGCGATTGGGGCCAGGGTAAGATTAAATTTCAGTCAGAAGACTGGCGCTGTGTGCTCGTCGACCACGTTCCGTTTCACAATCTGATTCGCCTGGATTTTACTCCTGTTGCAGCTCTTAGGTACCGTTGGGGCCCTGCTGTCAGCCGATCAGACGCACAGGGCCGAGCGGCCGCAAGGCGTTGAGGAGATGGAGGCTGAGTTGAGGGAGGCCGGGCCGCCTCTCAACAATGGAAGGCCAAATACTCCAAGGCCAAAAAGGAAATGGAAGAGGAGGCGGCCCAGCTTCTGGTAACTACCTCTTATCAATTGGACTTGCTCCGTGTTGCGCACGCTAACCAAGCTACTGAACACATGTTGGACTTACAGGCGGAGCAGGAGAAACGATACAAGGTGGAGAACGCCTTGACGCAGGCGGAAGCTGATAGGGACGCCTTGAAAGAGAAAGTGGTCCTCTTGGAGACCGACAAGGCAGTCATGGCCGAGGACCTGGGGGCCAAAACAAAGGACTTGGAAAGCCGCGACCTTGCCTTGAAAGAAACGGAGGAGACCCTTCAGGCGCTGAAGGCGGATGTGAAAAAGGCCGTCGCCGAGAAGACTGCGGAGGAGCTGGGCGACCGGGTGCAGGGCGCTTTGGACAACACCCTTGCTGCTGTCCGCCACGAACTCCGACGGGGGAACGTGGACTGCTCCTGGAATCAGGAGCAGATGTTCCGTTCTGCGTCTCGGCGGCTGATGGCGCAGGAGTTTAAAGAAGAATCTGCTGACTCCCAAGTGATTCCTTCGGACCGCCGCAAGGAGCTGTTGTCCGAGGCCTTCTCTGAGGTGAGCCTTCGCCACAAGGAGCTGAGGAAGAAAGCTCGTGCTGAGAGGTCGCGGGCGGACAAAGCGGGGTCGTTGGGCGGGCAGTCGTAGTGGTCGCTACCTTGTACTTTCCATCGTGTTTGCTGTGTTGTTTTTTTTTTATCCAGACTCAGTAAACCGGAATGATTGACGGATTGTAATGATGATGCCAACACTTTCTTATGTCGACTGCCTTGTTTCTTTGTCAAGTTAGATTCCGCCCTGAGGAATCTGCCCTGGGTATCAGGGATGGATTCCGCCCTGGGGAATCCGAACTCGGAGGAATGTTGGGTTCCGCCTTGGGGAACCCGAACGAAGATGCGTTCGGATTCCGCCCTGGGGAATCCGAACTCGGGGGAATGTTGGGTTCCGCCTTGGGGAACCCGAACGAAGACGAATTGGTTTCCGCCCTGGGGAATCCGAATTCGAAGAGGAATGTTGGGTTCCCCTTGGGGAACCCGAACTTGGCACAGGGGTTAAGTTCCTCCAGGGGAACTCGAACCCGGCCATGCTTTTAGTAGGACTTGTCCATTGATATACATAATATCATATATATATATATCTTTAGTGAACCTGTCTTCCTTTCCTTACATACACGCCCTTAGTAGGCCGTTTTCAAAAACAATAGAAAATCCAAAAGTTAAGAAACGGAGGAAAGTGGCGGAGTAAGCTAGACCTCGTCTTCATTGGCACTGTACTTCCGCAAGTGCATGGCGTTCCATGTCTTGTGTATGGGTTCGCCGGTAGGGTGTTCGAGTTTAAAGGTGCTTGGACCGATCATTTCACGGACCTTATATGGCCCTTCCCAATTGGCGTTTAGTTTGCCCTGTTGGGGGATCGGCCGAAAAACCTTTCGAACTACCCAGTCACCTTCTTCCAGGTGATGAGGGCAAAGATGAGCGTTGTATCGCCTAGCCAGTTGTTCCTTTTCAGCTACCAGGCGGATAGCTGCATCCTCCCTTCGTTCTTCTAACATGTCCAGATTATGATGTAAGCCTGCATCATTGCTGGCGTGGTTGAAATGCTGAATCCTAAGGCTAGGCAGATTAACCTCCACGGGTAGGACTGCTTCGGTTCCATATACCAGGGTGTAAGGGGTTTCATCTGTGGCTGTTTTGTACGAAGTCCTATGCGCCCATAGGATGTTGGGCAACTCATCGACCCATTTTCCCTTCGCCGCATCCACTCTCTTCTTCAATCCTTGCAAGATGAGCTTATTGATGGCTTCCGCCTGCCCGTTCGCCTGGGGATATGCTACAGACGCCAAGCGAACCATGATTTTGAATTCTTCACAAAAGTCAAGGAACGCCGTGCAATCAAACTGAGTGCCGTGATCGCAGACAAATCCCAGAGGAAGGCTGAAAGCGAGTGATGATGTTTTTCAACACGAACTTCTGCACCTGATATGCCGTGATGGAGGCGAGAGCTTCGGCTTCAACCCACTTGGTGAAGTAATCCACCGCCACGATGATATACTTTCTCTTGCCCACCGCTTCTGGGAACGGTCCTAGCAAATCCATCCCCCAGAAGGCGAACGGCCATGGTGAAACTATCGGCTGGAGAGCGGTGGAGGGCAGGTGGTGCGTGTTAGCGAATAGCTGACACTTGTGGCATCGTTTGACCAGCTCTTTCGAGTCTCGGCGGATTGTTGGCCAATAGTACCCCTGCAATAATACATTCTTTTCCAGGCATTTTGGCGCCTATATGCATCCCGCATACGCCTTGGTGGATTTCTCTCAAAGTGAAAGAAGCCTCCTCATCACTTAAGCATCGCAAGTATGGCCCTGCCGAGGACTTACGATACATTTCGCCGTCCAGCAAAACGCACCTTGCCGCTCGTCTACGAATCTTGGTGGCCAGTGCTCGGTCCGCCGGGAGGGCGTCCGTTTCAATAAAAGTCCGTATTGGCGCACGCCAATCCGTGAGTGGCGCTGTGGGCGGTGTTACGCTTGTCTGGGCATCGACGACCATACACTCACCCTCTTCTCTTTCTTTCTCCACGGTGATCATCATGTCCTCTTCGAAGCTGAGAGCGGTAGCGAGCTTGGAGAGAGCGTCGGCGTGGGCGTTGTCTTCCCTCGCCACCTGATGGATCTCCGTTGTTTCAAAACCCTTGAGGGCGATCATGGCTTGATCGTTGTACGGGGCCAGAGTTTCCTCCCGGACCTCGTACACCCCGCTGAGCTGGTTGACCACAATGGCGGAGTCGGAGAAAACCTTGAGATGGGATACTCCCATGGTTTTGGCCATTCTGAGCCCCGCAATGAGCGCCCCGTACTCCGCCGCATTGTTGGTTCGTGACTTGTTGAAACGGAGGGCGGTTTCGTGTAGGACACCCTGGGGGCTTTTTAACACTATGCCGCTCCCGCTCCGTTCTTGCTCGATGCCCCATCCACGTAGAGCTCCCAGTAATCATTCGGGCGTCCTTCCGCCCGGACACATCCTTCGACCACAAAATCAGCCAGAGCCTGTGCTTTGATGGCTGTCCGTGGTTGGAAGTGTACGTCATATTCGCTGAGCTCTACCGCCCATTTGGACATGCGCCCTGCCACTCCCATGGACCTGAGAGCTGCCTTGAGTGGTAAGTTCGTCACAACGTGAATTGTGTGAGCATGGAAGTACGGGCGCAGCTTCCTGGAGGCGATAATCACCGCGTAGGCTGACTTCTCCAACGGAGAATACCTGGTTTCGGCATCTACTAACGACTTGCTCGTGTAGAAGATCGGGCGTTCTTCCTTGTCCATCCGCTTCACGAGAACTGAGCTGACAGCTGTAGCCGCGATGGCGACGTACAGGTATAGCTCATCTCCGGGAATCGGGGCTGCTAGCGTCGGCGGAGTGGTGAGGAATGCTTTGAGTTCCTCAAAAGCCTTAGAACACTCTTCCGTCCATGAGAACTTGGCCGCCGCCTTCAGAATGGCGAAGAATGGCGCCTGCCTCTCGGCGGACTTCGGGATGAATCTGTTCATTGCCGCTAACCGCCCCGTCAACGTTTTGACATCTCTGACCGTCTTGGGGGGTGGTGTCTGCATGATAGCTTCTAACTTTTTGGGGTTCGCCTCGATTCCCCGCCTGGTGATTATGAATCCCAAAAACTTCCCTGAGGAGGCGCCGAAGACGCACTTCTTCGGATTCAAGCGAAGTTGGAATGCCTTCAAGGTGTCGAAGGTTTTCCGGAGGTCTCCCAGGTGGTCATCACCCGCCTTGGTCTTAACCAGCAGGTCATCTACGTATGCTTCCATGTGATGACCCAGCTGATCTTGAAAAACTCTGTCAATCATCCTCTGGTACGTCGCTCCGGCATTTTTAGGCCAAATGGCATCACATTGTAGCAGTAATTGCCGAAGGGCGTCGAGAATGAGGTTTTTTTCTTGGTCCGCCTTTGCCAGAGGGATCTGGTGGTATCCCGAGAACATGTCTAAGAAAGACAACGTCTCATGGTTTGCTGTGGCGTCCACCAGTTGGTCGATATTGGGCAGCGGATATGGGTCCTTGGGACAGGCGTCGTTGAGGTTGGTAAAATCTATGCACATCCGCCAGCTTCCATCCGCCTTGCCCACCATTACCACATTCGACAGCCACGTCGGGTACTGGACTTCCCTGATGAAACCTGCCTCCAGCAGTTTCGTGATTTCCTCTTGGACCGCTTGTTTTCTTGTCCAATTTATCGTCCGCTTCTTTTGTGACACGGGGCGGGCGTCTGCTCTCACAGCTAGGTGGTGCTGCATGATCGGGGGTCCAGCCCAGGCATATCCTGGGGTTTCCATGCGAACAAGTCAGCATACTCTCTCAGCAGTGCCACTGTGCGATCTCGGTCTGGGACCGGCATATGAGCGACAGCCGTATCACTCTCTCAGGATCGCCAGGATACAGTGGGACTTCCGTATCCGCCTCCGCGGATTCTGGGCGGACATACGCGTCGTCTCTAGTATCTACTGAGAAACATGCCTCTTCTTTCTTGAGAGCCACCCTATAGCATTTTCGTGCCAATGGAGTGTCTCCCCATGCTAGTCCGATCCCTCTTGCAGTAGGGAACTTCATGACTTGATGGACTGTGGAGGAAACTGCCTCGAAAGCGGCCAAACTGGGCCGCCCCATTATCATGTTATACGCCGAATTGCAATTGGTGACGTAAAATTTTATGTGCCTTGTTTCCTGGTGATCGTCGTCCCCCAATGTGATGGGTAAGGTGATCACGCCCAGTACAGGCACGTCATTTTCCGCGAAGCCAATCAGCATGATCTTAGAACGCTTGAGTAGGGCGGGGTCTAATCCCATCCTGCTGAAAGCATCGGCTGAGAGTATATCCGCCGAACTGCCCTCGTCCACTAGCACCCGCTCTACCAGAGTGTCTTCAACGATGACACGGATCACCATCGCTTGGGTGCTGGGACTTCCCCCACGCAAATCTACCGATGTGAACGTCAATGGCGGCTCTCCATCCGACTGTCTGACCATGGAACATTCACCAACGACCCTTCTGTTCTGGGGCGTATCCTCCTCTCCTCCCAAAATCATGCTGCATGTTTTCTTGTATCTGGGCTTTCCGCCCTCCTTTTGGGTATCCGGACTTTCCTCCTTCTTATCCGTTATTCTGTCAAAGACACTCGCCTTTCTGGGGGGCGTGTGTCTATCCGCCTTCGGAGGGGGTGTCTCTGACCTTTCCTTTTCTCTTCGCCTTGGCGATTCTGAGCGTTCCCGCTCTTTTTTCCTTCGGTTACTTGTGATGAATTCCTTGAGGTCACCATTCCTTATGGCTCGCTCAATCTCACTGCGGAGTTCCCGGCAGTCCTCCGTGTCGTGCCCCTTCTGCCCATGAAACTCGCAATACTCATTTGGGTTCCCTCTTTTCACTGCCGCTTTGGGTAACGGGGCCGGCCACCGCAATCCTCCTTTCTTTTCTTGGAGGACGTACATGAGCCTTCGCCCTAATTCCGACAGGGGGGTGTACCCTTCTTCCGATCTTCCCTCTCCGTGAGGGCGGTTGTCTCTTCTGTCGTCAGGGCGTTTCTCTTTTCGCCCTTGGTATCCTTTGTCCCTGTTCTGATCGCTTGAGCGCCCGTACCCGCCCTGTATCATGGCGACATTCTCTTCCACTTCAGCACACTGGAGGATACATGTCTCCAACTCGGTGTGGGTTTTTGGCTTTCTCCGGACCAAGTCCTTCACCAGCTCGGTGCTGAGCGTGGTGGTTTGGATGTGGTGGAGCACAATGTCCAGTGCGAGGTTGGGTACCGCCGCGACCGCCTTGGCCCACTTCTCGTAGTACTGCCGAAGAGTCTCTGACCAGTTCTGTTTCAAGTTCCAGAAAGCAGACAAGTTGCGCCCCGCCTCCTTTTGGTTTGAGAACTTGTGGAGAAAGAGTTGGCAGAAATCTTCCCAATTCTTTATGATTCCTTCTGCCAAACCTCCATACCAGGTTAGTGCAGCTCCAGTTAACGTTCCAGGGAACGTACGGTAGTAGGTGGCGTCCGGGGCCGTGAACATCTGCATGGCAATGGTGAATGTTAACAGATGTTGGTCGGGATCCCCAGTTCCGTCGTACGCTTTGATTGCTGGTGGCACGAATCCTTGTGGGGGAGGAATGCTGAGGAGACTCTTGTCCAGAGGCTGCCTCATGGCGAGTTGCCTTGGGCCTGACTGGTGGCGAGGGAGGAACAGTCGGTACATTTCGTCCGAGTCCGCCATGCCGGTTGCCAGTCCGCCGGATGAGCCCTCGGTGTGATTTCCGGGGGTCGCCTTGGCCACCAGGAACTTCATCATCACTGCCATTTCAGCGTTCTGTTTTTGTAGATCGGCTACCTGCGCCACTAGGTCCCCCGCAGCGGGATCGGTCGCCACTCTATCTTCCAACGGAGGGGGGATGTGGGATTCCCCCTCGTTCAATCCGAGTCCCAGGGGGCGGATTGGACGAAGTGTGTCTATGTACGGGCGAGGGTCTCGGGGGACACCCGCCGATATTACTTGTTTAGCCGGGGTGACGAGTGTTCCCGCGGGGGTACCACTCGTGGGATTTTCCTCCAAATTTTGCATGCTGTTTGTCTTTCGGGAATAAGACGTTTTAGCTATCCCCTATCTGGCGCGCCAACTGATCCGCCCGGTTGGACCGGTGGATCAATACTGTGGTTCTTTGGAGGCTTAGGCAATGTATCCGTCCTCGGAGTGTCTCGGCGGATGGTACCTTGCAGGGCGGACGTGCAAGGGGTTAATATGTATGGTGGTAAGTATGTAGATAATGTAGGGAGAATGGGTTACAGAGAAGTACCGGGCGAGTTCCCTTTGGTGTGGGCGGAACCGATAGCCTTTAGCGTACAGCGCGGAAGCTTGTAGTATCAGGCGTATGGTCCTGGGTTTTATCGTGTCCTCTTCTGAATGGGGGACCCTGTTATTTATAGGTCCCATTGGTATGGCAGGGTCCACGTGTCTTGCTCTGAGTGGGCCGCAAGGAGTCACCGTCAACAGTAATGGGCGGTGGTCTCCTGTAGATGTGTCAGGTGACCCTTTAGTTAAGGCGGTCAGAGGACCGCCCCGGGAGTGAAGATCCGCCCTGGCCAGGTGGGAGGGCGGATTTACCTTAGGGGCCCATCAATTGCCCCCAGTATGGCCTTGAGGCCTCGAGAGGCTCGAGGCGATACTATGGAGCTGTTTGAACGCCCTGGAGTGAAGATCCGCCCTAGTCAGGTAGGGGGGCAGATTTACCTTAGGGGCCCATCAACCTTCAATTAGATCCAATGGTGTAGAAAATATACAATTAATATATTATTAAAACCCATATTTAATTCTACTAATTTAATATTTTTACCTTTTGTGGAACCCTATTTTCTACTCCCCTCTTTCATCTTTCTTTCACTTTTTTACCAAAACCCGCCGCCGGAAAAATTGGGTGCAAAACTCTCTCCCGAAAATCCCTCCGACAGCGCCGTTTCGTGCTCGCCGTCGGTGAATCACAACACCGTAGAAGTTCCCCTGTGTCGGTTGTCGGTTCCCATTCTTGTTTTTTCGTCTGTAAAAGGAAACCGCCGCCGTTCATCCTTCTTCTTTCTTCGAACCGTAACTCAGCCCCGCCGGAGGTCCGATCAGGTAAACCACTTCTTCTTTCCTTTGATCTTTCAATCTTGGGTGTTGCATGTTGATATCGACTTCGAATGAGTGGTAAGAAGTATAAACTCTGTTTTCGAAATTGGGAGTGTAGTTTATGTCCTCTGTTTTTAAGTTTGGGATTTGGAAATTGGGTTTTTGATGTTGTTGAACTATGTTGTGGAATCGGGATGCTTTATTTAGCACTTGTTGTGAAGATTTTGATTTCAGAAAAGAGCAATAGCCGCCATTGTTATATACATTAGGATTATTGTGCAGATCTCTAGTAGTTTAGCACAAGTATTAAGATTGATGGGGTTTGTTATTTTTTTAGACATTAAAATAACACTAATACTAGTATTTAAGGTTTAATTGGGATTAGATTGGATTATGACTAATCCGCAATAGAAGTTTCAGATTCAGGCTCGTTTATGTATATATGACAGTGAGTTCCAAAGTTTAATTTATTTATATCATGTTTCTGAACTCGTTCGTCGATTTGGTGAGGTTTGATTTCTCATTTTCTTAATAAAGAGGCACTAATACTAGTATTGAAAGTTTGAAAGGGAATTAGATTGGATTATGACTCCTGAACAATAAAAGGTTGCAGATTCAGGCTAGATTATCAAAATTTGGTAGTCAACTTCAAAGTTATGGTTTTTGGTTTCTTGTCTATGAACTCTTTTGACTATTTGGTGAGGTTTGATTTCTCCTTTTTTTTCGTAAAAAAGCACTAATACTAGTATTGTAAATTTGATTGGCCAAATTGGAATAACCTGTTTAGAACTAGTATTGTATATCTTACCTTCAGGAAGAACATAAGAACATTTTTGTTGTTGTTGAACTATATTGTGGAATCGGGATGCTTTATTTAGCACTTGTTGTGAAGATTTTGATTTCAGAAAAGAGCAATAGTCGCCATTGTTATATACATTAGGATTATTGTGCAGATCTCTAGTAGTTTAGCACAAGTATTAAGATTGATGGGGTTTGTTATTTTTTTGGACATTAAAATAACACTAATACTAGTATTTAAGGTTTAATTGGGATTAGATTGGATTATGACTAATCCGCAATAGAAGTTTCAGATTTAGGCTCGTTTATGCATATATGACAGTGAGTTCCAAAGTTTAATTTATTTATATCTTGTTTCTGAACTCGTTCGTCGATTTGGTGAGGTTTGATTTCTCATTTTCTTAATAAAGAGGCACTAATACTAGTATTGAAAGTTTGAAAGGGAATTAGATTGGAAAGACAGGCCACAAAACAACAACAGCAGTAGCAGAAAGAAGACGAAGAAAAGCCTGTCAACTCAAAGAAGTCTCAAACAACCACCGACAACCCCAACCCAACCCTATCCCCTAAATTAGAGCAGCATGTGTAATGGTTTACCGAAGAACAAAATACTTACGGTTGAAGAAGGGAGGACGACTCCAATCAAACCTCGTCAATAAAAGACCTAAAATCTGCGAGTAGAAGAATAGCAAATTAATAAACCCTAATTAAAGCTAAGAACTTAAAGATACATATACCTAATCGACTCGACACTATTATTACCACCGAGCAAAGACACCGCCGAGCAAAGACACCGCCGACGCTGAGATGCCCGACCGATGGTGATTTCCGATTGAAAGGAACAAAGGTTCGAAGCTTTCTATTTTTTTGGATAGGATGAATGTTCTGGAAGTAATTTTATTTGTTAAGATTTCTTTTAACTTTTGAGTTTATTATTTTTCGTGAGAAAGTACTATTAAGTGCGGCAAACTAAAAAAAGGCGCTGAAATAGAATTTTTCCTCCCGCCAAAGTAACTCAGTCAGCGACGAGTATCTCGTCGCAAAAATATAATATTGTTCTGCGACCAATAACCTCATCGCATAAAGTCTTAAAATTATGCAACTGACGATTCCGTCGCAAAAAGTAAAAATAGTCGTCACAAAAGATGAATTATTAAGGAACCCGTACATACTATGTTTCTTGCGACGGAGATCGATACTTGGTCGCAAAAGAAACACTTTTTGCGACGAAACAGTCTTCGTCACTAAATTTTCGTTGCAGATTATCTTAATTTTTGTAGTGATGACTCCTGACAATAAAAGGTTGCAGATTCATGTTAGATTATCAAAATTTGGTAGTCAACTTCAAAGTTATGGTTTTTGGTTACTTGTCTATGAACTCTTTTGACTATTTGGTGAGGTTTGATTTCTCCTTTTTTTCGTAAAAAAACACTAATACTAGTATTGTAAATTTGATTGGTCGAATTGGAATAACCTGTTTAGAACTAGTATTGTATATCTTACCTTCAGGAAGAACATAAGAACTTGTATTGAAAGCACCAAAATGAAGATAATGACAGAACTAGTATTACAAATCTTGCTCGTGAGTAGAATCTGCAACTACATTATGATTATGGTCGTAACTGTCTTATATTATTACTAGAATGAGGACTTTTTTATTTAGTGTGTATAGATGCCGTGAAAGTTTTTGTTTAATGTGAAGTTTGCTTGATTTAGATGAATGACCTTGTTGTTGATTTACAAATCTTGCTCGTGAGTAGAATCTGCAACTACATTATGATTATGGTCGTAACTGTCTTATATTATTATTAGAATGAGGACTTTTTTATTTAGTGTGTGTATAGATGCCGTGAAAGTTTTTGTTTACTGTGAAGTTTGCTTGATTTAGATGAATGACCTTGTTGTTGATTTAGAAGAAGCAGAAGCAGCTTCCAATGATTTTTAAATTCTTCAATTTGGGCGGATTATTAGAAGGGAAATCTGAAAATAAAATTATTAAATATAAGAATATTTGATTTAATGTAAATTAGGTAATTAAAATATTGAAGATAATTCATTAAGATATCTATTAATTATAAATAACTACTTATTAATTTTCCTATCTTATAACAAACAAAAGAGGTGATGTAGAGGCTCATCATTGGTTATGTCTAGGGTACATAAGAATTCCTTATGTCACCCTAAAAGTTGCCCATATCCTACTATTATTTGTATATTTACTAATGGACACCTCTAACCAACACAACCCTTCAGCTTTTTCAAATTACAGATTTAGTAACTGTTTATTTTTATTTTTTTCCCGCACGTGATTATTTCCAACAATGACAACACGGGAACCGAGAGAGAGAGAGGGTAGTGGCGGCGGTTTGAAGCTCGGTTCGAAGAGAAGGACGCCTGCTCGGGAGTTCAAATTGGGCGGCGGGTAAGAGTTTCAGGGATAGAGGGAGAAGAGGTTGTCGGTGTGGTTCGAGAGGAGAAGGAGATCGGGAGCTTCGATGGTGGCCGGTTGACAACACCTCAACCCGATTTAGAGTTCCGTGAGAGAAGAGGGGTTGATTGAGGAAGCGTTCGTTGAGGCGGAAGCTTCGGCGGACAGAAACGTGTCTTCCACAAAGCTTGGAGGCAGTGGCGAGAGCTCCGATGACGGTGGTGGTTACTCGTTGATGTGGCTGGCTTTGTAGGAGAAGAAAGGTGACGGTGTAGGGGCGTTTTGGGTAGTTTAGTGACCCAACAGCAGCATCAGAAAGTTAAGTGGCCATTGTGTTATTTAAGTAAGCTTGTGGTGTGTTGGGTAGTTGGTGGAAATTGCTGACTTTGGTCCCTAACTATGCTAACTGGACAAGGTAGGGCTTGGGCTCGTTTTGGTAACTTTCTAAGTCACTGAACCCCACAGCTTAACAGAGGAAGTTGGGGACTGAACTGGAAATTTGGGCTAAGGGAGTGTTTGGAAATTCCGGAGTTTGGTGAATAATAATTTGAGCATAACTCCTTCGTCAGGACTCCGATTCACGAACCGCCAGGACCGGTGGAATCAGAACGACGCGAAGGACATTTCCAGGCAGAATTCAAGGGCTTCTTTTAGGCTAAGGTGAGGGATTAGCATCGATAGGTAGAGACGTGAGGAATTGAAATTTGACTTAGTAATTAATAGGGATGCATGAATTGGAGAGCTGAAAATGGTTAATTATGTGTTTTGATTATTGATTACTGATGTGGTTATGTGGCTTGAATTGGTTGGTTTGACTTGTTTGTATGTGTGGTTGACTGGCTTGATTGAATGGTTGATTAGGTGGCTAGAATGAAGGTTTAATTCCTAAATGCGCAATATGTATATACTATTGGAATTGTGGAATGTTGGTTGCAGGAGGATGGCCCTGCCAATGTGGGGTCGCCATATGAACGATGAACAGGAGGGTGGCCCTAGACCTTGCGACATGATCACCCCTTGTTTTTACTATTACAGATGGTTTGGTCGGTAAGCCTAGCAGTCCGCCCGTAATAAGTGTGGATTTGTGATATGGATATGTGAAATGGATTTGTGAAATGGAATTGATATATGGAATTGGGTAGTGGAATTGTGAAATGGAATTGGTTGAGTGGAATTGTGTTTGTTGATGTGTGAAACTGATGTGGTTGTATTAAATGAATTAAATGATAGAATCGGAAGGAGCCAACGTTACCCCACCTGAAATACTGATTGTGATTGAGTTCGATTCACTAGGGTGAATCCCTTGGTTGGGTTGCCAAGGTCGGTTGATTTTCTCCTTCGTGGAAGGATCCTTTTGAGGATGCGTCAGAATGAATACTCCTTTGGGGAATGATCCATTGAGGATGCGTCTGGATGTGATGGTCGGCGGGGTAGCGGGGGAACAACTCCTTATGGCTCCTAGTTAACTCATCTAGTTAAATGAAGTGTGAATTGTTGTTGTGTTGGATGTGATTGAGAATTGATTTGTGATGTGCTGCTAGACCGTGTTGATGTTAATTCATGTATATTATGTAATGATGTGTGATGATGTGGTATTCAACTTATTAATTCTGAATTTGCGTTGGATTGTTTATGAATGTTGGATGATATTGTTGGGGTTCATGCATGATGGGAATAGGGATAGAGGGAAATAACTGATCACTAGAACTATCCTATTAGTTTGTTAAAATGAACTGGACGTAAGAGTGGGTCCCATTATTGTATTCCAATGTGGGAGTCTGGGATGCTCACTAGGTAGTTCGGTGCATACTTAAGCCTAGTGGGTTCACTCAGTTTCATTCAGAAACTGATCCCCTCTTAGTCTCTCTTTTCAGTTAGAAGTAAGTTGGTGAGCCGAGCTTGGAGCAGCAGTTGTAGCGGTTGGAGCTTGGATATAATAGGCGGCTAAAGGATGGTGACTGAGGACTTAGATGATGGTTTTGTATTTTATTCAGTTGAGGTTTTGGGGATTTTGGAATCATATATTCTGAGTAATGAATTTGGGATTTGAAATTGTATTTGGTTTGAGTTTTGGATTATGGAACCTTCGTTTTCTTTTGTTTTGATGTTGTTATTGAGTTAAATAATATTTAATTGGTTTCTTTACGTCTTTTAGTCAAACCGTAATCCCGGTTCCTGGTCTAAACACGGGTTGAACCCGGGCGATTTGGGACGGGTGTTACAGTTTGTATGAACCGTCACTAATTTGTCACGGTTTGGTATAAAATCCATGACAAATTAGTCATGGTTACATAATCTGTGACTAACAAACTGAGACAAATGTTCAATTTTCTTGTAGTGAACTAGTGACCATTAATCAATAACCAATAACCATTATTTGTTAGAAGTGTTGGTAGCCCCCTACAAAGAGTGGTCCAATTGACCCCCAATAATGGTCACTAAGGACCCTAACTAATTGGTCACGAGGGGCCCTAGTAATTGATCACAAAGGACCCTAATACCAGTACCAGTAAACCTAGGGAACTACGTAATCCAGGGGTGGGCCACCAACATTGAAACCCTATACTAGCCTACTAATGTTTGAGGCAATAATCCTCATACTAAAGAACCAAGGACTCTCGCCTTAGCGAGTTCCATAACCCCTAGCCCCGTAAGTTAGTGAAAACAATACCCATGAATTATAACAATTACAGTTACTAGAACCAATACTAATACATAACATATCACAGTTCCAATGATGCCAAGTCCAAGCTGAACCAGTAATGAACCGATACACTGAACCGATAATCACAACTGCTTGAATAAAACCAAAACCAGTAAACCCTCACCTATAAACTGATGTGACACCTATGACTTTTGTACGACCTGATCTGTCTCGTCATCCTGATTCCACCAGTCTGGACGGTTCATAGATCAGAGCTCCAACGAATGAATTATGCTCGAATTACCAATTTGCCAATAATTGATTTGCCAAATGGTTTTTAGACCCAAACTTCTAAATGAACCTTAGGTTTACAAAATTTACAGTTTGGTCACTTAACTTTGTCTAGGGTGCCAATTGGTCACCAAAATTTCTGAAGCGTGTTGATTGAGCAACCTTCTTTCCCGATGAGTTGTCTACTACCAGCGGGCATTCCGACCGCCTTCTGTGGTTCCCACTTTTGTCGTCATTTATGCTTCTTCCCAGCCGCCAATATCCCTCCACCATTGTCTGACCGTCATCGAGGCTTTGAGCTGCTCCATGACGAGCTCCTCTCTCCTCTCTTTTGGCTCTATTAGAGCTCTGAGCGTTGGAGCTCCCTTCTCCGCTCTCTCGTCCCATTATCGAACTGCCATCATCGATCCTCCCTTTTTCCTTGCCTTCCATGCCTCAACCTAGGCGCCAATCAACTGCTCAAGGGTTGTTGCCCTTCTAACCTAAGTCCAATAGGTTGCCAAGCCCAAGTTCCTTCCTATTCTTCTCTTCTTAGGCCAAACGAAATCAGTCCGAACCGGCCCCAAATCCTTCCTCCTATTTTCTCTACTGTCCGTATGGGTAAAGGCGCCTTCGTTCTTAACCAAATCGGTTACTTTGGGCTTAAAGCCCATCCATCCATCCCCTCTTCCTTGAATTAAACAAAACACCAATGTCACATTGGTCGGGCCAATTGGTCCGACAAAAGGTTCAAGAACTCAATCAGACGGTTATCTCAGAATTTAGAACCCTCGAATTTAATTCTTGTACACAATAAATCCACAAAAAATAATTAACCTTCAATAATTCGCTCATAACGATTTAAGAAATTAATCAATTTAAAGTAAAACAAACAATTTCAAAATCGACTGATTAACTGGTGTCGGACTGTCGGTAGTTGTAGTTCCAAAACAGTCACCACAGATCATGAATTAACCCAGGGATGACTTAACTTCTTAAAATTGCATGTTGATCACTACACTTTCTGAGGGTTGGCCCGAGGTCACCCTCGCTCTCCGTCCATGTCTGCCCACCGTCGACGAGCTCCCCCTTTCCTGGAAAAGCTCAAATTTGGACTCTGTGATAACGTGTGACTCCTCCTTGTAGTCTGATGGTCCCTTACCATCAATTTCTAACATTCCATGCTCCATAAAGCTCCGATTGAGTAGTCAGAGCTCTATCTCTCCCCATTTGACGTTGTTGATGCTCTGATCCTCTCTCTTTCTTCCTAGAGCTCAATGTTGTCACTAAACTTCGCTCCAAACTCATATTTTTTTCCTCTTCTCTCAACTTCTCCCCGTTTACTCTAGGTTCGGTGCCAGCTCCATCGTTGTCTATGGTTTCTTCTTTTTCATAACAAAGTCATCCCCAATTTTCGTCTAGGTTTTTGTGACGAAGGAGGGCCAGCTAATGCCTCGTTCTCAAGCCCCCGAAACTCATTCCAACTCTCCCTAAAATACTAGGCCACAAGCTCGCTTCCAACACTTATTGAAATGGGCCCGCCAGCTCCCCTCATCTGTGAGTCCAACCGAAGGGTGGCAGTGGCCTTGTGATTTTATCACAGGTCAGCCTTTACTCTCCCATTTATCTCCCTCGTTTTGGATAATCATGGCTAGGTTGTGCAGTGTGTATTAGAGCAATTTCTGCCAGTCGTAGTGATTGCTAGAATCAAGAGGTAAACAATTGGCAGCTTGGACCAGGAGTTGACTCTTTCATTATATTTAGTTTATTGTTTTGGGTATTTTGTATCGGATTAGGATTATGGTTTTGGATTGGACTATACCTTTTTTTATTTTGTATTGAATTATAATATCAAATGCCTCCTTTCTATAATTCTATTTTTTGTTTGAGTATTTTTCTATCATTTTTGGTTATTGAGGTTCAGTCGTGACGTTCATTCCCGGTCAAACCACATTGGTTTGGGATGGGAGTTACACTTAGGGTTCATAGTTCATTAGCCATAGGATCTAAGTCCTTTTTCATCCAAGTTCTGATTTTGTTATTTATTCTTTGATCACTGAATATAAAGTGTCATTTTCTTGGTTCTCTTAGCTCTGGGTCACGTCGTGTATCTTTTGGGCACTTGGAGATGGTATTGAATTTGGTTGATCTCTTCGAAACGGCAGTGGTTCCACCTATCTTTGGCATTTTAAACCATCGATAAAAGCTCTTACAATGGTTAGAGACTTCATTTAGCATGGTTTTTACCATTATTTTTTTTTTCTGAACCTTTTCGCTTACCTCCAAACTTTGTTGTTGTTGGGGGAGTGCCAAAAGTTGGATAATACAATTCAGTAATTTTGGATTATTAAGATTGAGAACTAGAGTTGGTTTCTATTTTTGACAAATTGCAGGATGGGCAACGGGTTTTGGAATGAGAGTACGTAAACAAACTTAGTGGATGTAGTTTCAAGGTGGGTTGGTTACACAAATGGTCACAGATTTTTGGGCAAATAACTCGGCACTCACCGTTCTTTAAGAAAAATTTCATCCATTACTGAGCTTTGGCCAATTATCCTAGAGGTCACTAGCGTCTACGGATATCCTATTTTCCATCCATTCGCATACGTGGTGATGCCATTAAGGCAGCCACATCATCTAAATTGCCACATCAACTAAACCAAACCTAAACCCAAACCCAAACCCAAACTCATGCCTATACACCCACCCCAATTACCAAACCAAATCTAACTCTTTCCTATTCCCTCTTCTCTTTCCTCCTCCTTCCTTTTCCTCCTCCTCCTCCTTTTCTCCTCCACCACAACCGTCGGCTGCCGCCACCAGCGCCACTACCGGCGGCGGCGACATGGAACCTCCGTCAAGGGAAAGAGGAGAGAGAGACCAGATCGATATATCGACATATCTGCTCTTCCTCCGGCGATGGATTGAGGGAACTGGTGAACGGCGATGGCAGCCATCTGGGTTGAAATCAGATGGTTCAAATCATATTTCATCACTCAAATAGTGAAACAAATGACAATAGACAGAATATTGGCTCGAGGGGAGTAAAATCGAGTAAGCTAATGGAACTGGGTGCTGTGAAATCAAATCTCGACTCAGGGTTGTATGAGTATCCGAGTGGAAAAGGATGAGAAGTCCATCGCCGGAAGAGGTAGAGCAGTCCATCGTCTGAGGAGGAAGAGCAGTCCCAGCCTAAAGAGGAAGAGCGGATCTGTCGATCTGCCGATCTTCTCTCTCCTCTTTCCCTCGCCGGAGCTTCCCAGCCGGCGTGGCGGTGGTGAAGTCTGGTGGTTGTGGTGGAGGAGAGGAGGAGGAGGAGGAGGAAGAGGAAGAGGAAGGAGGAGGAAAGAGTTAGATTTGGTTTGGTAATTGGGGTGGGTGTATGGGTATGTGTTTGGGTTTGGGTTTAGGTTTGGTTTAGTTGATGTGCCAATTTAGATGATGTGGCTGCCTAAATGGCATCGCCACATATGCGGATGGATGGAAAATTGGATGTCCGTAGACGGTGGTGATCTCTAAGATAATTGGCCAAAGCTCAGTAATGGAAGAAAATTTTTTTAAAGGACGTTGAGTGTTGGGTTATTTGGCCAAAGGTCGGTGACCATTTGTGTAACAAACCCGTTTCAAGGTCAATAGTTCAACTGTTCAAGTGGGTAGAGTTATAAATTCTTTGTCAATGAGATCCGCTGCACTTATTTTTTGATTTGGAACGCAGTAAGTGTGGATATGGGAAGAAGTGTGACATTTTTTGTTTTAATGGGTTGCATCAGGAAGTGTGACATTTTTTGTTAATGGATATCACAAAATATTGAAAAAAACATAACAACTTTATTCAGTCCTCCACGGTAGGTAAGTCTAAAATGATTGGCGTGCTTTCCTTTACTATTGCCTGCACACTTTTTCACCACAAATCTGTTAACATCATCCCAAACATAGGTCTGAAGAGTTGATATGAAAGTCTTGAGTAGCTTCCTCGAATATTCACATTCCCATAATAAGTGTGCTCTGCTATTAATACCATTCTCACAAAGTGCACAAGAAACATCAATTGGCAACCCCAAGAAGACATCTTATCCTTTGTATTAATTCGTCCCTTCAAAATTAACCAGGTAATGAAGCTGTTGCTAGAAATGCTAAAGCCAGTCCACACAGCTTCTTACCAAGGCACCTTTGGAAGCTGGGGTCGAATACAATTCCATATCAAACTGGCCTTATACTTTACCAAAGGCTCACCATTACACAGGATGCTCCCACTGCTGCAATCAAATACATTAGCTGCAACAGATCTGAGCTTCATCAGCTTATTCCAAATCCAAGAGCCCGAGCCAAATGTTAAAGTCCACAAGTCTCAGTTCTTGATTCTATATTTGTAAACCCACGCTACCCATAGGGATCCACCTCTAACAATCAAACTCCAAAGATGTCTAAGAACATTCGAGGCATTCCAACTATGTAGGTCCTTCAGACCTAAACCACCTTCAGCTTTTGGATAAGTCAAATGATGCCAGGCAATTTTTGCTCTCTCCCCTGCCTGCTTTCCGCATAAGAAGCGATTACAAATAGCTTCAATCTCTTTAAGGACATACTTAGGAAGCACAAAGATCGACATCCAGTATTGGAGAATTCCACTCACAACCGACTGAATCAATTGAACTCTTCCAACATAAGATAAACGAGCTTTCCAGTCAACAATTCTAGCCATAATTCTGCCAACTAAAATCTTGCATTCAACTCTTCTAAGCTTTCCTGAACACAGTGGAACCCCAAGATAACGGAAAGGAAGCGTACCCAATGACATACCTTAGATAGCACAGAGATCCAAAGCAATCAAAGAATCAACCCCCTGCTAAAAAGAGCTCACTTTTTTCAGGGTTGAACCTTGAACCAGAACTCTGTTTGAACTGCTCCAGGACATTCAGGACCCCCTGCACCCCCAGCTGCAGACCCTTTGGTGAAGACAATTAAACAATCCGCAAAGCAAAGATGAGTTAAAGAGACTCCCCTGCATTGAGGATGTAATAAAAAGCTCCTTTCTCTACATGCCTTAGCAAACAATCCAGCTAGTACTTCCATTGAAATGACGAACAGGTAAGGGGAAATAGGGTCCCCTTGCCTGAATCCTCTTTTTTGCTGGAAAATAACCTGCTAGATTACCATGTATACTAACAGAAAGCATAACTGATGTAAAACATGCTTCAATCCAGTGAAGAAAAATCGATGGGAAACCCATAGCAGCCATAGCCTTCAATAAAAAGCTCCACTCCACTGAATCGAAGGCCTTCATAAGGTCAATCTTAAGAGCACAACGAGGAGAAATCTGACCTTTGTTATAGGTCCTCAATAGTTCATGAGCCAACAAAACATTATCCCCAATTAACCTTTCTTTAACGAACGTTGATTGATCATGACCAATGATTGAAGGGAGAACCAAGCGCAACCTATTTGCCAAGACTTTAGAAGCAATCTTATACACAACATT
This sequence comes from Linum lewisii, assembly GCA_034768395.1. Classification (NCBI taxonomy): domain Eukaryota; kingdom Viridiplantae; phylum Streptophyta; class Magnoliopsida; order Malpighiales; family Linaceae; genus Linum; species Linum lewisii. Next base: position 20,999,243 of record CM068303.1, read on the forward strand.
GCAGCAAGAAATAGGCCTATAGTCCTTCATATCGATTGCATTGATCTTTTTAGGAATCAAAGCAAGATACACTGAATTGAAAAACCTAGGCATCTTACCAGATTCAAAGAAGTAAAGTATGGTAGTGATTACCTCATTCTTAACTATCTCCCAACATATTTTGAAGAATGAAATAGTGAACCCATCTTGGTCCTGGGGACTTCTCTGAAGGAATAGAAAACAAAGCTTTATGGACCTCAGTTTCAGTCATAGGTGCCTCTAAGTGTCAACATCTTCCTCCTTAACTTGGGCTCTCAGTAAGGTTTCCAAATCCAGGTCCTGAACAGATGAATTAGCACCCAGGAGAGTTTTGTAAAAAGAAACAACAACCTTGGCCATTAAATTAGGATCATCCACAATTATCCCATCTACATCTCTGAGCTGTTTAATCGTGTTCCCAATCTGACGAGAATGGACGTAGTTAAAGAAGAACTTAGTACATTGGTCACCTTCTTTAATCTAAAGTGTTCTAGCTTTTTGCCGGAGGAAACTCTCCTCAGCAGCTCTAATGTCCTTAAGTTGATTTGTTACCTCATCAACCAGCTGGAAATTGACCGCAGAAGGAGATTGGAATGCTACTATCCTTGAATTTTCCACCCTTTTACTCGTCTCAATCACCCTTTGATGGATATGCAAATAATGCTCTTTGTTAAACCTTTTCAGTTGACATTTATCAGCTTTCAGTTTACCATATAAGACAGGAAATGGCTTACCAATCACCCTTGTACTCCAAGCCTGTTTGACCAAATCCATGAACCACCGAAGCTTGCTCCAATAGGTGAAAAACTTAAAAGGCTTGCTTTCTTGTTTAAATCACCTTTTAGTTTAACAAGCACCGCACAGTGATCCGATGAAACACATGGGAGGACAGAAACAGAGCTACTAGGGAAATGTTGATGCCATTCAAGATTAATGAAGGTTCTATCAAGCCTTCTAGCTAGAGCATGATCCCCCCTATTGTTAATCCAGGTGTAATCAGGGCCTTGTGCTGAGTCCGCCGTAAGTTCACAGTCATGAATAAACCCCTTGAAATCATCCATAATATCCAAGTTAGAAGGCAATCTAGAAGAATCGCCAATGTCTAAAATAGCATTGAAATTCCCAGCCAGAATCCAAGGCATACCAGAACTTTTAAGCTTCAGGAGATCTGCATACATGACTCGACGGTCCTTATCAGAATTCGAGCATAAACAAAAGTGATATGATACGCTTTTGGAATATCTATTAGACAGTGCATCCAATGAGAGATTTTACAAAGCACTTTCAAGGGAATGCTTGGCTTCCAGACCACCCAGAGCTTCCCTAACGAGCCCTCAAACGAGAATTCAGTAAGCCAGCCAGGGAATCTCTCACCAAACAAGCTATCTGTATTATGAGTCCTTGTTCTAGGTTCCAAAATAGCAAAAACATCAATATTATACTGACTAATATAAGACTTCAACTCTAAATACATGTCTTTATTATTAAATCCTCTCACATTCCAGACCCAAATAATCATCTTCTTCGAGTTTTGGGTCGAGTAACCACCCCCTTGGGAGACACCAGCTTACTTTGGATAAAGAAATCAGTGAAACTTGGCTTTTTCAAGCTTGTTTTTCCAGCCTCTCATTCACATATTTTCTCCTCAGAGTTTGATACCTGGACCTCAGAAGTAGGGGCACATACTTAAAAAACCAGAGATGCAGGATCTTGATTCACAATAATCTCCTCATCAACAGACTCAGAGTCACTAACCAATACACCTCCATCAGAAACCTTCACAGAAGTAGGGCTCAGGATCAAAGGATCCTGTTGGACGGGTGCATCCTCCACTCCCATAGGAGCTTTGGATCCATTGCCCGTCCCCCTTCCAACCTGGTTCATACGCCTAGTTTCAGGTGTTCCCTCCCTGCCAGCAGGCTGTTTACGAACATTTCCTGAAGAGCTAGGCATAGAACCAAAAAACTTTTGGTTGGGATTTGGCTACTGGATCCTTCGTCAACCAAACAGAAGTAGGTCTTGCTCTGTAAACATGAGGCTTAGGGTATTCAATATGCACTTTTCTCTGTCCATCCTCTTCCATCATCACTGTAACACTAGGAATAGGAGCAAATGAGATGTCCTTCACCACACAAACCTTAACATTCAGGCCCTCTCTCACAAATTTGTTTATAGGTTGACCAACTTGACTAGCCAACCAGCTCACACCTTTAGGAGTAATCAAAGTAGGCGGGACATCCTTCAAAACTATCCATACTGGAACTTCTTTTGGGGAAAAATCCAGCGGAGCAATGCCTTTTTCCCACTTACGAAGAATCATCAAGGAATTGTGTATGTGCCAAGAACGCGCTAAGATCCACTCACAGAGTTTAGCAGAGGAAAGTTCAATCAAGAAAAACCCAGCAGACAGAATCAAAATTTCAACCTCACCTTTGTATCCCTAGAGGCAATTGAGAATGTCACGAATAACCTTGATAGGAGGAATCACACCAAGAAATTGAGCAACAACTGCTGATTGAAGCTTTGTCACTCCCAGATCGATAATCTCCTTCGGAATCCTAAAAACACTATCAACCACCAATTTCCTTGATTCATCAACATAAGACAAATCAGAAACCTTATCCGCCACAACCGACGCCCAGGAGACTGATCCGGTAGTACCAGAAGAGCTAGGACCGGAGGAGAAAGCCATGCCGAGGAGCTACCGCCGGCAGAGCACTGTAGGTTTCGCCAATGGAATAGGAAAAAAACAGAGAATTTCACGCGCTAGACAATTTTTTTTCCCAACTATGTGGATAATTTCCGCTTATTTATGTAGTTAATATATATTTTTATTATGTAGTTAATATATATTTTTATTATGTAGTTAATAGGCTTCGGATCTGCGTCCAAAACTTTAAGTTTGGAAAGTTTTAAACCCAAAACACGGAGGGGTATTTTAGGTATTTTTAAAAAAGTAGAAAACCCTAGCTTCGCTGCCTTCCTTTCACATCCCTTTTCAGCCGCCTACAGCCGCACCGCCGACCTCGCCCATCGTCTCTTCTCCTCTCTCCACTTTCTTCCGCTCCACTTCGCCGAGTCCACATCACCACCATGCCATCATCGGAACTACATCTCGGCCAAAGGAAACAAGCAATCGTTGCGTCAAAGCTAGGGTATGCTGGCGAGGAGGACAGGCGCCAGCAACGAGTTCCGGCGGGTTAATTTCGGCGATGATGGTCGGATTATAACTAGGGACGGCTCCCTCGTCGTCTGCAGCAGGATCCGTGATCTTCCGACGTTGCTTTCGATATTGAATATCATTTTTTTCGGTTGAATCAAAATTTGCTCTGTTTTTTTTTACTCCGATGAGCGGCGGAGCGGAGAGAGAGGGAATAGGGGCCGACGAGGGGGTGGGCGGCCAACAGAGCACGATGGCGGATGAACCATAAGCTGCTATGGAAGAAAGAGAAGCAGGGGATGAATGTATCGGAGAAAGTGCCGATTGAAGAAGATGAACATTTTGTTTATTAACAGTTCAGTCACTCAATTTCCGATTGGAGAAGAATGGCTATTTTGTAATCTATCAAAGTTTAGTGACTATATTGTAAACTATCAAGGTTCCATGACTAATTTCCAGCTACCCAAATTTGGGTGATTGTTTAGTAATTATTAACCCTTGTAAATTTCTGTCATTTGTATAGTTTCTTATTTTTAAGAGAAATATTATTTGAAGAACTTTATAAACTAGTTGTATTATAGGTAATTCGATAAGTTCTCTAGTTAACTCGATAAGTTAATTAGTAACAACTTGGTAACTAGTTAACTCGATTAGATGACTAGTTACCAACTTGGTAACTAATTAACTCGGTAAGTTATCTAGTTAACTCGATAAGTTAACTAGTTAACAACTGGGTAATTAGTTAATTTGATTAGATAACTAGTTAACAACTTGGTAACTAGTTAATTCGGTTGGTTAACTAGTTAACTCGTTATCTAAATCATGATGTTAACTAGTTAACTCAATTAGATAATTAGTTAACTAGTTACTCGTTAACAACTTGGTAACTAACTAGTTAACTCAATTGGATAACATGTTAACTAGTTATCTGATAACTAGTTAACTGTAAAAATTCATGTTAACTAGTTAACTGTAAAAACTCAGGTTAACTAGTTAACTGTAAAAACTCAGGTTAACTAGTTAACTAGTTGTCAATAAAAAATTTTGTTAACAAGTTATTAGTAAAAAATAGGTTAACTAGTTAACTTGTCATTGCCGAAAAAGTCACCCGAAAAAGTCACCCGCAAAAGTCACCGGAAAACATGTTAACCAACTAGTTAACTATAAAAATCCAAGTTAACTAGTTAACTAATTACTAATAAAAAAATCATGGTAACAAGTATATTAGTAAAAAATCAGGTTAACTAGTTAACTTGGCCTCGCTGGAAAATTTGCTGGAAAAGTCGTCGGAAAAAGTCACCAAAAAGTCATCGAAAAAGTCACCGGAAAAAGCGTCGGTGCCGATCGCCGGAAAAATCACCGGTCACCGGAAAACTCACCGGCGCAGGTCGCCGGAAAACTCGCCGGGACCGGTCGCCGGAAAACTCGCCGGACCGGTCGCCGGAAAACTCGCCGGAGCTGGTCGCCGGAAAACTCGCCGGCGCCGGTCGCCGGAAAACTCGCCGGCGCCTATGGACGGCGACAGTAGCCTGCTTACTGTAATAAAAAACAAAATATTAAATAAATAATAATAATAAAATATTTAGATTAAATATAATAATTAAATTGTTTGTGTAAAGTCCTAAATACCCCTGATAAATATGGACCATTAGATTGGTCAAAGGGTCAAACTAGATCTAATGGTTGAAATTGAGTTTGGAAGTTTTCAAACCAGGAAATTCCTGGATGCTGATCCGCTGCCGTAGTTAATATATATTTTTATTATGTAGTTAATATATTATTTTTGCGAACAAAGCACCTTCTTGGCCAATTTTCTTGCTCCGCTACTGCGTGTATCATGTCCTAGAGTTATGTCTCTATGATAAATTCAAATTAGAACAAACAAATTGTTGGATTAGTTAGGTGAATATAGTTACCCTATCGTCAACTTATTTATAGCTAGATAATAAAGTGGTAAATGCAACTCAAAGTTTTATTTTCTATAGGTATCCAACTTCTTTAATAGATTGGTTTGTTGATTTTCACGGATTTTGTAGCACCATTTAAAGTTTTGCGAAAAATGATATTAACTAATAACTCCAATAAGCAATTTCATTCAATGTAGATAGCTTAGGATGAAGTGGAGAGCCACAAACATGCGTAAAGATAGAGAAAAAGGTTGAGGATATGAGAAATATTCTGTTTCAAATATACTTATTATTATTTCAAATCCTTTAAATTTAGTATTATATAAATTACTTTACTAACAGGTGAACAGTGTCATGCAGTTTTCAATTAAAGAACTATTCTTAACTTTTACGATTCAGTCTCGATTATCCAACTCCAAAGCGAGGCATTTTCTTGTCATCTAACATGTAATCATACCTAGGCGGATGCGAAATATCTCCTTCTTGAACAATGCGTATAGCATTTCTTTACATGAAATCAAACCATTCGGTTCAATCTAAAAAATCATGAAATTTTTGTTAAATTGACCTACTTTGTTATTAAACACTATTCTAATAAGCGTTCAATTGAACAAAATTGAATAATTAAATTCTCTAAACCAAATGATATTTTCAAGCTTGTTTTAATGATCATTGATTAAACTCACAGAGATAAGCTCGGATTTAATGTTTATTTTTAATTTTATGCACATAATAATAAATATCTTTTATGAATAATTAAATTTTCATTCATCAAAGAGCCAAGTTAAGAAAACAACTCAACTAGACAGTTTAGGGCTACATATCATCACAACTAGAGGGCTATTCCTTTCCCATTTCGCATCCATATCGTCATTTTAAGAAAGGTACCCATATCAGCTAAAGGGAAATGAAAGCTTACAAGAAACTAAAACGAAAGACTACCAACAAGCTTACAAAGGACTAGAAATTGAACATCTGACACTTGGGAACATCAAGTCTACAATTGTAATCAAAATTGATCCACTTCGATAAAGATGTTTGCTGCTACATGTGAGGTGCTTCAAGAAGTTAGTGAGCATAATTCATCACGTCAACTTCGAGCTGAGCTGAAGGTGCTCTGGAGGAAATTACAACCTTCAAGTTTGCCTTCCGTCGCCTTATAGTCTACCACTTTCAGCAACGGTCGTTTACCGTCGCCTAAAACCTTGTCATCTTTAGCGACGGCTTCCTTCCGTCGCCTAATACCTTGCCACCTTCATCGATGGAACCCTTTCGTCACCTTATACCTTGTTTCCTTCCACGACGGAAGCTTTCCGTCGCCTTATATCTTGTCACCTTAATCCTCATTATACATTTATCTCTTAGGCGTATCTATCCTAACCTTTTCTGTCCAACACAAAATTTCCCTATACTAAAAATTTCAGTCGTTTCTTTCCATTCAAACCCTAAATCGTACCTCTAAGATCCAAAGATAACTCTCTTCTCCGATCTTCGTCCTGGCCACCAAGCCCGTCTTGGACACGACTGATGCCGATCCAGCCCCAACATTGATGCCGGGCCGAGAGTACACCGGCCCCAGGCCTACACCAGCACCACCACCGGAGCCTAGGAAAGCTGAAGCCTTGGATCCAGAAGAGACACCTGGGAGGATGATGATCCTCAGCCAGGCACTCATGCCAGCTCCTACTCAAGCCAAAATCAGGTTGATGACTCGCCAGGAGCTGATGTTGACACCAAGCCCCGACCCGGGCCCCGGATCGAGCCTAGCACCAAGGCTAGGCTCCAGATCGACTCCAACGAGCCCTAGAGCCAAATTGGACCTTAAAGAGACTGAGGAAGCATCCTTGAAGACCTGGAAAAGACAGAAGTCAAAAGGCCCGGACAGAATTGAAGAAGGCCGAGAGCTGAGCCCGACACCCGAGACGAGCCCGTGCCCGGATGCCACAGAGAAGCACTTTTGGCCCAGCCAACAATTGGCTCGTGCCTTTTGTGAAATTCCAGCAGTCCTGGATAGCTTGAAGTCTCAGGAGCACCCTCCAACAAACGGTGATCAATTTGGAGGAGTATCAAAGGAGATAGGGCTAGAACAAGTCCTAGTGATGCTTGGCCTAAACATCAAGGAGTGGAGCTCGGATGCTGATCCGAGGAAGTCAAAGGAAGGAGCTACGATCAGGCCACCTCCTGAGCCTGATCCAAGGAGGGATGGGTGACCATTCATGATACGGGAGATGAAGAGAAGATGCCAAGTACTTCCAAACAAGAAATCCTAATCAAGCTAGGATTTCCCGGTTTTGGACAGATTTCTAGTCTGACGAAGAATGACGGATTTGGGCTACCTGGAGATAGAATTTGGGCTGAAGCCCAACATGAAAGTTGAAGTCCATGAACTCTACTAGTGATCTGCCAAAGGGCTTAATTTTCGGAATTTATTTAGTATTTATTTGGCTGATTCTTCCAGAACCCGTTTAGCTGTTTTTTAGGATTTTTCCAACTTTTCCTTTTTAGAGTTATTGTTTAGGAAGGAGTTTTTCCCTGGGGGAATAAGGCTACGAATTTAGCCTCCTTCTTAGACAATATTAGGATCAGGTTAAGTCCTTTTTAGTAGTTTAATTAGGACTCTTTTTATTTGTTTATTCTTATTTAGAACTTGTTTCCTAATCCTCCCCCTATAAATAGAGGCCTTCGCCTCTCTTGTATGACATACCTTGAATTGAATAAATTACTTAAACTTCGGTTTTCTCTTAGCATGGAATTGCTATTCTTTTTTCGACTTTCATGGAATTGACTGTCGTTTAGACCGGCTTATCGTCTAGGGTATCCTCCCTTGAAGTGACGCCTTCGACTTGATACTTCTGGTTCCTAGCTCGTTTATAGCTAGTGGGTCAAAGTCCTCATCCATCCCGGTTCCCGGCGATTTCTACCTCGTTGCACGATCATCAGCTTGCGGTGGTTAGGGTCGTCTGCCCACGGTTGCGGCGGTTCACATCATTCCTACTGAGTCCCTCTTCCCTTGACCGGCGAGCAAGCCGATTCCGCCGCCTACTCCAAGCCATTTCTTGTCCAGCCGGTACCGATCTCCTTTTCCATCGCGTCGGCCAGTCCGGACCTCTGTTACATCTCGTCGGCCGGTCCTAACTGGTCTTCCATCGCGTCGCGAGGTCCTAACCTCTCTTCCATTCTCCAACTCCGTGGTTCACCGATCTTCGTCAAGATACCAAATCCATGTGCAGTACTGCAGTTCATCTCTATCTGTTAGCTTCGACTCTCGTGTAAGTCGTCAGCCATGTGGTTTCTAGCGATTGAAGACTCGAGGACAGCGAGAAGCGAATAGAGGAGTTGGAGAAGAAGCTCCTTGGTCTCCAGGCTGATATCTGTAAGCTCAATGTTAGTTTTGCAGAGCAGTTCAGTTTACTTCTATTTCTAATACCTATGTTTTGCTTTGCAAAAATCTCTTGTTGAAGGACGAGTTATCAGCTGGAGATGGAAAGATTACTGTGTTGGAAGAAGAGGTGAGGTATATTTCTTCCTTCTCCTTGCATTTCATTATCCGTTTACCTTGTTTCTGTTAATGTTGCCATAGGTGTTTAAGCTCTTCTTTGTTGGTTGCTTAATCAAATGGTTAGATACGCACCTGTAGACTATGCTGAGGAAAAAATACTTCGATATCCAGAGCAGAAGAATCTGAATCTAGCTTGCTTCCCATGTTGAGAGGTTTGTGGCCATTGAAACGAGTCTCGTTTTGATAGCCATTAAAGCTATTGTGTTTGTGTGATTGATTGTGCTTTTGTTATCCAGTAGTTTGAGCAGGCTCTTCAGCTCTTGGATCTCTTTAACATTAGCAGTTGATGGTTAACGAAGGGTTAGAGATGGTGGTTATGAGCCTATACCAAATGAAAGAGTTTGGCGGGACTGAGATTGATTCCTACCTAAAGCTGTAAGCTCATACTTTGATTTTTTACTTGATATCAATCATGTGCTGTTTAGTTTTTGGGACATGCTGATTTGGCTCAGCTGCGACTTTGGTATCTTCTTCGCTTTTTTAGATCTTCTTGTGCTGACTATGTACTATAAAATTGAACTACCAACTCACTAGATCATTCTCTGCTTTCCAATGTGTTTGTTTTTAGCCTACTTCACCGACTTATAGTTGGGAAGATGCAGCTTTAGGAGCTACGTTTTTTCACAATCTGTGCGTTGGTACAGTTTCCAAAATGAGGAACTTTTATGGAGCTGTCTTTTTGATCATATGAATTTACATGTTAAGCTATCCCTTCCTGGGAGTACTAGTTATTATGCTCGAGCCTTAAGCCATGCATGTTTGAGTACTGATGAGGACCTTTTAATTCTTGATCTTTGTAGTTTGGAACTTGTGTAATGCCAAACCCAAAAGATGTTTGAAAACAGGTTATGATGTATCATTAACCTGTGTTTATTTTGGAGTTTAGGCCATTCAAAGGAGTGCTATTGGTAATGCTGATTTTACTGATATTCCTCCTTACTTTGTAAATCCCATTGCTGTTGAATTAAATCAGGACATCAGAAGAGAATATGCCTCCAAGTTGGAACAGGTTAGTTCCCCTTGTTTCCTCTGTGTACTCAGGTCCCTAACAGCAGAGGTTAGTCTCTACAAAATCAGGGATGATTATTCTAACTTCTATCATTTTCTTACCATCTAGCAGATGTTAGTGGAATTAAACTAATGTTTGTGTGGGTGTTAATGGAATTAAACTAATGATTTGGGTCTTAGTAGTCCTGCACAAGTTTCAGTGTTAACTTTCTTAGGTTTACTGTTTACATGTTTTCTTTGTTTACATGTTTTATGTTTAACTTTGTTCAGGTGAAGTTTGATCCCATGGTTGCTGCTCTATCAAAAGCATTCGCATCTCCATTAGTGGACACCATCCAGTCTCTTCCTCAGCCACAAAAAGTAAAGTCCCCTCCTTTTCACCTTGCTAAAACAGATATACGCAATGATGTATCGTCATTAATTTAATGTTATCAAAATTCTGAGTTTGTTACCTTCCATTTCAAAGAGATTAGTGTAGTAACCACTCCTGTATTATGATTTTCCTTGCTTCTTTGCTTCATTAAGAGTTGATTGAAGAGTTAGCTCCCTTGTTTTTATAACTTTCATATATTTTGAGTTGAAAATATGTTGGCAGACTTGAATTACTTGAATTACTACTACTGCTGATTGTGCAGTAGCATAGTTTGACTTGTATACCAGTTCAAAACAAAATGTAGATATTGAACATCATTGTGTGTGTTTGAGTTCTTTACCCAGAATGAGAATAAGAAGGATACCATATGTTTGTTTGTTGACTGAAATTTGAAAGATGCATATTATAATATCTCAAGTAATTAATGTAATTGTCTTTGTAGGTTACTAAACTGGAACGCTAGTAAGATGGAGGACTTGATGCTGAGCGTCGTTCATGCATCTGGATTTTGGACCAATATTATATCGTTGGTTAATGAAACATCTAGATTTTGAACTTATTATATTGTATTTGATGAATTAGATTTTGTGATGACATATATGTAAATTAGTTACGAGAACCCATGATACATGTACATATTTGTTACCAAGTTTGGGGTTATATAGAAAATTAATATATAATATCAATTTCTTTTATCTGTCTAATTATATATTTATGTAATAAAGACAGAAAAATTAACAATCGAGTGAAATATATGCTGGTAAATGGTGCATAAAAAGTGAGAAATGCGACGGATTTAACCGTCGCAGAAAGGCTACCCATACGGCGACGGCGAATACCGTCGCGGAAGGATAATGAAACGGCGACGGATCTAACCGTTGCAGAAAAGCACTCGCAAACAGCGACGACTATGACCGTCACGAAAATGGTAGTGAATCGGCGACGGAAACAACCGTCGCGAAAACTATGGACAATCGGCGATGGATAGAATCGTCGCCGAATGTTACACAAACGGCGACGGAACTCATCGTCGCAGAAAGACTGACTATTAGCGACGAATTTGAATTTCCGTCACAACGGACTTTCTACGACGCACTATACGCGACAGACCTAGCGACGGTAAAAACCGTCGTCAAAAGTTACCGAAAGTCAATTTTTTTGTTGTGTCAGCAGAGTTGGAGCTTCCATCCTTCCTTCTCCTACAAATCTCCTGCATCTTTCGTACCAAATGTTACTCACAACAACTCTCCAGATTATCCTCCCTACTTTACACCAATCAGAGGCCCCCTTAAGTGTCCTGATTAAGAAGATAACATCTTCCTCCCAATTTTTTGAAGCACTTGGCAGGAGATGCTTGAGACTAGCAGTAGCAATCTCCTTAAAATAACAGCAATCATGAAAAACATGGTTCATATCATCCACTCCTCTATCACAGAAACAACAACTTACATCAACTGTTAGCCCCCATTTTGCCACATCTGTCCGAAATATAAATCTACTTGAGAGGGCCAACCAGGTTATCATAGAATGTTTAGGGATCGAATGGGAGTCCCATACTAGAGAATGCCAAGGAACCACAAGATTTTTCTCCCTTAAATTACTCCAATCTGCTGTAACATAAAATTTACCAAATTGTTGATTATCCCGAAGAGGACCATCATCCCCCATCTCAATGTGAGGAAATACTTGCTCCCTTACCTTAAGGATTCTCCTCCATACCCAAAAATGATAAGAAAAGCTCTTCGTCTTCCAAATATATGCTTTACTCAATCTATAATGCTGTGCCCAAGCTACCCATAAGGAACCAGCTTGGCACAGTAGATTCCAGATATGTTGTGTCACGCAGGCTATATTCCATGTTTGAAGATCCTTGATCCCCAAACCCCCTCTTCTTTTGGCTTCGCAACATTTTTCCACACAACCTTTGCTTTCTTTCTAACTCCTGTGTCAACACTCCAAAGGAAATCACTACAGCGTTTCTCCACCGCATTAATGATTGACTTAGGCAGTAGGAAAACATTCATCCAATACTGACTAAGATTTACCAACACGGTTTTAACAAGAACTAATCGACCAGCATAACTCAGACAACAAACCTTCTAACCCACAATTTTCTTAGTGATTTTTTCTATCAACACATCACAACCAGAGGTTTTGAGCTTACCTGACGTGAGCGGAACCCCTAGGTATCGTACAGGAAAAGACCCCTTTTTGAAGCTGGAAGTACTGACTATCTCAGATTTGGTCTCCCAAGAGACTGATCGAGAGAAATTTTTTTTTAGTTTCATCTGGGTTCAATTGCAAACCAGAGAAACCATAGAACTTAGTAAGGACTTTGCAAATACCATCAACCCCATATTTTGTACCATTTGTGAAGACTAACAGGTCGTCAGCAAAACATAATTGAATAATACTAAACTTCTTACACTTTGAGTGATAGGGAATCAGCCCTTCAGCAGCACATTTTGCAAACAAACAATGCAAAATTTCCATAACAATCACAAAAAGACCCGAGGAGAGGGGATCCCCTGCGGTAGCCCCTTCTTGCTCTTAAAATATCCAACTAATCCTCCATTGATACCCAAACTTAACATCACACTTTCCAAACATCCTTTCAGCCAAGATACAAACTGTAAAGGAAACCCCATAGCTTGAAGAACATTGAGCAGGAAGTCTAAGTAAACTGAATCAAAAGCTTTCCAGAAATCAATTTTAATTGCACATCTAGGAGTGGTGTGTTTAAGATGATAAGCATTCACTAGCTCATGAGCCATAAACATATTATCCCCTATTTGTCTCCCTTTAACAAAAGTATATTGGTTTGCACTAATACTAATAAATATAAGTATTCAACGTTTAATGTTTTTGTTTAGTTTTCTCAACATATTGGCATAGTAATGAAATATGGGCGTCGTTTGTTTTGGAGGAAAAATGGAAGAGTTTTATTAAAACTCTGTATTTGAAAATAACAACGTTTGTTTAGACCTTTAATAGTGACGAGGAATGTATTTTGAATTCCCCCATGTCCAAATTACCTCTGAAATAGGCATTCTCCAAATATTTGCCTAACACCAAAAATTTTAAGAAGCACAGAGTTTTATTGGGGCCCACATGTCAGCTGCCTCCATTTTTCCGGTACTGCCCCTTCTACTGCCAGCTTCTCCCTTCTACTGCCAAGAACAATTTTTATTTCTCTATCCATTTTTATTTTCTTCCTTCTCCTTCTTGTCATCTGGAAATTGTGTGAAGCTAATGATGAAGTTGAATGCAAAGGTCTGTGTTCATCAATCAATTCCTCATCGTCGTTCTTAACTGAGGTTTTCGCTACAACTGACTCCAAAGTCTTCAACTCACTTCACTTCTTAGATCTGATATTTCAATCCATTTCTCACCGGCGAAAATGGCGATTTCCACTTCCTCATGGTCGCAATCACAACCAAATTCACTATCTCCGCCGTCCGACGATGACTTAGTCGCCGATCTATTCTCCCTCCAATCCCAATCGTAATAGGGAGTAATCCACTCCGATGACCACTCGCTCGCCCGCTTCTTGACCTCCACCAAGACCTAGCGGTTGTACTCCCTACTCGTTTTCCTCGACGCCAAGCAGCTCGAGCTCCGCCGCGAGTTCTCCCTCCTCGCATCTTCTTCATCACCTGTTAATTAGGTGCTGAGTTTGCAGAGCTTCATTGATTGATCCTCCTGTTAATTAATCTATTGGTACATGATGCTGCTGAGTAAAAATTTTTGTGCTTAAAAAGCCTTCTTTATGTATGGATCCTTCATGCACATTATCTATTTATGGTGAAGTACAGTTCTTTCATGTTTAATGATATATGAGTTTGTTTGTATGGATTTTGCCCCATTGATGTTCTGGAAATAATTTGGCAGTAGTACAGAGATATTTTGGCATTGTATTAGGGGTAAGATGGTCAATCAACAAGCAATCTATTATTTCATTAAATTTTATTACAGATGACAAGTCATCATACTTCTTCTTACCAAACAATGAATTTTACCTTCCTCAATACACAGTTCCTCAATCTTCAAAATCTCAACTTCTCTTATTTTGCATTCCCCTATAATGCATTCCCCTATAACAAACGACCCCATGATTTCTTCAGATTCGCATATACTTCAATATGAAAAAGTTTGTTTAATTTTGGGAAAATGTTACTTTGCCCCTCTCTACTTTGCCAAGTTAACAAACAACCCCATATACTATGAAATGATCCATTTACCCCCTATTATGCCAACCTAACAAACAACCCCTTTCATCAAAATTTCCATCGAAAATTTCGCTAAGTGATGACTCGCTAGTATGTCTCATCCACAATTAATGACAGTATATTGCCACATCAATGACTTTCATCCATCTCAAGTAAACTAAAAAGATAAAAACAAAAATTATAAAAACTACCATTTTCATACTATAGGGGCTGTTTGTTAGGTTGACATAGTAGAAAGGGGTAAATTGATCATTTCATAGTATAGGTGTTGTTTGTTTTCTTGACAAAGTAAAAAGGGGCAAAGTACCATTTCCCTTTAATTTTTTATTAGAATATAAAATAATATTAAAGTTGTGCACCCACAAGGCCTTCAACAAATTCAATGCCCCTACCTCTAGGTAAACTAACACACATGTCGTTTGATTCCCCACATGATTTAATCAGTTCACCAATTTGACACCACTAATAATATCAACATGTCACCACTTATTGCACATATGCATGGATAGCCACTAAAACTTTATTTATGGAACTTCTAAAACTATAATTGACCACATATTTTTAAGGTATGGTTAGACCCGTAAGCCGATAGCATGTTGGTCACTACAAAAAAGAGGGAATTTAGTCACATGCCCGGTCGAATATAGTCGCGGGCAGGCCTGCGACTAAGAAGTGATTTAGTCGCAGGCTGCAACTAAGAGAAGGCAGCCTGCGACTAAAGTCGCTGCGACAAAGCCCAGACTTAGTCGCAGGCTCGCCTGCGACTAAGTTAGTCGCGGGCCTGCCTTTAGTCACAGGCAATGTAGTCAAAATCGTGATTCCACGTGAAATCGAAAACATGGGTGAAATCGGAATCATAGTTTTTAATCGTAAAATCGTAAGATTTTATGAACTACCATCGAAACATTTAAGTCAACAACATATTAAGAATAAGAAGACCATTACCCAACTTTGAAAAGTCTAGATAAGAAAAAAGAGAGAATGTCAGCTCTTAAGCGGTCATTCGAGGAAGTAATAATTAGATTTTAGACACTTTTTAGTAATAACTTCTAACTTAATTAATCAAAATCTTAAAAAAATCAATTTAATTTAATTGTCTTTGCTCTGACTTATATGTACTTGTACAAACTATTAATTTCCCCTAGAAAGTGAAATCGTAAATTACAAGAAAAATCGTTGATTTTATAAGATTCTAAGATTTTGATCGAGATTTTACTAGATTTTACGACCCATAGATTTTGCTTGGAATCAAGATCGCTAGAGACCAGTGAAATCGTAAAACCGTAAGATTTTAAGATTAAAATAGAGATTTTGACTACATTGGTCACAGGCGCTTGCGACAAAAAGAAAGCCCGCGACTAACTTCGTTGCAGGCCGCCTGCGACTAAGATAGGCCCGCGACTAACTTTGTCGCAGGCTCGCCTGTGACTAATCCCTGTGGGGCCAGTATTAATTTGGTCAGCTGATTTGGTTTTAAACCAGTTTCGTTTCTGACTAGTTTC
Organism: Linum lewisii; assembly: GCA_034768395.1. Lineage (NCBI taxonomy): Eukaryota > Viridiplantae > Streptophyta > Magnoliopsida > Malpighiales > Linaceae > Linum > Linum lewisii. Next base: position 21,014,999 of record CM068303.1, read on the forward strand.
GATTTGGTCAGCTGATTTGGTTTTAAACCCACGATCTCGGTCAGATTTCACATTTTATAGGATGATCAATTTTTAATTTAACAATTATTATGAGATTATATTCGTAGAACAACAACGGTTTAAAGTCAAATACTTAATCATATGTTACAACACAAATTAGTTCATAATCAAACTACAACACATGAAACAACAAACTAGTTCATCAAACTACTACAACACATCCAAATACTTATCACAAATGTATAAAAATATGACACAACATCCTAAAATACAACAAAGAAAGAGGAGACATCCTACTGATTCCCCGGTTCTGGTTCTGGGGTTGGTTCTGGTATATGGAGTCATGTCAAGGCTGCTGCAATTATCAACAATGAAACAACTAGTTAATATAGTTAATTAAGTAGTGTGTAATTATAAATTAATTGCAAGCATAAGTAAATTCACTCACTGAGTTCATCCAGGCGGCAAGATGAGCGGGTAGGCTGTCGAAGTCAAACTCTGTGAACTGAGACTGATCGGTCGGCTGAGAGCTCGGCTGAGAGGTCAGATCAGTTGGCTGCTGATAGGGTTGTGGCACATAGGGCTGCTGGTAGGCCTGTGTCTGGGGAGGGACGGCGGCTGAACTGGATGACCCGATAAACTGCGTGGGTGTAATAGACCTCAGTATAGTCTCCAGCTGGGATACCCTGCTCTCCAACTGTTGAACATACTCAGGCTTTGTGTGGCAACGTGGAAGAAACACTCCCGGATGTAGACGACCCCCCAGCAGCAGCAGTACCAAAGACCTTACAAACAAAACAAATTGTCAAATACAATAAAGTGACTAATGAACTGTATTCATTCACTTAATTAAAATTTAATTATCACCTGACTCTTAGTGAACCCAGCACCAAGCATACATATGTGGCCACGATGCTCTGGTTTGTTCATTGCTTGTGTTAGAGAGTCATGCGGGCTCCACTCCGGACTACAACCTTCAGCTTCAAGTCTTTTAATTGTCTCCTACAATATGAATTCGATGATGAAATAATGACTATTTGCCAACAAATAACTATTAAAATTCATTAATGTACATCAAACTTACCGCTACTCCTCGCATGCGCATCCTTGATCTCTCAATCAGCGGCAGTATAGATTTTGATGACAATCTGACCCCTCGACGGTCACCGTCCTGTTGCCTTGACCGTTTCCTCAATGTACCTCGGCCAGGGTCTAGAGCCACCATGATGGTTCTCCTCTTGCAGTGCCCGGTTTGCCTTGTTCTGATTTACGACATCCTAAGCCAGGAAAAAATAAATTAGTCTAATTTAGATAATGATAAAAAATTAGATAAAACCATCTCTAAATCGTACCTTAAATACTTGAGTCTTTATATACTCAATGTATTGTTACCAATCATTCGGAGGGCAACCTTGTGGAGGATTTTGAAGAATCCACTTCTCCGGGAGATCGTTCTTTGCCGCATGCTTCATCCTGTCTTTCCAGATTTGAAGCCTAGACTTGCCCCAAGCTCGTCCAACCTTCTTGTCAAAATACACGCGTGCTCTCGATAAGAGCTCTAGACCACAATAGAACTTGTCCTAATTTCACATAGAAATTGTAATTATCACAATAACTAAAATTCTAATGTGTTCATACTTAAGTAGAGTGAATGAAATTCAAATTTGAAACTTACCGTGAAGAACTGCTCGAACGCAACATCCTTGGCTCTAGGTGGCACTAACTTCCAGTCTTTGGGATAGATAGGATAGTATTGGTAGTTCCTGGAGCACTCACCAACGTAGTGTCCCATAAAAGACAAGAGGTCTCCACTGGGCTTGACTCCTAGGATGTCCAGGTTGAACACACAACGGGTGTCACCAGATGCTACCCTCCAGAAGTCTGTGTACTTAATCACGACGGTCTTTGTGAACCCAGAACGGTCTACAGAAATAGAAATTTACCATTCTTAGTATAGAATCAAATAATTTCTTCATTTCATTTAGGAATGAAATTCATAGAGAGAACTAACCAATAAAGTCCAGCTCATATGTGTGCTTCTGGGTGGACGAGTCAGCGAAAGAATTCCCACTAGAATTCTGAACAGTAGGAGATTCGAGACGAGGACGCTCTCCCACTATTAGAAGTAGAACTGGATGCCATCTTTACCCAAAAAATGAGATTATTAAATATATAGATAAACTCAATCGTGACATAAAGAATGCATTCGTGCTAGAATATTTAGATAAACTAAACAATGTCATTCCTTATCGAAGTCAATTACACCACTCCCTACGATTTGCGAATTAGAAATGTTGTATGTTACAAGTAATTGTTGTTGAGCTAATGCTAAACAATACTCATGGGATATAGCGCCTTCCTCTCCTGTGTCGTATGCATCTCGTGGCTTGCAATGTATTGGTATGCACCAATCTGGATCACTTGTATCGTTAACATAGAAAATCATACGTGCATCACTAGGACTAATATATGGCTCGTCTTCAGCTTTGTCACCAACATCTCTCAAATGGTTAAAGTTGATCATTGTTATACCGAGCATATGTTTTCTTCCATGTGGGATTCACCGTATTAGCCCACTGACATTTGAACAACGTGACTATTCGAGTATAATAATCCAGCTCGATGATCTCAATAATTTTCCCATAAAACCAGAGATCAGTACGAATTGGATTGTTGTCTGAAGAGCCTGACACGCTGTCTATGCCAAAATTAGCAAATACATCACTATTCTGTGTCTTCAGTGGTTGATCCTTATCAACTATTCTAAAGCGATATCCATTGATGTCATACGCAGTAAATCGAGTTGCAGACACATTCGGTCCCTTGCTAACGTCATTAGATCAGCACTATAAGTTGCCGACTGATCCAATATCTGTGAATTAGAGTAATTACACATCATTATTCGTCTATATATGTATCAACCACTAACAATTGAACCATACAGGGCGGTATATTACCTTGTTTTGAACCCAACCAACAATCTTCTTGTGAACTGCTTTGTTAACTGCAGTCTCACTGGCACGTCTGAAACCCAGTCCCTTCTAGTTTCCGCTTTGCATTCCCTCAATGATGAATTCGAACTATTAGACTTGTTACTTTTGTAATTTTAATGGAAAATAAGGGATTAGTTTTACCTCAAAAGAGGCTGAGCTAATTGACTATTGACTAGAACATAACGATATGCTTAAGCCCACTCCAGCTGCGACAACTTGAAAGGTACACCTATACTGGTTGGAACCCCTTGTGAAATGAGTATTCCGGAATTGTCATCGCTAGACACTTCAGGCTCGGTTGCAACACGTTTTGTTCTATTGTATCATGTCTCTACATCATCATCGAAGTATAAAGATGAGAAATTGAATAACTCCTCTGATAGCCGACCTTCTGCAATAGAACCTTCAGGATGTGCTCTATTGTCGACAAAGGTTTTTAGTTTGCCCAAATACTTAAAAAATGACATTTGGCGTTAGGGCTGGTATTAGAACACTTATTTTCTAAATTAATAGACGTTTGTACAAAACATACCTTTCAATTGGGTACATCCAACAATACTGAACTGGTCCACCGCGTTTAACTTCGTCAACCAAGTGGAGAATTAAATGCACCATAACAATGAAGAATGCAGGAGAATTGAGCTAGTAGGTATTCTTGAGACTCGGGTTCATGAAGAAAATGCCATCGAAATTCTAAATAGTAAATTTAGTGGTTGGTCCTATTTCACAAACTATGACACTAGCCCTATTGGGAAGATATGGATATTATGGAGAAATATACAAGTTCATATTATCTCCTATTCAGATCAGTATGTTCTGCTATCAGTATGTGGAGTAAATACCTACTATTTCTGCTTTGTTTATGGCTCAAACAGTTTGTCGGGAAGAAGGAAAATGTATGAGGAGTTGAGGTTTCAAGTGAATAGCCCCTTGTGTGTTTTAGGGGATTTTAATGCCATTGTAGCTCCTGAAGAAGGGTCAAATGTTTCAGGATATACTTCCAGTATGAAGGAGTTTGGAAGCTGGATAAACAAAAATAAATTGCTGGATCATAGAGTGATAGGTCCTCTGTTTACTTGGCATAATAATAGAGAAGAGGGTCTTATTCATCGAAGGTTGGATAGATGCCTGGTCACCCTAGATTGGATTAATGCTCTTTCTAATAACACAGTTGAACTCCTGCCTCCAGGATTTTCTGACCATTGTGGGTTTTGCTACATACTGAGTTGCATATTACTTCTTTGCCGAAGGTTTTTCGGTTCTTTAACTATTGGGTTAAATACAAGGACTATGACAAGATATTTAAGGATGCTTGGGATAGTATCAATATATCTGCAGTAGATAATGGTTTTTTGACAGTTTATGCAAAGTTGAAAGAAGTAAAGAAAGCTTTAGTGAAGTTAAATAGAGAGCATTACTCAGATATAAAGAAGAGGGTGTTAGAGGCAGAAGGAGTACTAAAAATGCTCAGACGAACTTGTTGGATCCTTCTTCCATGGCGGATATCAATGAGGTTAAGTCTCTTTATCGAAAATGGGAAGACTTAAGAGCTGCTGAAGAGTCTCTTCTAAGGCAGAAGTCAAGAGAAAACTGGTTGAGACTGGGGACTCGAATTCTTCTTTCTTTCACCGAGCTGTTAAGATAAGGCAAGCAAAGAAACAAATTACCTACCTGGAACTTTCTACTGGTCAGGTGTCTACAAACATGAGAGAAATTACTCAAGAGATTATAGATTACTATCAAAGCCTTCTTGGTCAGAGTGATTCAAATCTGAGAACCTCCTCTGTTGCAGATATTGAAGGGATCATTTCTCATAAGCTGAGTTTGGAGAAGCTCACAATATATGTAGAGAGATTTCAAATAAGGAAATTCGTGATGCAATGTTTAATATCTCTGGTAATAAAAGTCCAGGACCTGACGGATTTGGTTCAGAATTTTTCAAGCATTCCTAGGACTTAGTTGGAAATGAAGTCTGCCATGCAATTCAGAGACTTTCAAATGGGATCACTCCATAGATCGGTAAACTCGACTCTCCTTTCTCTTATTTCGAAGAAGATTAATGCTGTCAATATAAAAGATTATCGGCCTATTGCTTGTTGCAATGTACTATATAAGTGTAGTGCTAAAGTAATAGCTGCCTGAATTACTGATTGTCTCCCGGAGGTTATTAATAACACACAGTCAACATTTGTAAGAGGGAGGAGCATTGGTGATAACATTCTCATGGCTCATGAACTTGTGAATGGATATCATCTTAAGAATGTCTCCCCTCGTTGTGCAATCAAAATAGATCTCCGAAAGGCCTTTGACTCAGTTGATATTCAATATGTTTTGACGGTAATGGTGGCCATGGGTTTCCCTACTAAATTTGTTTGATGGATAAAGGGTTGCCTTTCAAGTGTTATGTTAAGTGTAGAAGTAAATGGGGGTCAGTAGGGTTCTTCAAAGGGATCAAAGGCTTGAGACAGGGTGACCCCTTGTCTCCAGCTCTGTTTGTGATCTCAATGGAGATTCTGCATTGCCTTTTTCTTAAAGCAGCAACGAGCCTGAGAATCCCTTATCATCCTTAGTGTAAAAAGTTAAGTCTGGTTGATTTATGCTTTGCAGACGACCTAATGGTCTCCACGAATGGTTCCCTGGAAGGTGTGATTGAGATTAAGCGTGTCCTGCAAGAGTTTTATATGTACTTGATATAAGGATTCTACCAAGGTCGTATTCCACGGGGTCCCCTCATAAACCAATACTCACACTTCTCATAGACGGTCTAGACATTTGAAATTGGTTTGGTTTGATTGAGAAATTCAGAAACAAAAGTAAAGAAAAGCAATACTAACAAAGATTAAACAAGAGAGAAAGGTGGTTCAAATAGAAGACAAAGGAGGTTCACTTGGAAGAGTAGTTTCATCATGCTCAAGAGGACTAATTGAACAAACAATCCAATCAAGATCGAGTTTGCATTCGGATGACCATGCATTTCACTTCTATAGACTCAATGCACTCTTGTAGCACCAAATCCCTATCCTAATACCACTCAACTTAGGCTCTCGCTCTCAACCTAAGTGAAAAGGATGCATTCTAAGTGTTTGATGAAATGCCAAGACACAAGACCCTCTCTTAAGACTCTATGACCACAAGGCTAGGCACAACACTCTCATATCAATTCCCTAACACTAAGAGATTCACCAAAAAGCCTTTTCAAACTCAATTGAATGAAAATCCACATGCACACCAAGTGTTCGATAAAATGCCCAAGAGAGAAATCAAGTGAAAATGGTTGAAACAAGATGATCTAATCTCTTAGAACACACTCACTTCAATCCCTAGACCTACAATCTATGCAATCCAAGCACTCTCATGCATCAAATCACATTGAATGTACCAAATCAAGCAAACATGGCATAAAATGGCATTAAGAACAAGTCTAGGAATCATCCTCATACAACCAAGATCAATCATGGCAAGTTCTATACAATCATCCCTCTATCTTAGCACAACTAATCTACCCATCCAAGATGAACCTAGGAACTTAGCCACACATGGCCAAGGGAGTAAGGAAAAGAGAAGGGAAGTTGATCACCAAGAACAACATGGAGTGGATCCTTGAATCAATCTTCAAATCTCCACTTGTAAGCTTCTCTCCCAAGGTTTGTTGACTTCAATCCAAGCTCCAATTGCTCCAATTAGCTCCAGAAATGAGTCCTAGGGTTTATGGGGTCGTAGGTATGTGTTTGGGGTTCAAGAGAGATGATAGAATGTCATAGAATCCCCAAAAATCGTCTTTAAATAGGATTCTGCTGGGCATACACGTCGTGTAGAACTACACGTCGTGTACCCTAAAATCTGCACAGACCGCAATTTTGCTTCGCTCATTTCTCCCTCATCCGAGCTCCGATTTGGCTTCCGTTTGGTCCTATGGACTCCTTGTCATCCGTACTTCGATGCCAGAACCTGAAAATGCACAAAGATAACACCAATAGACCACGAATTTGGCTCCAAAGTGGCAACCGAACAACAAATGGACACTTTGCGCAAAATATCAATAAAAGCCTACAGAGCATGGCATCTCACGATCAAACACGGGCATTTTATAGGTCAATAATAGGCTCAAAATGCACTAAATAAAGTCACATCAGTACTCTGGTCTGCAGCTAAATCCATAGAAAACTGAGATTTTCTTCAGTCGATCGGTTCAGCAGAATATTAGGTAGGATATTAGAGACCAAACTGGATTTGCAGAAGGGTCTCTCCCTATGAGATACTTAGGGGTTCCCCTGGTTTCTGGAAAGATCAAAGCCAAAGATTGTGAGGTCCTTATTACAAAAATCACATCAAAAATTAAAAGTTGGAAGGTAAGAACCCTCTCATATGCTGGACGTCTTCAACTTGTAAAGTCTGTGCTGTCCACAATGTGCCAATTTTGGATGGTTATTTTCACCCTTCCCAACTCGGTGATTAAGGAAGTAAAGAAGTTGTGCAGTGATTTCTTGTGGAATGTGGGTGAAGGAGGACATAAGAAAGCAAAGATTGCTTGGGACAAAATTACCTTCCCTGTAAAGCAGGGGGGACTAGGCATCAGAAGCTTGTCAATTTGGAACATAAGCTGTGTTATTCGCCACATTTGGAACATCTTGGCTGCTGCTGGCTCAATTTGGTTCGCGTGGGTGAATATGTTCAGGATAAAGGATGGTAATATCTGGACTTGCAGAGGCAGACCATACCATTCCTGGTTTTGGAGGAAAATTTTGAAAACTAGAAGGTTTGTTGCAGCTTTTCTTTCAACTGACAGTGATGGGGATATTATTTGGAATGGTCAGTTAATGTTGAAATTCTCAGTTTCAAAAGTTTGGGACACCCTCCGGGTTAGAGAGGATAATGTAAATTGGAGTGATCTCATTTGGAAGTGATGTGAACCGCTGCAACCGTGGGCAGACGACCCTTAAACACCGTAAGTTGAGACCGTGCAACGAGGTAGAACCGTCGGAACCGGGGCGGATAAGTACTTTGACCCGTCGGCTGTATATAGCCGAGAACCAGAAGTGTCCAGTCGATGACGCCACGCCAAGAGATGGATGCTCTTGATGATAAGTCGGGGCCTTCAGTATCGCAACATGCAAATACAACAAGGTTTCAAGAACTGAGTTCTATCAAAAGGGGGTTTATTTCATAAAAGTCTGTCTTTCAAGGGTGGCCGGCGGCCTCCTTATATAGGTGAGGGAACAAGCTCTCCTCCCTAATCACTACTTCTAAAGAATAATAAAATAAAGAGTCCTATTCCTAAATAGTCTCCTAAAACCCCTAAATAATCCTACTAAAAAGGAATAAAACATAAAATAATAGTTGTAGTCTTTAAAGCAGAATAATAGACCTAAATTAGGTCAAAAACCCTAATCTGGCCGCGTACGGCTGTTCGGGCCGGTTGGGCGCGTGTGGCGGCCTGGTGGGCTTGATCGGCCGAACGCCGGGCTTGACTCGGGTGGCGGTCGCGGGCTTCGGCTTCGGGCTGGTTCAGTGACCGGGCTTCTTGTCCAAAAGATGTGATCCTCGTGCTCGGCTTCATAGAACTCCTTTGATCGGCCCGGCTGCCGGGTTAGGGCCTGTGGCTGTTCTCTCCTTGGACCTTCTTTCTTTCCGCTCGGGCCTTCTTCCTTAAGCTTCAGGTAGGCCTCCAGGTAGCTTTGGACGTAGCTCTCCATGGTCAGTCCAAGTGTCATGCTTCGGGGCCACGGACTCCAATTCTTCTCAGAGCTTGGCTCACGGTCATTCTTTGAAAGTTCTCCTCTCCGGGCCGAGGGTTCTTGGGCTCTCTTCCTTCTGTACTCCAGAAATGCTTCCAGAGGGTCACTCAAAGAACCGACTTCTTTTTCAGGGCTTCTGGAGGTCAGACTAGGAGCGGGCTGAAGCTTCTCTTCGGTGCTAGGGCTTATACCCTCGGCCATCAGCCCGGCTTGGGTCAGCATTCCCTTCCTCAGAGTCTTTCTACCTGCAAGTGAAGGGTTTAGTCGATATTTCTTGTCATACCTTGGCTTTAGGGCTCGAGGATGGCCTGCCCTTGGGTTCATGCGCTTCTTAAGAGGCCCTAGGGTCTTGCCTAGTGATGCGAACCGCCTCCTCTAGGAAGGGATCGACTCAACACCCAAAACTATACTACCAGCTCCACGAATCCTAACCTTTGAAACCGCGGAGAACACTTGAAATCCACTAAGTATAGACTTAGGAACCCCAAGGTATTCAGTCGAATTCGGTGCCACAAACAAAAGGATGAATGCCTTTGATGATAAACCGATCTAGACGACGATCAATTCCATGATGGTCGAACAGAGATTAGCAATTCCATGCTAAGAGAAAAACCGAAGTTTTGAGTGTTTATTTCTTTCAAAGTTGTCCTTTACAATGAGGCTAGACGCCTCTATTTATAGGTGAGGAAGGGAGAACAGGCTCTCCTTTTCCTCCTACGAAATAGCTAATAAAACTAATAAAGAATACAAAAAGAGTCCTAAAAAGGACTGAAATTCGGAACTCTATTCCTACAAGGAAAAGAATCCTACTTAGACAATAACTCCTAACTTGGGAGCCAAGTTTCCCTCAAAACAGCCTAAACGGGTTCTGGAATTATTGGCCGAATAAATACTAAACAAATTCCTAAAATTCTGATCTTTTGCAGATCCGTAGTAGACTCCATGGGCTACAACTTTCATGTTGGACATCAGTCCAAATTCTTTCTCCAAGTAGCCCATATTTGTCAATCCTTGTCGGACTAGGAATCTGTCCAGAAATCCGGGTTTGGCCCTTGTTCACTTTAGTTCGGGCCCGTAGCTTCTTAGTCGTGGGCTGAACTCTTGGCTCTCCTCCAAGGTTTGATTCTCCTTGATCCTCTCCTCTTGGATCAGGCTCAGGGGGGTGGCCTGATCACAGCTCCTTGCTTGCCCTTCCTCGGATCAGCATCCGAGCTCCACTCCTTGATGCTTAGGCCAAGCATCACTAGGACTTGTTCTAGCCCTATCTCCTTCAATACTCCTCCAAATCGAGCTCTGTTTGTTGGAGGGTGCTCCTGAGGCTTCAAACTATCCAGCGCACTTTGTATTTCCCAAAAGGCACGGGCCAATTGTTGGATGGGCCAAAAGTGCTTCTCTGTGGCAGCCGGGCACGGGCTCGGTTCGGGTGTCGGGCTTAGCTCTCGGCCTTCTTCAATTCTGTCCAGGCCTTTTGAGTTCTGCTCCGAGCCTTCTTCCAAGAGTACCTTAGGGATGTCTTCAGGTAGGTCTTTGCTCCGGGGGCCCGTGGGAGTTGGCCTGGGGCCTAGACTTGGTGCTAAGCTCGGTTCGGGGCCCGGGTCGGGGCTTGGTGTCAGCATCAGCTCCTGGGGTGTCATTAATCTGGCTCTGGCTGGAGTAGGAGCTGACATTGGTGCCTGGCTGAGGGTGTCTTCTAGATCCGGGACTTCGGCTCTCCTAGGCTCCGGTGCTGGTGTAGGCTTGGAGCCGGTGTAGTCTTGGCCCGGCATCAATGCTAGGGCCGGATCGGCATCAGCCTCAAGGCTTGATGGTGGGGCTCCTAGTATACGACCTTTCTTTTCCAATAGGGGAAATCCTCTCTGGTTCTCTTCGTTAGTTCCGCCATCAAATGTTAACATGGGGAGGTTCGGGCCTGGCGCTCGTGGTGGCGTGTCCACGCCGGCCTTGGTGACCAGGGTCACGTCACCTAGGCCAGGGGATCTTGGTGGGGTGTAGGAATACCGGTTGGCATCGGGGCAGCATTGTTGGATCATATCATCCCCCTCTTCTTGCCTTGGATTTGTCCCCAAATCCATCTCGGGTCCTTTCCTAACACTCATCATCCTCTTCCAATCTTCAGCAGCATTATCTTTAGACTGAGGAGTATCACTTGATTCAGTGATGGACTAGGGCTCGGGTCCTTTAGTACCTTCTCCATCAGTCACCATCGCTCCTTCTCCAGAAAGACTATCAACAAGAATGTTAAGACTCGGGGAGGTAGCGGGTGAGAGCTCCTTACTCATATTCGGGTCAGCATCCGGATCTTCTTCGCTCGGGGCAGCTCTCAAAAATTGCCGGGAGGTGATCTCCCATTGAACCTGGGGTGCACAGGGGACCGGCGGTGAAGCGTCGGGTCGGGGCACAGGGATGCCGGAGGCGCCGGAGATGAACCAGGGCACTTTGGGCGAGGCGATGGCGCCGGGCAGTGGGGCGGCGACGGCGTCGGGCAGTGACGCGTCGGCCAGTGGCAAGACGGTGGCGGGCAGTGAAAAGCCGGCGGCGGCGTCGGGCAGTGACGCGTCGGGTAGTGGCAAGGCAGCGGCGGCGGGCAGTGCTCCATCGGGCAGTGAAAAGGCGGTGACGACGACGGGTGGTGGTGCGGCGGGCAGGTCGGCAGCGTCGGCCATCATTATGTCGGGGCAGCCGGGGTCGGGTAGGACTGGGGCTGAGCGTCGGGCAGGGACGCGCCAGACTCGTGGTCGGGGGCCACGTCGGTTGGTGATGCGCCGGGGAGCCTTGGGTAGTGATAGGTCGGGGCCGGGTGCTAGGTCGGCCGGGGCCTGGTCGGGCAGGGTAGCGCCGGGTGCTGGGGCGCTAAGACTGAGCGGGTAGCGCCAGTCGGGGCCGGCCGCTAGGGCGCCGGGGCCTGGTAGGGCAGCACCGGGGCCGGGTGCTGGGTCGCCGATGCTGGGCGAGTAGCGCCGGTCGGGGCCGGGCGCTGGGGCGCCGGGGCCTGGTCGGGCAGCGCCGGGGAGGGGGCCGTGCGCTGGGGCGCCGGGGCCTGGTTGGGTAGCGTCGGGGCTGGGGCCGAGCACTAGGGTGTTGGGGCCTGGTCGGGCAGCGCCGGGGCTGGGGCCGAGTGCTGGGGCGCTGGGGCCTGGGGCAGCGCCGGGGCTGGGGCCGAGCGCTGGGGCGCTGGGGCCAGGTTGGGCAGCGCCGGGGCTGGGGCCGAGTGCTGGGGCCTGGGGCAGCGCCGGGGCTGGGACCGAGCGCTGGGGCCTGGGGCAGCGACGGGGCTGGGGCTGAGCGCTGGGGTGCTAGGGCCTGGGGCAGCGCCGATGCTGGGGCCGAGCGCTGGGGCGCTGGGGCCTGGCTGGTCAGCGTCGGGGCTGGGTACTGGTGCCGAGGTGGGGTCCGGGCTGGTGCCAGGGCCGGGACCAGGGCTGGTGCCGGGGCTAAGGCCGGGGCTGAGGCCGGGGCAGGGGCCGGGGCTGGTGCCGGGGCGGAGGCCGGGGCGCCGGTTGCTAGGGTTTTAAAAGTGAACCCTGCAAACTTTTCAAGCCCTTCAGGCTTAACTTCTTCTCCTTCATCAGACTCCTCTTCTTTTTCCTTCTTCTCCTCTTCTTCATCATCCGTCTCGATTCCTCCTTCTCTTACTACCATCGTCTGTTGGTTAGGGCAGTCCCTTGAGATGTGTCCTCTACCTTGACACTTAAAACATACAATTCCACTAGGAAGTGGGTTAGAATTCTGAACCGTAGAAGTAGGTTGGGCAGATGTTACCGGTGGTGCCGAACCCCTAGGGTTAGGGTTTGGCCGTGAACTTGAGCGTCGGGGCTGGTCGGGCTTCCATGGGGCTTAGCTTGTGGCCGAGTCTTTCCACGGGGCAGTGGCCGATCTTCTGGGGTAGCCTCTCCTTAACTCCCTTTCCACACGGTTGGCTAGGCCCTTGAGATCCTCGTAGTCAACATAGTTAAGTAGGTTGACTTGATGCATGATCTCGGGTGTAGCCCACCCACAAACCGGGCTATCTTCGCTTCAGGCTCTTCTCTGAGGTCGAGTCTGGCTACCAACATCTCTATCTCCTTGGTGTATTGCTCCACGGACATGGTGCCTTGCTTTAAGTTCCGGAGGGATGTGTGTAGGTCTCGGGTGTAGGTGCTAGGGACGAACTTCTTCCTCATGATCCTCTTGAGGTCTCGCCACGACTCCATAGGGTCCTCCTCGTCTCTTTGGATCCGTCCTTTGAACTGGCTCCACCATAGGGCAGCATAGTCAGTGAATTCAAGGGTGGCAATGATTACCTTCTTACGTTCGGAGTAGTGGTGGCACTCGAGGAAATCCTCCATACTTCTCTCCCAATCTAGGTACTCATCGGCATTGTATTTGCCAGCAAACTTTGGCACGGTGAGCTTGAGGTTGCTCAAGTCATCGTCAATCTCCTGAGCTAGTCGTCGGGCTCTCCTGTTCAGTCCTTCAGGGCTGTCCTCTCGGCGCTCATCTCGTCCTCTCTCGGCTGAGCTAGGGCTTCGTGGACGGCGGCCATGGTAGCTCCAAGGTTCCGAAGGCTGCCTTCCATGTTGGCTAGTCTCTCGTCTGCCATGGTTAGTACTATCGAACAGAAGCAATTTTCTATCCCCTCTTCTTAGAAATAAACTTACAATGAAAGGAAATAACGGGGCAAGGTAGCCTTGCTTTCTTTTCTTTTTCTTACAACTCGAAACTAAAATTGAAATAGAAGGGAAATTTTCGAAACAATTTTCTAAAGAAAGCAGTAAAGGATATGAATCCAGGTAAACCTGGAGACTGGGATAGATTGTGGTCCGTGAGCTGAACCGTGCTCTGATACCAACTGATGTGAACCGCTGCAACTGTGGGCAGACGACCCTTAAACACTGTAAGTTGAGACCGTGCAACGAGGTAGAACCGTCGGGAACCGGGGGTGGATAAGTACTTTGACCCGTCGGCTGTATATAGCCGGGAACCAGAAGTGTCCAGTCGATGACGCCACGCCAAGAGATGGATGCTCTTGATGATAAGTCAGGGCCTTCAGTATCGCAACATGCAGATACAACAAAGTTTCAAGAACTGAGTTCTATCAAAAGGGGGTTTATTTCATAAAAGTCTGTCTTACAAGGGTGGCAGGCGGCCTCCTTATATAGGTGAGGGAACAAGCTCTCCTCCCTAATCACTACTTCTAAAGAATAATAAAATAAAGAGTCCTATTCCTAAATAGTCTCCTAAAACCCCTAAATAATCCTACTAAAAAGGAATAAAACATAAAATAATAGTTGTAGTCTTTAAAGCAGAATAAAAGACCTAAATTAGGTCAAAACCCTAATCTGGCCGTGTACGGCTGTTCGGGCCGGTTGGGCGCGTGTGGCGGCCCGGTGGGCTTGATCGGCCGAATGCCGGGTTTGACTCGGGTGGTGGTCGCGGGCTTCGGCTTCGGCTTCGGGCTGGTTCAGTGACCGGGCTTCTTGTCCAAAAGATATGATCCTCGTGCTCCGCTTCATAGAACTCCTTTGATCGGCCCAGCTGCCGGGTTAGGGCTTGTGGCTGTTCTCTCCTTGGACCTTCTTTCTTTCCGCTCGGGCCTTCTTCCTTAAGCTTCAGGTAGGCCTCCAGGTAGCTTTGGACGTAGCTCTCCATGGTCAGTCCAAGTGTCATGCTTTGGGGCCACGGACTCCAATTCTTCTCAGAGCTTGGCTCACGGTCATTCTTTGAAAGTTGCAACTCCGGGCCGAGGGTTCTTGGGCTCTCTTCCTTTTGTACTCCAGAAATACTTCCAGAGGGTCACTCAAAGAACCGACTTCTTCTTCAGGGCTCCTGGAGGTCGGACTAGGAGCGGGCTGAAGCTTCTCTTCGGTGCTAGGGATTATACCCTCGACCATCAGCACGGCTTGGGTCAGCATTCCCTTCCTCGGAGTCTTTCTACCTGCAAGTGAAGGGTTTAGTCGATATTTCTTGTCATACCTTGGCTTTAGGGCTCGAGGATGGCCTGCCCTTGGGTTCATGCGCTTCTTAAGAGGCCCTAGGGTCTTGCCTAGGCCAGGGGATCATGGTGGGGGTGTAGGAATACCGGTTGGCATTGGGGTAGCATTGTTGGATCATATCAGGAAGACCCCTTGCATTTCAAAACACTGTCTTATTAGCTGGTTGGCTGTGAAAAATAGGCTGATAACTAAGGAGATGATGTCACATTGGGGGTTTACCATTGATATAAGCTGCTTACTTTGTGATAGTGGTGTGGATGACCTGCAACATATTTTGATTGATTGTCTTTTTGCAAAGGAACTGCAGAAGCTGTTATTTGCCCCGATGGTTACTCAAAATACATGGGAGGCTGAGCTCAGTAGAGCTGCATATGAGTATGGAGGGCCTACTGCAACAAATGGAAAAAATAGGCTGCTGTGGCGTGCTAGAAACAGTCTGATTTGGTATGAACGGTGTCGAAGAAATGCAGGTGGGAAAGCCAGAACTCCTGAAGAGATCAGAGATCTTATTCTTTTTGAATGTGATTTTGCTCAGCAGTTTGTTTCTTAAACACCTTTCCACTCATGTTCCTAAGCTTGTACAATGTAGAGGAAGTGGACACCTTTGATTGAGAAGGGAGAAGCGGAATCGAAGTTGTACTTGACTTAGTTTAGGTGTTTTGTTTTTCTTTAGCTTGGCAATGGGGCCTAAGCTTCCTAGAAGTGATAAATCCTCACCAAGCTTTCTTCCAGGTTTTACAGTTTGAATCTTTCTATAGACCTGGTCGATGTGTACTCGATTAGGGGGTGCTTTACCCCCTTCTCTTGCTCTTGATGAAAAAAATCTAATTATTCATAAAAAAAGAAGAATGCAGGAGGAAAAATCATCCCCAAATGACATAATGCTATCACAAACCTCCCTTGGAGTTTATCGAGCTCAACAATATTGACCACTGGTGAACACAGTTCCAAGCTTTACCAACACTCTTCCCACCGAGGACCGGTAACACATATCATATCGCAAGTGGCAACAAATCATGCAACAACATGTGAGAGTCATCACTGTTTAAACCAAACATTTTGTGGTTCGGTAAGTCAACACAACTTGCGATATTACTTGCATAACCATCTGGGAATGACATTCCCTTCAGTGACTTCATCACAACTTCTATTTTCTTCTTGTCGATAGTGAATGAAGCGGCTGGACAAGTTTTTCCATCAACTAATGGCCAAAGCTGACTTCTAATCTTCATTGATTTCAAATCTTCCCTTGCCGCTAGGTTATCTTTCCTCTTGTTCTTGTCATTGAGTAATGTGTACATAATATTTTCACACACATTTTTTCTATATGAATCACATCCAGATTGTGGCGCAATAGATTAAACTCCCAGTACGGAAGATTGAAGAATATGTTTTTCTTTCTCCATTGTGGTGCCGGACCTGTTTCTTTAGGTTGTGTCTTGTCAAATATCACATCAAGGTTTCGCACCTGTCCTAGTATCTCAGAGCCAGTAAGTATCATCGGAGCAAGTCGTTTCTCTACTTTCCCATTGAATTTACTTTTCTGAGATCTGAACCGATGATCATGTGGCAGAGACCTTCTGCTGCTCAGAAAACAAGGTTTATTACCAGAAGCTTTTAGCCTGACAGCGTCGACGTCAAACATACATGTTGGACATGAGAGCGCAATGTGCGTATTCCATCCTGACAAGTTGCAGAGTCCAGGATAATCACTGATCGTCCATAATAACGCAGCCCGAAGAGTGAAGTTTTCCTTCTTTACTGCATCATAAGCTTGGACACCAACCCACAACGACTTCAGCTCTTCAATCAAAGGCTGAAGAAACACAACTGAATCATTACCCGACATCTTCGGTCCAGGAACTATGCCAGATAGAATGAGTCTCGTTTGCTTCATACACAACCATGGTGGGGTGTTGTACGGGATAAGCACAAACGGCCATGTACTATGACTTATGCTCATAGTACCAAATGGATTAAAGCCATCAGTTGCTAATCCAAGTCTCACACTCCAAGATTTGTCCATCTAGCTAGAGGCTGTTAATTAGTAACAACTGAGTAGAGAATAAGTAAGATATAATATTATATGTCTAAGTAACTTAGTAATGATGACTAAGTTTTCCTAATTATATTAATTACATTAAAAAGGTTAGTTATACCAACTTGGTATAAATAATTTACTACTTAGTATTAGCAACTAATTAATTCTCCTAATAACTTATATATAAGTATGTGTTCCTAATTTAATTAAATTGTAACTAATACGATTACATGCATATATATATATTTTTAGAATTTCACAACTTCATATAAATTCATTATGTACTATTATGAAATGTTTAACATATAAAATGAAAGTTAAAACGCAGCTAAGTGCGTGGGGCGCGTTGAATAGGTTGATTTTCTCTGCAATCCATTCACCGCTTTCCGATCGCCGGCTCCGGTAGGGGCTTTTTCCCTCAGTGGGTGAGCTCCCGAGGGACTCCTCTGGAGTGCAGTGATTGCCGGTAGGTCTCTGAGACCCCGGATTCCATTTGCTTAGCTTGTTCCTTCACATTTTGTGGAGTTGAGTACTATTCTATTGGGTCCTGGTTTCGTCGATTGTCTCCAGATCAATCGTCTCAGTTGTTGAGGGTTTGTCTCTGGCGGGTGCGCTCCCAGAGACTCTCCGACTGGGGTCGGATTGCCGGTAGGCCTCTGAGGTCCCGGGTTTGCTCGCTAGTAATTAGTTTGAAGCTGTAGTTTGATGGAGAAAGGCGAATCCTCCTCTCCGCAGACGAAGTCATGGACTGAGATGATTTCAGACCCGAAGGATGATCTGAAATTCATCGATATCCCAGATTCGGCGCGGCGTGGGAGCGCTTTGAGGTTACCTAAGGAAGTGTTGGATAAGGGAGTCGAGCGGTTACAAGCAGCGGTGGTTGTTCAATTCTTAGGTAATCCGCCACCCTTTCGTGTGTTTGCCAATATAGCTAATAGGCTGTGGGGATATGAAGGAGGGGTTATAATTTCCACCCTAGAGGAAAACTTTTTCTTGGTTGAATTCAATTCAGTGAAACTTTGCAACTGGGTCTTAAGTCGATCTTGACATGTACACAATACTGGTATGATAATGAGGCGTTGGGCTAGAGGGATTAAGCCTGTAGTGATTCCAGAAGGCCAGAGTCCTGAATTCAAGAGAGTTCCTCCTGCAGCAATATCCATTGAAGGAATCAGTTGGATGTCTAGTTTGATTGGGAAGCCAGTTAGAAAGTTTGTAAGGGATGGTTTGGATGTTAAGGTTTGTATAATCAGAGACAAAGCTATTCCGTGCCCTGAAAGTGTAATGCTGCTAGATGAGGAAGATGAATATATAATACCAGTAGCTCAAGCAAAGGTGAGAGACTATAATACAAGAAGATTTGAAAAACAGATATATGTGCCTAAGAAAGTAAATGTTGGAAAAGAAGAGTTGAAAGTTAATGTGCCAGGGTCAAATGAAGGAGGGACAAAAAGTGATGAGTAGCTGGATGCAACAAAGAGTGATGAGATACTGGATGTCCCTCTTACAACTCCAGGGAAGGAAGTAAGTCATCCATCCCCCGAGTCTGTTAATCAGTCAGGTGAGTCCTCTAAGGAGCCAGGGGAGGAGAGTAAAAATAAGAAAGCTAGGAAGAGGAAGAAAAATGCCAAGAAAAAGCTGGAAGTTAAGGAAAGTGATGATAAAGTGGAGGATGAGACTAAGTCTGCCCCTGTTGAGAATGGAACTGATGATGGTGAGAACACTGCATCTTCGCTGGAAAAGTCAGCACTTCCAGAAGACGGTTCTGTTATTCAAGAGAAAGTTGGTAATGGAGAAGGCTTAAAAAATAGTCAGCTGAGCTCACTGCCTGAAGACCTGCAGTTGAGGAATGGTGAAATTAGTAACAAATGGTCTTCAGAGGAGGAGCCAGAGATCATTCGTACTGTCAGGAAAGCTACACTTGATGATTTTATGCAGCATGTTAAGCATGTTAAGAAGAAGTACCAAGTGTCTGGTGTTAAAACAAGGTACAAAGCCTCTAATCGATGAAGTACTGGATATGGAATACTAGAGGGTTCAATAAAGATAGTAAATATAAAGCAGTTTTGAGTTTTGTTAGACAATATGATATAGATATTATTGCTATTATAGAGCCTAGAATAAAAGTTGATAGAACATTGCTGATCTTTAAGGAAAGGTTCCCAGGTTGGACAGGTGCCTTTGCTTTTGAAGGAGACTTGGGTAAGATCTGGTTAATTTGGAAGGAAGATGTTCCTCTGGTGATTTTGGAGTGTTCGAGTAGATTTATACATTTTCGGATAGATCTACCGTAGGGCTATTTTGGAACTATTGTGTATGGGGATAATGATGTAATGAAAAGGAAGAGGACCTTCATGAGAATTCAGAAGTTCAAGCAGAGTACAACACCTTGGTTCATAGCAGGTGACTTTAATGCTTTTTTGGACTTATCAGAGGCTTGTCCGATCCCTAGTTCCTTTGATGGCATGGAAGACTTTAGGAATTTTGTAAGGGATAGCGAATTAATTGATCATACTGCTGCTGGCCCGGTGTTTACATGGTTAAACAACAGAGTTGATGGCCTGGTGGTGAGACGATTGGATAGAGTGTTGGTGAATTTGGCTTGGCAAGGGGCCTTCCCTGATAGCAAAGTGGAGATCATCCCTTCCTCAGATTCGGATCATTGTGCTGTTTATCTCAATAATGTGAGTAATGAGACGTCTACCCCAAAGGGGTTCAAATTCTTCAGCTGTTGGATTAAACACCCTGATTACAGAGGTATTGTTGAGAGTGTTTGGAAGGAGAGAATTAGTGGTGGAAAGTTCTATATTCTCTATGAGAAGATGAGAAGGCTCAAGGATAGGTTGAAGGCTCTAAACAGACATTGTTATTCTGATATCCAGAATAGGGTGATAACTAAATGTAAGGAGTTGATGACACTGCAGAATGAAGTTTACATTAATCCTAGTGCTACAGTCTTAGAGAAGCTGAATGTCTGTAAGAAGGAGTATAAGGATATCAAGCAGGATGAAGAAAGTATCCTCAGGCAAAAGTCTAGAGTGAGCTGGATCCAGCTAGGAGACAACAATAATGCTTTCTTCCATGATTATGTAAGGGTGAGAAATGCACAAAATACTATAAGACAGCTAAGACAAAGTAATGGTGAGATGGTCGAAGGAGCTAAGGAGATAGCTGAAATAGCTGTGAATTTTTACAAAGGCCTCCTGGGAGAAAGTGCAGTAGTTAAGCAGTGTGATCTTTCTGATTTGGTGAAATATAGATTAGCAGATGAAGATGCAGAGTGGTTGGCTAGCCCTGTTAGCTGGGAGGAGATTAAGAAAGCTATGTTCAGTATTTCAAATGATAAGAGCCCTGGTCCAGATGGTTTCAGTGCTGAGTTCTTTAAGGACAGCTGGGATTTGATTGGGAATGAGGTATGCAATGCAATCTCTAGTTTTTTTGAAAAAAGTTATATGCCGCCTTTTGTGAACTCGATAGCCCTTGCATTGATTCCAAAGGTTAAAAATGCTGATGATATCAAGAAATTCAGGCCTATATCATGTTGTAATGTCCTATATAAGACTGCATCAAAAGTTCTATCTAATAGACTAGCTGAAGTACTCCCATGCTTGGTCAGTACGAATTAAACTGCGTTTGTAAAGGGGAGGAATATTGGAGATGGAGTGTTGATGGCACATGAGCTTCTAATTAAGTATAATATGAAAGGCGTGACTCCAAGATGTGCAATCCAGATCGACTTAATGAAGGCATTTGATTCAGTTGAATGGTCCTTCCTGCTTAATACTCTAAGGGCTATGAAATTCCCAGATCAATATGTGAAGTGGATAGAGGCCTGCTTTAACTCCTCAAGGCTCTCGGTGAAGATTAATGGCAGTTTACATGGGTATTTCCCAGCTAGAAGGGGGTTCCGGCAAGGTGATCCAATTTCTCCCTTTCTATTTGTGTTATCTATGGAAATTCTTAGTGGCATGTTTGATAAGGCAGTAAAGAAAGGGACATTTCAGTTACATCCGCAATGTAAAGGGACAATGCTTACTCATTTAAGCTTTGCGGACTACCTGTTGGTATTTACAAAGGGTAATACTGAAGCAATAGGAGTGGTAAAAAGTGTATTGCAGGACTTCAAAGAGGTCTCAGGTCTGCAGTTTAATCCTGAAAAAAGCAAAATATACATTGCTGGAGTCCAGGTGGCTGAAGCAGATGTCATAACAACAAACTCAGGCTTCAGCAGAGGTGATATCCCCTTCAGGTACTTGGGAGTCCCCCTTACAGTAGGGAAACTACGGAGGAACGATTGTAAGTCGTTGTTGGATAAAATTACCAGAAGAGTAACGGATTGGAGAACTAAGAAGCTGTCTTATGCTGGTAAGATTCAGTTGCTGAGTTCTGTGATTCATGGTATCCTGCAGTTTTGGATGTCTTCCTTTATACTTCCTAGTGATCTTATTAAGGATATTGAAACCATATGCAATAAGTTCTTGTGGGGGAAGCTTGAGAGTGGAAGAGCTAAAGTGGCATGGGAGTTTGTTGCCTTACCAAAAAAGGAAGGAGGAGTTGGTATTCGTGATCTTAGAAGCTGGAATTTAGCCAATGTGATTAGACATATCTGGAAAATTTTGATGAATGAAGGATCTCTGTGGATTGCCTGGTTAAAGTATTACAGAATTAAGCAAAGAAGCTTCTGGACGGTGGTTTCTGATTCTGGTTCATGGCACTGGAAGCGACTGCTGAAGTTGAGGGGGTGTGTTAGGCCTCTTATTGCACAGGATGATGAAGGTGATATGTGCTGGAATGGACAATATGTGCAGAAGCTGAAAATAAGTACAATCTGGGAGGGGATCCGGAAGAAGAGGAGTGAAGTGAACTGGTATGGTTGTGTGTGGTCAGGTTATTTGATTCCTCGAAGAGCAGTGATTACGTGGTTGATAGTGACAAACATAATCAACACACGGGACAAGATTAAAACGTGGGATCCTTTGGTTGACACTACTTGTGCTTTGTGTGAAGCTGAAGAAGAGAGCAGGGAACATCTATTTGTTCATTGTGAGTACACCAAAATGCTGATGAACTATTGTTTCAGCATCATGCCAAGTTCTTTTGAAGACATGATTAGGCATGTAAGTAGTCTGGACGATAGTGTCATAGGAAAGACTAAAAAGCTTATTTGGCGTGTTATTGTGTGTCAGGTTTGGACGGAGAGGTGCAACCGGATCTTTGGGAGGGTAGATAGTAGGAGTAACTTTAAGCTCTTAGAAGAGATTAAGGATGAGATTAGAGATTTTGCTCTTGGTAGAAAAGAAGTTGATGCCATTGTAAGGGTAGTATAGTTTCTTTCGTCTCTCCGTCCTACCTTGTATTGTCATTCCTTGATTTGGTGAATATAAACAAAGCTCAATTCATCAAAAAAAAAAAAAAAAAGAAATGTTTAACATATGACATGCATAACTATTCATTGAGTTTAATTTTAATAAAGCATATGACATGCATAATATTTTTTTTATAAAAACTTATAAATTAATTTTAATTCTAAATCTCCAATTTAACTTTTTAAGTTTGTTCATAAACATTAACAAATTTTACGAGCATAATATGTCATTTTTGAATTTTACATAAAAAATATTAGCATGTTTACTCATTTACAATTTGTGATAATATAACGTAAATAAATCAATTAATACATAATTTGATACATCATGTTGTTAATAGCTAACTAAACAAGTACCTGATGTAATAAAGTAATTACCTACCTAAATACTGGAGAACGGAGTGTGATAATCAAATAGCGATGTAACCAAATATCTGAAAATAACAGAAACTTGAACTTAGACAACAGAATAAATACTCACCAAATTGAATACAAAAGAAATAAATCATTGGATCGCAATGTTCTCACCTGATCACCGTTATAGATGACCGCTACTACACCGTTGATATGATATTTACCCTCCAATAGCAACGGGTCACTACGTTCGAATCTGATAAAAAAATCAAAAATCAAATCAAATCAATTATTCGAATACATGAGCTTGAATCATTTAACACTAATGACATTAACCCTTACCAAGCAGAAATCAGTGACTCAGTAGGGTGAAACGAAAAAAGCCCAAAAAACGTGATTAATAAGTCTACAGAACGTCAATAACAGCACAAAATTCAGATTCAATGAAGGAAAAAATGTCGATAAAATTCAAAATACACGCAAGAATAAATCTGCCCCTAACAAAATCATAGATTCAGGACGAAACTCTTACCAAGAACGATGTGAATCGGTCCAAATAACACAAATCGAACAAAAATACGACACACATCCCTGCAAATCATCGTCATAGATCGACATTAACTCCAGAACACAAATAATAACAAATAGAAGAAGAGATTAGGTATGAATTACCAGAAACAAGAAGGAAATCAGAGTTGAGAGAGGGAGGACATGAAATCGTCGATCAGCAGTAGAGATGGAATCCGAAGTTGATAGAAAATCGGAGCCAATGCGTGAGAAATGACCTTCTGAAGGTCAGAGGGGGGTGTCATTCATTTTCTTAGTCGCAGGCCGTTGCCTTAGTCGCAGGCCGCCTGCGACTAAATTAGTCCTTAGTCGCAGGCACTAGGCTTTGTCGCAGGCGCCTGCGACTAAGCTTAGACGCGGGCTTCTCTTTAGTCGCAGGCGGCTTGCGACTATATTGGATAATACTCGCATGCGTATGTTTAGTGGTTGGCCGCCTGCGACTAAGTTAGTCGCAAGCCCATATTTAGTCGCATGCGCCTGCGACTAAACTTCAGGCCCGCGAGTAACTTAAACGCAGGCCCGTAAACCGCCTGCGACTAAATGCCTTCTTTTTTGTAGTGATAGAAAGTATGGATTTGAAGTACTACCCTAAACTATAAAAATACTTGAATGACCATATCTAACACTTATATAACCATCATTATCTGTCAATCATGTTTAAATGAATTTATTTATCACAACAAAACATAAATTTAATTATTTATCAGCTTGCTTTTATAATTATATAAGTATTTATAGTATCAAATCCACCAAGCAGCATATTGTTAGATCTATGTTTAGTCTATTGGCATCGCGCAACCACCATAATCTTATGATATTGATTACACAGAATACTTATTGGAACTTTTTTTTGTAGACATTAACACTATAGGAAGTAGCTAATCAAAAGAGATTTAAAAAAAAATTATTTCTTTTGTAGAAAACGTAGCAAGGCTGATTTTGTGGTTACATACTATCATTAAGCAGAGATTTGGAATACCAAGTAATTGATATTCAATGAGTGGATTGGATTAAAATGATAAACAATGTCTTCTTTTTTATTGGTTCTTCATCCCAAGTTTATCCTCAGTAACTTCAGCCGCTTCTTGAGCCTTAGCTTGCATTTGGGAACCAACCTAACATAGTAGAAAAAATAAATAAAAATATGTTATCATCTCACTCTATTGTAGTTGAATATTAACAAATTTTATAAAACAATTGGATTGTGTTTTCAGTTCATCTACTCTTGAAATTAAGATATGTAATAATTTTATTTAGATAACATTATTTATAGATTAATTGCACCAAAGTTTAACTATTCAAATAATGAGTTACCTCTTGGACAGATTCCTTTGCAGATTGGGCTACGTCGCTTGCTTTCTCCATCATTGTTTGAGCTTTCTCCTAGAAAAAAGATAAGGATTAGTCATACCACCATAGTCAAATATTATAAAAAAATTTGTTGTTCACTATATGATATCTAACCTGAGTTTGACCCTTTGCCTCTCCTGCTTGGAAGCTAGTGTTTTTTTGTGAGTCCATCTTAGATTTAATTTTGAATTATTTTCTTTACCAAGTAATTGATATTCAAATGCAATCATGTCAATGTTTTAAGCTTTTGATGGAATTTATAGTTTCCTTGTTTCCTATAATTTCTACACCATGAGGAACTAGATCTTGACATTTGTATATCCGTACGAAACTCACACATTATTATTAGGCTTTGAATGAGCTATTTCCAGGAAATTAATGATTTACATTTCAAATTAACGTATGTTTGCTAATTTCAAGATCTTGTGTTTTATTTTATATTTCTGTCCAATTATCAGATTTTTCTAATTTAAGATGTGTAAAACAAACTTATTCTTTTGTGACTAGATTTTACAATTTTTTTGACAAATTGTGTTAATAAAAATTACACATTTTTCACTCGTCTATGGGACAAAAAAGTATTTATTTTTACTATTTTAAAATATTGTTGATCAATTTGACATTTAAATACACAATTCATCGCAATATGAGATCTTTCCCATTATGTCAAATATAAAAAATAAAAATAAATATGAGGAAACAATTTGAATTTTGATATTAACAGAATTTTGAATTTTTTGAATATTTATAATTTTTTTTTGAATTTTGATATTTATTACTTAGTTACTCCTTATATGAAATTTAAAATTCTAAAAAGACGTTTGTGCATGTTGATCAAACATACAAACTCAACTATGGTGGGGTTTTCTTGATAAACGAGTCATGAGGGCTGTGCAGCTATGGACGTCGACGATGGCCCCTCAAGCCCTATGATGCCGACGATGTCCTTCCGTGATAAAGTTACAGGAGTGTGGAATGAGAGATTTTCTGAGTCAGAAGCAATCTCTTGGATGAATCGGACATGGAGGATCAAGATGATGATCCTAAGTGCCCACGATTCGTATACCTGATGAAGAAAAACTCCAGGTTCGGAGGAAATTTCTTCTTGCCCTCATTGTCAATACCCTCGATCACTGTTTCCCGTTTGCGTTCATGAGCAAGAAGCTACCTCAACTCTGGTCTAAGAAAGGAGGAGTCCAAGTGTCCGACATGGGTTTCGGTTTTTATGTGGTTAACTTTGAGACCATTTTGGACTATGAGCATGCACTTTTCGGGGCCCTTGGATGGTCAACGATCCCTATGTGGTCATCCAAGAATGGAGACATTATTTCAGACCGGAAGAGACCTTCCTCTCCACCCTTCGTGTTTGGGTCCGCCTCCTAGGCATACCGTTTGAAAACTTCGATAGCAAGATTCTCAAGTTTATTGGAGATCGAATTGGGAAAACAGTTCAGATCGATCATACGACTCTCGAAGGTAGCAGAGGAAATTTTGCGAGGATCTATGTTGAGGTAGACTTGTCAAAGCCTCTTCTTTCGAAATATAGATTGAGGAGAAGGGCTAGGAGAATTGAGTATGAAGGTTTGCATCTTATCTGTTTCAATTGCGGTTGCTACGGGCATAAGGATTCTGATTGCAAGCACCAACCTGAGGCTGAGGTTACAGAGAATCAAACTACGACTTTCGTGAACCCGATTTTCTAAAGTGCCTCGGATCATGAATCTCGTCTGGAGGTGGAGGAGGATTTTGGTCCTTTGATGCATGTCAAGAAGAATCACCAGAAACCCAAGTCGGGGGCGCAGCCGCCGCCCACTGTCTCATCGGCTCATTCCCCAACAGTGGTTTCCAATTCGGGTAATCGGTTCTCAGCTATTACGGATAAGGAAATTATGGAGGGGGAGAATTCAGTGCAGAATATTCCTAAGGATCCGCCTCAGCCTATGATTAATATCAATGAGGAGCCGTTGCTTGAAGATTTGACGGAAACAGAAAAGGAAAATTTCGATCCTAATCCCCTATTTCCTGCCTCTTCTGTGGCCAAACATGTGCCAATTGTTTCTACTTTGGGCTCATCTTTGGGCCAGGTCCAAACTGAAGTAGTGCCACATCCAGCTCCATTTCCTTCAGGTGCTACACCTTGAGCCGATTCTGTTTCCCTAGGCTTGGACTCATCTTTCTCGGGGCCTAGCGGGTCGGTGAGACAACATCAGTCGACTGAGCCTTACTCCGGCATTCCTGCTTCCTCAAATAAAAATTCAGAGTCGAATGCCATTGCTCTGGAAGCTCATTCGTAGAAGATACCACCCTCCCTCACAATGGCGTAACCAGGATTGACATACGGGGGAGCCGAATTGTAAATCAAAAATTGGTGCCACCGGCAAAAAAAATTCTTCAAATTTGGATAATAGTATAAAATTTTCATTCATCTAATATTAAGTAAAAATACACAATAAATGTTTTGATTATGGGTTGCTTAATTAGTAAAAAAAATTTATATGTGCCACCGGTAGTTTTTTTTTCAAATTTGGATAATTTTTTATCAAATAGTATAATTATCACATACTATAAGTGGATTATGAGTATTATGTAAAATTTAAGACAACATTTCACCGAAACAACATAATGGGGGAGCCGAACTTCAAATACCCGGCGCCAAATTTCAAAAATACCCAAAAATACATGTAATTTTAAACTCGATACCGGGGGAGGGGGCGCCGTGGCTCCCCCTTGCTACCGCCATTGCTCCCTCAAGACTAACAAAACTTTAAGTCTAAAGAAGCTAATGCTGCTCAAAGTTCAAAGTCTAAGGAGCTCACGCTTCTAAAAAGATTGAAGAATGGTTCTGTTCCTCTTGAGGAGCAGTAATCTCTTTCTCCGTTTTTTCTGCTGTGCTAGGGAGGCCTCCTTCTCTTACTTCATTTTTTATGTTAGCTGATATTTGTTGTTGGAATTGTTGTGGTGCTGGCCACAAGTCTTTTTTGACTAGTTTCAAGTCTTATGCTAAGCCTACCAATTTTGCTGCTGCAGTTGTCATTGTACCGAAAATCAATGGCGAAAAGGCGGCTAAAGTGAGTAGTAATTTGGGGGTTGACTCGGTCTTCCAGGTTGACATTGTTGGCTTTAAGGGGGGATTTGGATCGCTTGGAATTATTCTTTGATCTCGCTTCAAATTCTTCAGTTCGGGCACCAGTTTATTCATATTAAAGGGAAGCTGGAAGACGGTTCGCTCTATTTTCTTACTGTAGTCTATGCAAGTCCGAGAGCTACTGAACGCGTTCGTCTTTGGGATTTTTTGAAGTCATGTTCCTCTTTGATGGTTGATCCTTGGGCGAATTTTGGGGATTTTAACTCGATTCTCTCACCTAAAGACAAATGTGGAGGGGCTGTCTTTAACAGAGCTTGGAACAAGTCTTTCATCGATATAGTTGACATTTGCGGCCTCGTAGACCTCCCGTTCCTTGGGCCGCGTTTCACTTGGACGAGGAATATAGTTCTTGTTCATCTGGATAGAGCGTTGGTGAATGACTTGTGGGTGGGTCATTTTCCGGAGTTTGTGGTCCTGCATCTCCATAAAATCAAGTCAGACCACCGTCCGATTATCCTGCGTAGCCATAATCAGGTGTATTCGCCAAACGCTAAACCTTTTCGTTTCATTTCTGCTTGGCTTTCTCATGCTAGTTTCAAACATGTCATGAATAAGAAATGGTGTTGTGGTGGTGATTTCCCTGTTGCACTTCAGGATCTCACTAATGAACTCTGTAAATGGAATAAATTTGTTTTTGGTAATATTTTTCGCAGGGAAAAATGCCTGACTGATCAACTTAAGAAAGCGGAGACCAGGACTGCTTCCTTCCCTTCCACAACGAATATTCTTGAAGAAAGAAAGATTCTTTCTAGCCTTGAGCTGACCCTTTGGCAGGAAGAGACACTTTGGATGCAGAAATCGAGATCCAATTGGTTGACTAAGGGTGACAGAAATACCAATTTCTTCCATTTGGCGACGGTACGAAGAAGAGCATTCAATAGAATTTCTTGGTTGAAAAACTCGGCTGGTTCTTGGGTTACTGATGACACTCGATTTGACATGATTATTGGTCTTATTTAGGCAACATTTCTTGGCTTAAGACATGGTTTTTAGGACAGAATAGCGAATAATCAATCAACTGCTCTACCTCGTGCCATTTTGGTTACCTTGGCCCGTTTCGGGTCTATTTTATGGTTTTCTAGTGTTTTTGTGACAACACAGGTTTTTGTGGTCAATAAGTGTAACCTAGGACGTGTCTAAGGAATTGGAACCCCGAGGAAGTGACCCAGAATCAAACAAAGAAGCAATCAAGTCGAAGTCAGAACCACCTCTATTTGTGCTAAGGTTTTTGGCGAAAACATCCTAGAGCTCGCTGAAAACCATGGAGCAAAATCGGACAGAAAGAACAGGAGGAATCCAGGAGATTTCACCTTGATTTTCGCCGAAAACTCTCTAAGTTTTCGGCAAAAACTAACCTTTTTCCCAGCCGAGCCCGAATAGCTATTAAAGAGAAAAATCGCCAGCTACCAAGATATACTTACTTATTTGGACGAAAATTCAAAGACTTAGAGGGGAGAGAAAGAGTGGATAGAGTTCAAGGAGCCAGGAAAGGATCCTGATGCCATCCTTCCATCTCGGAGAGCTTAGTGCTAGGAGTTGAAGATCCAGAAGATTGAAGCTTCACGGATTCGTCGAAATAAGGTTTTACAATTGTTCTCTGTCTTTCCTACCTAAGATGTATTCCTTGTTCGTCTTTGATTCTCCTGTTCTGAATAGGAGTAGCTAAACTCGTAGAGCTTAGATTAGATGAACCCTAAGTGACACAGGGCTTTAAAGCGGTCACGGATCAGCGGTGATTAGATTCGAAGTTCATTCAGTTTCTCCTTCATGTTTGTTTGGTTCTTTGTTCTCCGTGTTTATTGTCTGGTTTGGCCACCTAGATTAGATTCTTGTTAAGTTGAGGATAGTAGCGAATGTTCGCCTCACTTTAGAACATCAATTCAACCAATTAACCTATTCATTGGAGTGTGCCTTTCGTAGGAACCAGTTAGGGTTAATCCGCTTCAAGAGTAACTCATGAATCATTAGTAATTGCACCAGTTAGTTTTGTCATCGCAAGAAGAGACCGTACTCGAGCGACTAATTAATCTTGGTAGTTAGATCAGATAGAACGAACATTCGCCAGTCTTAAACCTAAGGGTAAAGAGTTATGGTGGTGTCTAGAAATTGAGTGAAGAAGAATTGAAAACCGCTGGTTTGTTGATTGCCAATGCTCTGGTGATCTATGGGGGATTCGAAATCTAAGCTTGTCTGTCGTCTGTCTAAGTCAACCAACTAATCATTCTGCATTTTAATTTCATTTCAGTTTTCTTGCATTCTAGTATTGAAGTATTGAAGTCAACGACTCAATGATGCCACCAAGAAGGATCACTTTCCACTGCCATTCATTGATCAGATGCTTGAGCGATTGGCTGGCCATGACTACTACTGCTTCTTAGACGGGATGTGCGGTTACTTCCAAATCCCTATCGAGCTTGATGATCAAGAGAAGACGACTTTCACCTGCCCGTTTGGTACATTTGCTTATCGTCGTATTCCTTTTGGTTTATGTAATGCTCCCGCTACCTTTCAGAGATGCATGCTTGCTATATTTGGAGATCTGGTAGAGAATGTGGTGGAGGTATTCATGGACGACTTCTCTGTCTATGGAGATTCGTTCTCAAAGTGCCTGGCCAATCTGGACAAGGTGCTAGCTCGTTGTGAGGAAACCAACCTAGCTCTTAGTTGGGAGAAATGTCACTTCATGGTTACTGAAGGCATTGTTCTGGGCCATAGGATTTCTAAGGCCGGTATAGAAGTTGATCGTGCCAAGCTTGAGACCATCGCCAGCTTACCACTGCCGACCTCAGTTAAGACAGTTCAAAGTTTCCTCGGTCATGCTGGATTCTACCGAAGATTCATCAGAGATTTCTCCAAGATCACTCTCCCAATGACGAAGCTCCTTGAGAAAGATGTTCCTTTCGTATTTGATAAAGCTTGTCTTGAAGCGTTTGAGACTTTGAAGACTCAACTCACCACCGCACCGATCCTTACAGCACCAGATTGGAATCTTCCATTCGAGATTATGTGTGATGCTAGTGACTTCGCTGTTGGCGCGGTTCTTGGTCAGAGGAAGGAGAAGAGATTTCATCCTATTTACTTTGCTAGCAAGACACTCAATGATGCTCAGAGAAACTACACTACTACGGAGAAAGAGCTTCTGGCCATCGTTTTCTCCTTTGACAAGTTCAGACAGTATCTTGTTCTTTCACATACCATTGTCTACACAGATCATGCTACCCTGTGCCATTTATTAGCCAAGCAGGACTCGAAGCCACGTCTCATCCGATAGATCCTTCTCCTCCAAGAGTTCGACATAGAAATTAAAGAAAAGAAGGGAGCGGAGAACTTAGCAGCGGATCATCTTTCCCTACTGGAGGAATCACAAACAGGTAAATCTACTACCCCTATCAATGATTCTTTGCCTGACGAGCTGTTGCGTGTTGAAACGTATGAACAGGTTAATAGCATAGCTATCGAGCCCTGGGCAATCCCTCACGCTCAAGATCTGAGTAATGCAACCGACTCGGAAGAACCATGGTATGCAACCCTGGCTAATTACCTCTCTCACGGCATTGTACCTCCTGAGCTAGACTTCAATGCACGCAAGAAGCTCTTTAAAGAAGCCAAGTCATACTTTTGGGATGAGCCCTTCTCATACCGCATCAGTATTGACGGGATGATCCGGAGATGTGTCTCTTACATCGAAGCAGCTTATATCATGCGTAAATGCCATGAAGGACAGTTCGGAGGACACTTCGGAGGCAACCGCACTGCGAGAAAGGTACTCGAAACAGGTTTTTATTGGCCTTCAATCTTTAGTGATTGTGATGTTTTTGCTCGACGTTGTGATGCGTGCCACCGGTCAGGTAACATCTCTAACCGTAATGAGATGCCCCAAATTGTTTCTTTAACTGTTGAAATTTTTGATGTTTGGGGAATTGATTTTATGGGTCCGTTCACACCCTCCAACGGAAACAAGTACATTCTTGTTGCCGTTGATTATGTTTCTAAGTGGGCTGAAGCTGAAGCTCTACCCACTAATGATTCAAGAGTGGTGGGTCGTTTCCTTACCCGTCTTTTCACGCGTTTTGGTTCACCGCACTTCATCATGAGCGATAGGGGTACCCACTTCCATGGACAATTCGACCGGGTGTGCCGTATGTCCACAGCTTACCATCCTCAAGCGAATGGTCAAGCGGAAGTGACGAATCGTGAGCTCAAGCGGATTCTTGATAGGACAGTTGGCCGGTCCCGCAAGGACTGGTCATCTAAGCTCAATGATGCCTTATGGGCTTATCGAACTACTTACAAGACTCCCATCGGTACCTCACCGTATCAGCTGGTCTATGGCAAGGCGTGTCATTTGCCGGTTGAGCTTGAGCACAAGGCATTCTGGGCTAACAATGAGTTGAACATGAGCTATGCAGTAGCAGGTAATATGCATCACGACCAGATCGCTGAGCTTGAGGAGCACCGACTCCACGCATATGAGAGCACGAAGTTATACAAAGAACGCACGAAGAAAATTCATGACTCTCAATTGAAGACGATCAAGCAGTTCTACCCCGACGATGAAGTCCTCTTATATAACTCTCGATTGAAGCTCTTCCCGGGTAAACTGAAGTCCCATTGGTCCGACCCTTATACCGTGGTGCGGCAGGCATCTTCAGGCAGTGTCCTAATCAAATTGCATGATCAGAAGCCGTTCATGGTCACCGGGCATAGGCTTAAGAAGTATCTGCAAGGACTAGCTGTCTCTTCCATCGACGTGCACTACTTTGCTTTAGAATCATGACACCAATCCAGGTATCGTCTAGCTCACAGACGTTAAACAAGAGCGCTTCGTGGGAGGCAACCCACGGCTGGAGTAAGTTGTTTTCGTTTCGAGTCGTTTTGTTTTAAAACCCCTGTTGAAAAAAAAACTGCCGACCATTTTTTCAAGTAAATTTTCGGCGAAAATTCACCCATATTTTCACCAAAAATTCCTGTTTTAATCAACCTGTTTTCTCCTGTTTCTCGCCACCGCACCTTCTCACCGAAAACACCCAACCTTTTCGCCGAACGTGTTTTTGATTTTAGAGGAAATTTTCACCGAAATGATCCATTAATTTCGCCAAAAATTTTGTTGATTTCGGTCGATATAAAACCCTCCTCTCAGTTTTTATTTTCGCGAAAACAGTTCCCCCACCATCAACACTTTTTCCCCGACCCCCCTCCTGCCAGCCCTCGCCCTTCTTCTTCCTAGCCCGCCGCCGCCCCCTTGATCAGCCAGCGCCGACGCTGTCGCCGCCCCATCAGTCAGCCGACCGCCGCCGCTCTTCCCCCTTGCCTGCCCCCAGTTCAAACCCTAGAATCTGAGCTTTTCGGCTCCGGCTCCTCTCGAACAAGTTTTCAAGCTTTTTCGTCGATTTCTCGGATTTCCAATCGTTTTCTCGAGTCATGTCTTCACGGTTAGTTGTTCAGCCCTTGATTGTGCATATTTTGGCTTTTTGACTTTCGGTTTTCGGCATGGTTGACTTTTTGGTTCTTCCTCAATTTTTATGATTGCTATTTCGGTGTCATTTGGCTAGGTTCTGGCATTTCTTTTTGACCTTTTAAGGCTGGTGAATTGTTGTCTGTGCGATCGTGTTAATGAATCATTCCATTCCTCATGCTTGCTTAATTGATTGACAGTTCTTTGCTGCTATATCTCGATTCGGTGATCTCTCGATTTTATTTGCTTGCCCCCACGTGTCAATCTAAGTGTGGGGTGGGATTTTGATTGCTAATTCAGGTATTCCTTGAGTTATGTTCCACAGGGCTCCCAAACGATTCAAGACAACCAGTGCCGATAGAGCGCAGCGATCCTCGGCCCGCCAGAACCGGACTCCACCATCCCGACCACCCGCCCTAGCTGCAACAACATCGACGGCTGTGGCCATCATCCCCGAGGATACACCGACCCCTGTGACTCCTATCTCCTCTGTTCCTGCACCTGCAGCTACTGGAGCTTTACACCCTTTCATCGCTGCCCTTGAGCCGCATCAAATGGAGGTCTATCAGAAGATCAAGGACATTCCTCTGGCCAAATTGGCAGTGCTCTCCCTCGACAGTGTCAAAAACCACAATCCGACTTGGCATTCCGTCGTCGACCTCGCCCTCACCAAGTCCGGCCTGCGCTCCCTCACCACCCTCTGGTCACCCTACCCTCTGGTCGCCCTTCAAGAATTTTGGTGTTCCTTTGAGCGCCTCACGACAAAGCCCGGCGTCAGCACGAAATTTGTTTCCTTCCGCCTCGGCGGTGTTCGACATGTGAAGACCATCAATGAGTTTGCCCTCTTGTTCGACCCCCTCGCCCATATCCAGGATGCAGCCATTGGATTTACGGATGTCGACTCCATCACGCGGGAGCCTTACCCCGAAGTGTGGAAATGGGTTTCCAGCCAGTCGAAGATCGTCCCGATCGTCAACCCCACGGTAGGCGACATCATTCATCCTATTCTTAAACTCTTACATTATGTTTGGATGCAGTCTTTGTGTTATTGTAGCAAGACAAGCCGTCACCACGTTTCTTTGGAGGAGCTCGTGTTGTTCCGTGCTATAGAGGAGGAAGCGAACCTCCATCCTGGATGGTGGCTTGCAAGATTCTTCCACAAACGTACTACCACCAAGAAACTTCGTTCTGAGCTTCCTGGCGGTACATTCATATCCTGTCTGATCGACAACCTCCAGCTCGGTGACAAATGGGGCCCTGATATACCTCGCGTCCAGATTGAGCATCTCGGTACTGAGTTCACCGTCGCCCAAGGCATCGATTTCGGGTGCGGTCTCGACGAATACATTATTCCTACCTCGCCACGACGGGAGCCCCCACGGACAGCTGGAACCCCGGTGTCTCGCATACCTCCACCACAGCAGCAGATGGCCGCAGAGATTACTGGGCGGCTGGCACGTATTGAGCAGTGGCAGCTAGACTACTCAGCTGGTTCGCTTCAATGGCAGAAGGACCGGGTGGCACATGAGGAGACACAGAACGAGCGATGGACCATTCTTCAGTAGTTCATGGCCGACCAGTTAGCCAGACACAGGGATGATATCGCATGGCGACAGCAGCTAGAGCAGCGACTTGGCATTTCACCTTTCCCGACCCAGCCTCCACCCCCACCCTCGGAACAGTGATCAGGTTGTTTTTATCCTTTCCTTTTCTTTTATTTCTTCTTTTCGGATCTCGATCCAATTTTTTCTGTGTGGAACCAGGGCACTTGTCCCGGTATTCTTTTGATCTTTTGTTGTTTGTGTTTTGTAGGATTTTGAGTAGGTACTCCGCTCCGCCCCGGACTCTTCGTGCTCAACCACTACTCCGCCCATCGCCCTTCAGGTTCTTCGTATCTCTCTACTTTAGTTTGGTCCTGTGAGGACACAGAAGAGTCTAAGTGTGGGGTAGGATGTTAGAGAACCATGCATGATCTTGATTGCCTATATCTTTGTGTGCCTCGTGATTCCTGTCTAGTCACTCTAGCATAGAATTACTCAATTCTTGACTTTTGATGTTAAATTGACTTCAATTTTGAACAATGACGTCTAGACTGTTCCACTTAGAACCTGTAACCAACGTGTAAGAACTGATATTAAATGAGTCTAGGTCAGAACAGATGATAAATCACTTCTGTAGTTGAAACTTGAATCAATTGACTTGTTAATCAAAAAGCTCGATGACACCGTTCTAAGATGATAAATGCTAGCTTCTCCCATGTTTTTCACTCCATATTTGTTCACCTGTGATTGTGGCTAGAGATTAGACGGAAATCCAATTCGAAATCTTGTGTAAAAAGTTATAACTAGCTAGGATAAAGTGGCTAAATTGTTAAATCAAGTAATAAAGTTGTGCGAATCAATGTTAAGTTCTTTAAAGTGCTGATAATCATAGCTAGGCAAGCCCAACACCTAAGTGAAGTGTTCGGGTTGAGCACTAGCATAAGCACAAGTACTATGAGCTAAGCAGGTCCAACACCTAAGTGAAGTGTTTGGTATCGAGCACTAGTATGCAGTAAATCAATTGAAGGAAGAAGTTGAACTTGAAATAAATCATTGTTTAAATCGGTCCTAGCTAGAACATGTAACGTACAGATCTAGAAACGGATGAAGTCGAGTCGAAAGCCACGTCACTTTTCCTACCTCCGCGTCCACATCATGGCTAGAGCTTAAGGTCTTTTTGATTAGAATTGGTGTTATCGTAGTCGGTTAATTATGATTCATCGTTTTGCCAAGAAACGTGCTTTGTTAAAACTACTACTTGAAGTGTGCAGAAATTAGTGAGATCGAAAACTTGTTTGGTTGATGTTCTTGCATGTGTAGGTCACTTTTTCTACGTGGAACAGTCTAAACCAAATCGTTAGAATTGAATCTCAGTTTAATCTCGTGTCATTTGTGAATTTGAGTGTGTTCTAGTTCAGTTTGCTTGAGGGCAAGGAAAAGCTTAAGTGTGGGGTATTTTGATGACACTCGAATTGACGTGATTATCAGCCTCATGTAAGCGACATTTCATTGCTTAAGACACGATTTCTAGGGTAGAATAGTGAATATTCACTCAACCGATCCATCTCATGCCTTTTGTGTTACCTTGGCCCATTTCGGGTCTATTTGATGGTTTTCTAGTATTTTCGTGTTAGCACAGGTGTTCGCCATCAAATGTGGTAGCCAAGGACGTGTCTAAGGCACCGGAACCCCAAGGAATCACACCCGAATCAACCAGAAAAGTCATTCAACCCAAAAGAATTCCTGCCCCATTTACACATATATTTTTGACGAAAATACCCTTGGGTTTTCGCCGAAAATGAAAGAAGAAATCCACTGTCCCGATCAAGAAGAAGTTTTCAGCGAAAACCTTGGGAGTTTTCGCCGAAAACCCTACGCCATTTAAGCCAGAGGAAACAATCAAGCAACATTTTGAGCAAATATTTTTGCCAAAAATATCCTTGGATTTTCGGCGAAAATCCCAGTGAAAAAAAGTAGCAGCCGCCGGTTAGGTTTAAATACTAAATCAAGTGGCTAAATAAAGATATATCAGAATTTACACACTGAGGGACGGGACAAAAAATCCCAAGACTGAGAAAAAGAGAGAACGAGTGGATAGAGTTTGAGGAGCCAGGAACGGATCGTGACGCCATCCATCCATCTCGGAGAGCCAGTGCTAGGAGTTGAAGATCCAGCAGATTGAAGCTACCAGGAGTCGTCGAAATTAGGTTTTACAGTTCTTCTCTGTCTTCCCTACCTGAGATGTATTCTTTGTCTGTCTTCGATTCTTCTGTATTGACTATGAGTAGCTAAACTTGTATAGCTTAGATTAGATGAACCCTAAGTGACCCAGGGCTTTAAAGCGGTCACGGATCGGCAGTGATTAGATTCGAAATTCATTCAGTTTCTCCTTCATGTTTGATTTGTTCTTCATTGTTCATGTTTCTTGTCTGGTTTGGCCACCTAGATTAGATTCTTGTTAAGCTAAGGATAGAAGCGAATGCTCGCCTTACTTTAGAACATCAAGTTGAACAATTAACCTTATAATTGGAGTGTGCCTTTCGTGGGAACCGATTAGGGTTAATCCACTGCAAGAGTAACTCATAAATCGTTAGAATTTGCACCAGTTAAGTTAAGTCGTTGCGAGAGGCGACCGTACCCGGGCGACTAATTAATCGTGGTAGCTAGATCGGATAGAGCGAAGGTTCGCCAGTCTTAAACCTAAGGGTCAGGAGTTATGGTGGTGTTTGAGAACTGAATGAACTAGAATCGGAAACTGCTGATCTGTTGATTGCCTATGCTCTGGTGATCTAAGGGGGATTCGAAATCTAAGCTTGTCTGTCTTCTGTCTTAGTCAATCAATCAATCCTTATTCACTTTAATTTCATTTCAACCTGTCTTTGCATTTTAGTATAGAAGTCGTGGAACTCACACCACGCACTAAGTGTCTTAACCTTGAATTTAAATTGCCAACCTATTTGAGTAAGGAAGTAGAGGAGACCCATGGAATACGATCTACCCTAGCTTCACAGCTTGGTAGTTATTTGATTGACCGCTATTCTGCAGCTCATCAATACGAGAGCACGAAACTCTATAAAGAACGCACCAAGCGGATCCATGATGCTCAGTTAAAGGGGTCAAGCAATTCTACCTCGGTGATGAAATCCTTTTATACAACTCTCGCCTGAAGCTCTTCCCGGGTAAGCTGAAATCCCGATGGTCCGGCCCCTACACCGT
This sequence comes from Linum lewisii, assembly GCA_034768395.1. Taxonomy (NCBI): domain Eukaryota; kingdom Viridiplantae; phylum Streptophyta; class Magnoliopsida; order Malpighiales; family Linaceae; genus Linum; species Linum lewisii. The sequence goes on from CM068303.1 coordinate 21,052,733, forward strand.
TGTTCGGCAGACGTCCCTTGGAAGCGTCATAATTAAAGGCCATGGTCAAGAACCATTTATGGTCAATGGCCATAGGCTCAAAAAGTACCTACAGGGATTAGCTGTCTCCCTCATCGACGTACATTACTTCTCTTCGACCCCATAACTCCGATCCAGGTATTGTCCAGCTCACGGACGTTAAATAAGAGCGCTTCATGGGAGGCAACCCACGGCTGGAGTCAGTCATTGTTTGTTTTTAGTCTTTTTCTTTTAAACTTTTTCTTTCAAAACTGTGCAAACCCGTTTTCCAAACGAGTTTTCACCAAAAGCTTTGGTTTTAAACCCCCCAGATTCTCATGTATTTTCTTTTTCGAAATGTTCTCGCCGAAAGCCTGACTTCGCGGCGAGAACTAAATGTTTCAATCGGTGTCATTTTGTTTTCAAGTGGAGTTTTCGCCGAAAAAATTGAGCTTGACCTCCTGATTTAAAAGCCCCTCTCACTCTTTCTTTTTTCGCGTAAGCTGTCGAAAACCCACAACAAAACTGCCGAAACCCCCCGTTTTCGCCTAGGCCGCCGCATTTCATTCGCCGCCGCTGCTGATCACCACCGCCGGTCCCTTCTGCCACCTCCGCTCAAGCCTTGCCCACCTTCTGAGTTGTTTGCAACCTAGATCTCCTGAATCGGAGCCCTATAGCTCCGGTTCCACCTGAAACAAGTTTTCAAACTTTTGGTCGATTTCTCTGATTTCCAACCGTTTTCTCAAGTCATGTCTTCACGGCTAGTTGTTCAGCCCTCAATTTTGAATCTTTTGGCGTGTTGAATTTTGGATTTTATCAAGTTTGACTTCAGTTGACTTTTTGGTTTACCTTGATTTGCATGTCTGCTGTTTTGGTGTTTCTTGCTCAACTCTTGGAATCCCTTTGATTTATTTTCCCTCGTGAATGATTTTCAATGATCTTGTGCCAATCAATTGTCTTCTACTCTGCCGTCCGTCGAATTGCGTCGTTTTCTCCTACTTGGTGATTGAATGCCGTATTTTCCCCTGCATGTTGGCCTTGTCTTTTCTGTTATGTTTTTCCATTGTGATCTCTCGACTTATTTGCTTGCCCCAACTTGTCCGTTTCATTCTTCTCGGACCGAGGTTTCAAACTAAGTGTGGGGTAGGGTTCTTGTCATCTAATTCTGGTCTGCTCCGAGTTTCGTAATGCAGGAATCCCAAGCGCTTTAAGACCACTGGTGCAGATAGAGAGAAACGAACCAAGGCTCGACAAGACAAGGCTCAGTCCTCTCAACCACCCGCACCCTCCGCCCCAGTATCGGTGCCTCCAACTTTCACTCCACAAGACGCACCGGCCCCAGTGATCCCTCTCTCGAGTGCTCCAGCCATCGCCACCGGGGCCCTGCACCCATTCAACGCTGCCCTTCCCCCGCACCAACTGGAGTTCTACATGAAGATCAAGGACATCCCTCCGGCGAAGGTGGCAGCACTCTCATTAGACAGTCTCAAGAACCACAATCCGGATTGGCACTCCAACGTGGACCACGTACTTAAACCAACCGGCTTGCGATCTCTAACCACTTTCGGCTCCCCCATCCTCTAGTCTCCCTTGAAGAGTTCTGGAGCTCATTTGAGCGCCTCACGCCAAAACCCAACAGCAGCCGGAAATTTGTATCCTTCTGCCTCGGTGGTGTTCGCCATGAGAAGACCATCCACGAGTTCGCCCACCTACTCGACCCCCTTGGGACGCAGCCATTGGGTTCACAGGCGTCTACTCCATCACACATGAACCCTACCCCGAAATATGGAGGTTCATCTCTAGTCAACCCGAGGTCAAGCCTATCATCAACCCCACGGTAGGTGACATTGCTCACCTTCTCTTTAAATTCCTTCATTATTTTGGACGCAATCTCTGTGTTATTGCGGCAAGGTGGGTCGTCACCATGTCTCCTTAGAGGAGCTCGTAGTGTTCTGTGCTGTCGAAGAGGAGGTTCGTTTTCACCCCTGATGGTGGCTGGCGAGGTTTTTCCACAAGCGCACGACCACCAAGAAACTTCCCTCTGAACTTCCTGGCGGCCCCTTCATTTCCTGTCTGATCGACAACCTCCAGATCGGCGACAAATGGGGCCCCTGCTATTCCTCGCATCCAGATTGAGCACATAGGTGCTAAGCTATTGATGAACCGTCGTAGAGCGGGTTATCAATCAAATAACTACCAAGCTGGAAGCTAGGGTAGATCGTATTCCACGGGTCTTCTAATGGTTGACTACTCAAATATAGAGGCAAATTACTCAAGTTAAACACTTTGTGCGGGGTGTGAGTTCCACGACTTCTAATTCTAAGAAATGCACGGAAATTAAAAATTAAAATTGAAAACAGAGTGAAAGATTGATTGATTAAACAAAGATGACAGACAAGCTTAGATTTTGAATACCCCTTCGTTCACCCGAGCATTGGCAATCAACAGATCAGCGGATTTCGATTCTCGTTCAATCAATTCTAAGACACCACAATAACTCCTTACCCTTAGGTTTAAGACTGGCGAACGTTCGCTCTATCCGATCTAGCTACCAAGATTAATTAGCCACTCGGGTACGGTCGCCTCTCACAACGACTTAACTTAACTGGTGCAATTACTAATGATTTATGAGTTACTCTTGCAGTGGATTAACCCTAACTGGTTCCTACGAAAGGCACACTCCAATGATTAGGTTAATTGTTTGATTTGATGTTTTAAAGTAAGGCGAGCGTTCGCTTTTATCCTTAGCTTAACAAGAATCTAATCTAGGTGATCAATCCAGACAAGAAACATGAACAATGAAGAACAAATCAAACATGAAAGAGAAATTGATTGAACTTTGAATCTAATCACCGCTGATCCATGACCGCTTTAAAGCCCTGGGTCACTTAGGGTTCATCTAGTCTAAACTCTATGAGTTTAGCTACTCATGTTTTTTCACAAAAGAATCCAAGGCAAAGACAGAGTTCATCTTGAACAGAGGAAGAACAGAAAAGGATATGAAAAACCTAATTAAGACGACTTCGACAGAACTTCGATCTCTGGTAATCTGCAATCCTAGCTCCGAGTCTTTGAGATGAAAGGGATGGCGTCACGATCTCTTCCTGGCTCTTCGAACTCTAAACTCTACTCCAGAACTCTTGAGAATCCTCGAAGTATTTGGTATTAGTTGGTATTATCAGATATATTATGATCTGGACCGCCGGTTAAGTATTTATACTTAACCCTAATACAGCCGGATTTGCCTGGAATTTTTGCCGAAAATATGATGGAATTTTCACCGAAAATTCCTTTGTAAATGGGGTGATCGCTGGCTGTTTCTCCTGTGATTTTCGGACGCCGGGTTCTCGGCAAAAACTTGAAGTTTTCGCCGAAAACTTCTTCTTGAAAGCTCAGCCGATTTCTTCATGAGTTTTCGCCAAAAACTCCAAGGGATTTTTGCCGAAAACTTCTTTGTAAATGGGAGCAGAATTTGGTTCGACTTGATTGACTCCTTGGATTGATTTCGGTGCGATTCCTCGAGGTTCCAACGCCTTAGACACGTCCTTGGCTACTTTATTTGATGGCAAAAACCTGTGCTAACATGAAAACACTAGAAAACCATCAAATAGACCAGAAACGGGCCAAAGTAACACAAATGGCACGAGATAGAGTATTTGAGTGAATATTCGCTATCCTACCCTAAAAACCATGTCTTAAGCAAGGAAATGCCGCTTAAATGAGGCTGATAATCACGTCAAATCGAGTGTCATCAAAATACCCCACACTTAAGCTTTTGCTTGTCCTCAAGCAAACTGAATAGAAACACTCATGTTCACAAATGATAAGATTTATTCAATGGATTATTAGACAGATAATTCCTAGAACAAGAAACCTAACATGCATACTGATCAGCCAAACAACCTGGTCTCACTAATAAACTGCACACGACGAGTACTCGCAACCAATTATGCACGAATTTGACCTGACCGACCAGACTCCTCACACAGGAAATTATTTAGTAAATGGGGAACTCTCACTCTCTGTGTTTGAGGACGTGTTTCTGCTCTCAATCATTTTCTGTTACTGAATTCTGTCATAAGTTTGCAATTCGACCACATCTCCACCACTGTGACAACACAAGTAACTAGTCAAGAAGGACTTCCCTGCTAGGATTGTAACGAATTCTACACTACAAAGGTTTATGATGAGATGGATGATGGGAATGTATGATGATGGCTTTGGTGCGGTGTAGCTTTCGACTAACTTCCCTCGAATCTAGCCTATGGCATTCTACCGTCTAACCAGACACGGGTGGAATAGTGAATGCTCATCCTATGATACCCTCAAGCAACCTAGCACTTATTTTCTTTATACTTTTTTTTCTTTTGACTTTTCTTTTAACTTCGTTCTTCCATTTGTAGGGAGAAGAACGTGTATTGAACTAAACTTGAAACTTTTCTGATTTTTCTGCTTTTTCTTCTTTTTTGACATTTCTTTTGTTTTTCTCTTTTTTTTCTTTGTGCCAATTCTTTCTTTTAGTTGCTAGAGGGGTTTACACGTTTTGACATAATAGCTAAGGCCACCTGTTTAATGGCTATAGGCAGGTTACCACAAACCGACTTCCGGTAGGTCAATCTAGAACTACAACCATAGGGGATCAATGGGGAATGAAAGAATGGGAAATGGCTGTAATGTATTATCGAACCAAAAGAACAGGCCAAGCTCAAGGGTTTAAACCTAATGGATTTATCGTTTGGTAGGCTATCTGGCTTAGTATAGCTGAATCTAGGTGCCCCTATCATTCTAGAACTCGTGTCATCGTGTGGTCTCGAGTAGGTCTCATGCAAATTCTAACTCATTCAAGCAAACAGAAAATCACTCAAAAAGAATTGAAATTGCAAGTTACGTGCAATGGATCAAAAGCTCACAGTTGGTTTGCTAGTCGGATTCGGTCATTTTCATGCAGTCAAGGCTACAAACTACAAGTGTGATTTCAAAAATTCTGTTCTGACAAGGGCAATTTAGCATCAAAGTAAACACGTTGGTTCTCAAGTTCTAGGTTAAGCAGTCTAAGCATCATTATGAAAGATTGAACAACAACATAACATCAAAAATCAAGAACTGAGCCATTCTAATGCTAGAGAAACTGGACAGGAATCACGAGGCACACAAAAGCACAATCAAGGGCAATCAAGTTCATGCAAGGTTCTCTAGCATCCTACCCCACACTTAAATCGTACTGTGTCCTCACAGGACTAAATCTAGAGTTCAGAGTGAAGTAGAAGAACCTGGACCGAGATGGTTGGTGTAGTGGATGAGCACGGATCCTCGGAGCAGAGGGAATCTAATAAAGCGAAGCAAAGGGAATCTACCGATTGCCTGCAAAATAAAAACAAATGAAAGATAAAAAGGAAATCGGGACAAGTGTCCCGGATCCACATAGAAAAAAGTTGGATCGAGATCTGAAAAGAAGAAATAAAAAGAAAGGACAAGGAAAAGGACACCACCCGATCATAGCTGGTTAGGGGCGTCAGGGGGTGGAAGGTGGAGGGCATCGCCGACCTGACATTGCCACGCCAGTTGTGCCTCATACCGCTCGTCAGAGCGGTGCATGTGTTGCTGCATAATAATCCATCTGCATCCTGAGTGGCGGTATCTTGGATCCGCCACTCCTGGAGTCGCTCGTACAGCTCTCCAATATCAGCTGGATGCGGTCGGTGCTGAGGGTGAGGCGCCTGATATGGATCTGGAATGGGTGGCGGCGACTGGTGTGCATACCCTGCCTGATGATGTGGCGAGGGTGTATGATCATGAAACTCCGGCTCTGACTGGGGCTGCGGCTCCCCAGAATCATCTTCTTCTTCGACTCGGTCCCCTGATGGAGAGGAGGAGGCTCCGCCACCTGTGGACTGAGGTCCAACTCGAGGTCGTACTCGATCGCTAAATCTCCACCGACGGTATATACTCTGCGTCGTGGGATGTCCGGGCCATATTCATGGCTGATACCGAGGGAGATGATGAGCTGGCCCACGAAGTTGCCTCCTAGAAGTGAGCTAGGTGGCCTCGGCTTCTGCGTCTTCTGGCGTAGTATGCGTGCAAGCACCCACCTAGGATGGAGAGGATAACTTTCCCAGATGGCGCGAAGAAGAGTGAGCTCCTCTCTGCTGATGTGGTGGCGGCTCTTATCTGGTGCAAACAAAAGAGAATGACGCCAAACCATGTGAATGAATCGATAGAGAGGGTGAGAGAGGGACTTAACTGAGTTATGCTTCGTGGTACGATCGCTGGGCACTCCTGTCATGTGGCTCCAGAGCGCGTCATACTCCTCTCCATCGTCGGAGTTGTTCTCCCAACCGAGGTGATAACCTTCATAGTGCTCCCGGGGAATGCCGAGATGAGCAGCAAACTCATCATAGGTGAACGACTTTACACCCCGCCAAGGTAGAAGGATACCACCTTCCCACGCTGCCTCCTCTTATGCTCGTCCAACTCGAACGTGGCCCAGAACTCCTAGAGAGCGACGTCCGGGAAGTCAGCAGCTAGGGTGGTCAGCTCCAGCAGTCTTGAAGGTAGCAAAGAGTCGAGCACGTTCCGGTGCCAGTCCACGTCGTGTTCGAAGTGTGACTCCAAGGAAAGTGGGCGCACGTCTGCTCCGGGAACACGCTCGAGCCTCTGGTAGCGCTCGAAGTAGTGCTGGGGTAGGCGGGCAACAGTGGCGTGGTACCCGACTCTGCCAGGAAAGGCTGGTGGAGGACCGGAGATGGCGGGTGTGACGGGAGCGGGAGCTCGGGAGCTAGAGCTGGTGTCAAGGCGCGCCTTAGTCGTGCGCTCATGAATGACATTCCTAAAACCAGAAACGAAACCAGATTAATTAACTAAAAACCCACCCCACACTTAGTAGAAAAACTCAATTTCACAAAGAAATGAGGAAAACCGAGTTGGGGTAAGCAAAGTAAACAACTGGTAATCACAATAAATCACAGAGCATGCATATGTCTACCCGGGATGTTCATATCATAATTAGGGATCAGAAGTCAAACCGACATTCAAAAAGACAACATCATAGCACATCGAACCCTAATCATGGCAGTTACTAGCTCGAGGCGGGAAATGACGACATAATTATATACTCAGATAGCAAACATAATAATACGAACGTGAATGAACACACATGGCAGCCAAACGAACATATATATGTCAAGGTCAAACCGACATTTCTCATAAAGACAACACCGCAAAGAATCGATCTTAAGCATAGCAACACATGATCGAACGACATTAAAATTCAGCACAATTCTCCCTAAGCATGCTAGATTAGTCCAAAGAATTCAGCTAACCTAGTTCACACGAAATCAGTTGCACGGAAATCGAGGTAAATGTAAAGTCAACACCGTAATGAAATTCAGCATTCAACATGTCAAAAGATTCAGAATGAAAAGTTCTACAACTTACCTTGTAGCCATGGGTGCTGAAAATGAACAGAGAAAGAAAAATCGGTGAAAAATCGAAAAATTTAGGGTTTGGCTGAACGGGAGCTCTAGAGCTCCGATTCGACTGATCTACGGCTGAAAATGATCAAAAAGGGAAGGGAAGAGGTGCGGCGGGCGGCGGCGGCGGCAAACGGATGGTGGCGGTGAAAATGTGGCGGCGGTGGCGTTTGGTTTTAAACAGGGGGAGAGTTTTGAAATTGTTTCGAAAATGAAAAGTGAAGGGAGAGAGAGAGTGTGACCGGGAAATAAAAGGAAAAATTGTTTGATTTTGTGTCAAGTTTTCGGCGAAAATGTGTGCAATTTTTCGCCGAAAACACAAGTGAAAATAGTCTATCGGTTTTCAAATAAGTTTACGCCGAAAACTTCATAGAGTTTTCACCGAAAAGTTTAGTTAAAATCATCCAGAAAACACAGTGGGATTTTCAAAGGAGTTTTCGCCAAAAAATAGGACAGTTTTTCGCCAAAAAGTTTGAACTGCACGATTGAAAATATTTTCGGAATCCCGGCAACTTCAGAAAATCACAATTAAATCCACAAAAATCAGAACAACCTCAAACAACTTGCGATTGAAACGATGACACATAGATTACAATGAAAAATAAGAAATAATACAAACAGACACTTTTGGCTCCCCCGAATCGACTCTAAAACACTAAGTCTGACACAAATGAAAAACTGACTCCAGCCGTGGGTTGCCTCCCACGAAGCACTCTTTTATTAACGTCCTTGAGCTGGATGATACCTGGATGGTATTAGGAGACATCGCAACTCAAGATCTCCTTAACGCTAGCATCGGAGTTCATGAAGTAGAGCTTGGGGCATCTCCATTAAGCATAAATTTCTTTCCGTTAGCATGTAAGAGCGTGGTACGTCCATCAGGAAGGTGATCAGTGATCTTGAACGGGCCAAATAGCTCTGTTGAGGGGTCAACCTCTACAAGGTAGACGGTGGAAGGGATGAGAATGATCGGCTTTGTCTTCTCTTTATCCTCGGCTCTATATCACCAGGATCGGTGATCGTCGGTATTTCCTTAGGAGATGCTTTTGGCTTCTCCTTCAATACTTGTTCCAGCGCCAGTAGCTCGGAATGAATTGGCGGTGCAGCTGGCTCGGATGAAGGTGGCGGCACAATTGGTCTCCGACCATTTGAGTCTTCGTTTTCTTCTGATTCTTTCTCCGCGACCTGCCAGGTTCCTTGCTCGTGGTGAAGAAGAGGCTTTTAGTTCCTTCTTCTTTGGCGGCTTCTGAGTAGCAGATTTTGGTTTCTGCTTTGTAATCTGTACGACACCTGCAACAATAATTGATCTAGGAACACTAGAAAGACGTCAGTGACGGAGTTGACCAGAGTCAACTCCATGGTTTCAACAGCTAGACAATGAGATTCTTCATTCAAAGGAGTATATTTCATTCCGTCTTTAAGGCGGAACGTTATCGTGTCCTTGCCAACCCTCAAAGTTAAAGAACCATTTGGTACGTTAATTTGCATTCCAGTTGTAGCCATGAAGGGTCGTCCTATGAGAATGGTAGAATCATCCTTACTAGTATCTATGATAACATAGTCAACTAAGAACGTAAAAGGACCACATTTAGTAACAACGTCTTTTATCTCTCCTCTAGGAGTTTTCAGTGATCTATCAGCAAAGACAAGTTGTATGCTAGTTGGTTCAAGTTCTCCTAGGTTCAATTTTTCAAATAAACTCATAGGCATAACATTGAAAGACGCTCCTAGGTCAACCAAACTACGTTCTATCTCAACATCATTGATAACTAGAGGAAGCGTGAAAGAACCAGGATCAGAACACTTAGCTGGATATGGCGATGAAGGTTTCTTGCTACGAGCGGCATGATATCCTTCTTTACCTCCCCACATCCAGTCTCGATCCGTGCGTTCGGTAGCAATGCTCTTGGAATAGGAGGCTTCTGGTGAAGCCTCAAGTCGTTGTTCAGGTTCAACCAAATAACTAACAAAGCTACAAAAGCTAGGATAGATCGTATTCCACGGGCCTTCTATGATTGACTACTCCAAAAACTAGCAATTTATTCGGATGCAAACAAGTTGTGCGTGGTGTGAGTTCCACGACTTCTAATTCTAAGAAATGCGGAGAAATTAAAAAAATTAAACTAAAGCAGATTGGAAATTAGGGTTGAAAACAAGGATGACAGACGAACTTAGACTTTGAATCCCCCTTAGATCCCCAGAGCATTGGCAATCTCATTCAATCAATTACTAAGACACCACCATAACTCCTTACCCTTAGGTTTAAGACCGGCAAACGTTCGCTCTATCCGTTCTAACTACCAAGATTAATTAGTCCCCGGGTACGGTCGCCTCTCGCAACGACTTAACTAACTGGTGCAATTACTAATGATTTATGAGTTACTCTTGCAGTGGATTAACCCTAACCGGTTCCTACGAAAGGCACGCTCCAATTATAAGGTTAATTGTTCAATTTGATGTTCTAAAGTAAGGCGAGCGTTCGCTTCTATCCTTAGCTTAACAAGAATCTAATCTAGGTGATCAATCTAGACAAGAAACATGAACAATGAAGAACAAATCAAACATGAAAGAGAAACTGATTGAATTTTGAATCTTATCACCGCCGATCCGTGACCGCTTTAAAGCCCTGGGTCACGTAGGGTTCATCTAGTCTAAGCTCTAACGAGTTTAGCTACTCATGTTTATCACAAAAGAATCAAAAACAAAGAAAGAGTTCATCATACAGAGGAAGAACATAAAAGAATCTGAAAAACCTAATTTAGACGACTCTGACAGACTTCGATCTTCAGTAAACCGCACTCCTAGCTCCGATTCTCCGAAGTGGAAGGGATGGCGTCACGATCTCTTTCCGGCTCTTCGAACTCTAACTCTTCGCTCCAGAACTTCAGAGAATTCTTCGAATTCTGATTACGAAAAGTATATTATGATGTATTATGAGGTATATCTTTATTTGGGCCGCCGGTTAAGTATTTATACTAACCCTAGATTGGCCGGATTTGCCTGATATTTTCGCCAAAAATACCAAGGTATTTTCGCCGAAAATCCTAGTGTAAATGGACGACCCTTTGGTTGAATTCTCCTGTGATTTTCGGACTGATGTTTCTCGGCGAAAACTTTGGGTTTTCGCCGAAAACTTCCTTGGCTGAGCATCAGTGGATTTTTCCTTGCATTTTCCCAAAAATCATAGGTTCTTTTCGCCGAAAATGTCAGTGTAAACGGGCAGACTTTTGGTTTGACTTGATTGGCTCCTTTGCTCGATTTCGGTGCGATTCCTCGAGGTTCCAACGCCTTAGACACGTCCTTGGCTACTTTATTTGACGGCAAAAACCTGTGCTAACATAAAAACACTAGAAAACCATCAAATAGACCCGAAACGGGCCAAGGTAACACAAATGCACGAGATAGGACAATCGATTGAATATTCGTTATTCTACCCTAAAAGCATGTCTTAAGCAAAGAAATGTCGCTTAAATGAGGCTGATAATCACGTCAAATCGAGTGTCATCAAATACCCCACACTTAAGCTTTTGCTTGTCCTCAAGCAAACTGAATAGAAACGCTCATGTTCATAAATGATAAGATCGATTAAATTGGAGCTCAATCAAACACAATGAATTATTAGACAGCTAATTCCTGGAACAAGAAACCTGACATGTATACAGATCAGCCAAACAACCTGGTCTCACTAGTAAACTGCACACAACAAGTAATTAGCAACCAATTATGCACGAATTTAACCTGACCGACCAGACTCCTCACACAGGAAATATTTAGTAAAATGGGGAACTCTCGCTCTCTGTGTTTAAGGACGTGTTTATGCTCTCGATCATTTTCTGTTACTGAATTCTGTCATAGGTTTGCAATTCGACCACATCTCCACCACTGTGACAACACGAGTATCTAGTCAAGAAGGACTTCCTTGCTAGGACCGTAATGAAATCTACACTACTTGGGTTTATGATGCGATGGATGATGGGAATGTATGATGATGGCTTTGTGCGGTGTAGCTTTCGACTAACTTCCCTCGAATCTAATCTATGGCTCCCTACCGTCTAACCAGACACGGGTGGAATAGTGTACGCTCGTCCTATGATACCCTTCAAGCAACCTAGAACTTGTTTTCTTTTGCTTTACACGATTTTTTTCTTTTCTTTTCAACTTTTCTTTTGACTTCGTTCTTCCATTTGTAGGGAGAAGAACATTTTTTGAACTAAAACTTTGAAACTTTTCTGATTTTTCTTTTCTTCATTTTTTCGAAATTTGCTTCTTTTTCTTCTTTTTCTATTTTTTTCTTTTGTGCCGAATTTTCTTTTAGTTGCTAGAGGGGTTTACACGTCTGGACATAATAGCTAAGACCACCTGTTTAATGGCTAAGGTAGGTTACCACAAACCGACTTCCGGTAGGTCAATCTAGAACTACAACCACAGGGGATCAACGGGGAATGAAAGAATGGGAAATGGCTGTAATGTATATCGAACCGAAAGAACAGGCCAAGCTCAAGGGTTTAAACCTAATGGATTTATCGTTTGGTAGGCTATCTGGCTAAGTAGCTGAATCTAGGTGCCCCTATCCTTCTAGAACTCGTGTCATCGTGTGGTCTCGAGTAGGTCTCATGCAAATTCTAACTCATTCAAGCAAACAGAAAACCACTCAGAAAGAATTAAAATTGCAAGTTACGTGCAATGGATCAAAAGCTCACAGTTGGTTTGCTAGTCGGATTTGGTCATTTTCATGCAATCAAGGCTACAAACTACAAGTGTGATTTAAAAAATTTTGTTCTGACTAGGCAATTTAGCATCAAAGTATACAAGTTGGTTCTCAAGTTCTAGGTTAAGCAGTCTAAGCATCATTATGAAAGTTTGAACAACAACTTAACATCAAAAATCAAGAACTGAGCCATTCTAATGCTAGAGAGACTGGAATGAAATCACGAGGCACACATAAAACACAATCAAGGGCAATCAAGTTCATGCAAGGTTCTCTAGCATCCTACCCCACACTTATATCCGACTATGTCCTCACAGGACTAATTCTAGAGTTCAGAGTGAAGTAGAAGAACCTGGACCGAGATTATTGGCGTAGGGGATGAGCACGGGTCCTCGGAGCAGAGGGAATCTACCGAAGCGAAGCAAAGGGAATCTCCCTACTGCCTACAAAACAAAAACAAATGAAACATAAAAAGGAAACCGGGACAAGTGCCCCGGATCCACACAGAAAAAAGTTGGATCGAAATCCGAAAAGAATAAATAAAAAGAAAGGACCAGAAAAGGAATACAACCCGGTCACTGCTGGTCAGGCGCGCCGGGAGGTGGAAAGTGGAGGAATTCGCCGAGCTGACGTTGCCACTCCATCTGTGCCTCATACCGCCTGTCGGCGCGGCGCATATGCTGCTGCATAATAGTCCATCTCGCCTCTTAAGTGGCTTTGTCGGTGATGCGCCACTCCTGCAGTCGCTCATACAGCTCACCAATGTCCGTGGGGTGCGGTCGGTGCTGAGGGTGAGGTGCCTGGTATGGATCAGGAATGTGCGGTGGCGACTGGTGTGCATACCCTCGACTCGGCTACATGCTGGAGGGGAGTATCTACTGCCACCTGGGGACTGAGGTCCAGCTCTAGGTCGTATTCGACCGCTAAGTCTCCTCCAGCGGTCCTAACTTGGTGTCGTGGAATGTGCGGGCCATATTCATGGCTGATGCCGAAGGAGATGATGAGCTGACCTATGAAGTTACCTCCCAGGAGTGCACGAGGTGGCGTCCGCCTCTTGGTCTTCTAGCGGAAAATGCGAGCAAGCACCCATCCGGGGTGGAGAGGGTATGACATGATCCAACAATGCTGCCCCGAAGCCAATCGGTACTCCTACACACCACCAGGGTCACCTGGCCGAGACAAGACCCTATGGCCTCTTAAGAAGCGAATGAATCCAAGGGAAGGCCATCCACGAGCCCTAAAACCAAGGTATGACAAGAAATATCGACTAAATCCTTGACTTGCAGGTAGAAAGACTCCAAGGAATGGTATGCTGTCCCAAGCCATGCTGTTGGCCGAGGGTATGAGCCCTAGCACCGAAGAGAAGCTTTAGCCTGCCCCTAGCCTGACCTCTAGGAGCCCTGAGGAAGAAGCCGATTCTTTGAGTGACCCTCTAGAAGCATTCCTGGAGTACAGAAGAAAGAGAGCCCAAGAACCCATGGCCCGAAGAGGAGAGTTGTCAAAGATTGACCCTGAGCCGAGCCCTGAGAAGAAGTGGAGTCCGTGGCCCCAAAGCATGACACTTGGGCTAACCTCGGAGGGCTACGTCCGAAGCTACTTGGAGGCCTACCTGAAGCTTAAAGAAGAAGGCTGATGACACTCGAATTAACGTGATTATCAGCCTCATTTAAGCGACATTTCTTTGCTTAAGACATTGTTTTTAGGGTAGAATGACGAATATTCAACCAATTGCCCTATCTCATGCCACTTGTGTTACCTTGGCCCGTTTCGAGTCTATTTGATGGTTTTCTAGTGTTTTTACGTAAGCACAGGTTTTTGCCGTCAAATAAAGTAACCATGGATGTGTCTGAAGCATTGGAACCTCGAGGAATTGAACCGAAATCGGTCAAAGAAGCCATTCAAGTTCGAAAAAATTCTGCCCAGTTTATACACATATTTTCGGCGAAACTACCCTTTGGTTTTCGCCGAAAATGGAAGAGGAAACCACTGGCCGATTGAGAGGAAGATTTCGGCGAAGATACCATGGAGATTTCGCCGAAACCGTAGGAAGGAATCAACCGCTTCGAGTATGAAGAAATTTTCGCCAAAATCCCTTCACTATTTTCGGCGAAAATCCCAGTTGAATTCAGGAGAATATCGGGTTGGTATAAATAGAGAACTCGGGGCTATTATCGAAGAAAAAAAACCATCACTTAACACACATCACTTTTTACAACACACACACATAAACGACGAGAGAGAGAGAGACAGGACGAGTAACTAGAGTTCGAGGAGCAGGAACGGATCGTGACGCCATCCATCCATCTCGGAGAGCCAGGGTTAGGAGTTGAAGATTCAGCAGATTTGAGCTGCCAGGAAACATCGAAATTAGGTTTTGCAGTTCTTCTCTGTCTTCCTACCTGAGATGTATTTCTTCTCCGTCTTCGATTCTTCTGTATTGAGTATGAGTAGATAAACTCATGTAGCTTAGATTAGATGAACCCTAAGTGACCCAGGGCTTAAAGCGGTCACGGATCGGCGGTAATTAGATTTGAAATTCATTCAGTTTCATCTTGCATGTTTGATTTGTTCTTCGTTTTCTATGTTTCTTGTCTGGTTTGGCCACCTAGATTAGATTCTTGTTAAGCTAAGGATAGAAGCGAACGCTCGCCTTACTTTAAAACACCAAATCGAACAGTCAACCTTATAACTGGGGCGTGCCTTTCGTAGGAACCAATTAGGGTTGATCCATTGCTAGAGTAACTCATTAATCACTAGAATTTGCACCAGTTAAGTTAAGTCGTTGCGAGAGGCGACCGTACCCGGGCGGCTAATTAATCGTGGTAGCTAGATCGGATAGAGCGAACGTTCGCCAGTCTTAAACCTAAGGGTCAGGAGTTATGATGGTGTCTGTGAACTGAATGAACTAGAATCGAAAATCGCTGGTCTGTGACTGTTGTTGCCTTGGTGATCTAAGGGGAATTCGAAATCTAAGCTTGTTTGTCATCTTTCTAGTCAATTAATCAATCTTCGATCTTTCTTCGGTTTAATTTTCATTTCTTCTTATTTTTGCATTCTTAGTATAGAAGTCGTGGAACTCACACCACGCACAACTTGTGTTTGAACTTGAATTAAAACTATCAACTCCTTGGAGTAAGGAAGTAGAGGAAACCCTTGGAATACGATCCGCTATAGCCTTTTATTAGCATTAGTAGTTATTTGGTTGAACGCATCACAACGACACGCTCACCAAATTAGCGCCATTGCCGGGGACTCTTCTACTTCGTTGAAAGAAGAGTTGGCATTTTTAATCTTCTACCTTTCCATCTTTCATTTTCCATAACACTTCGATTCTACACCGGTTGTGTTTGTTTTTGTCTCTTGCAGATCATAGCAGGTACAGAAGCAGATCACCTCCGTTCCATTTTCTTTTACCGCAATGGTTACTCTTAAGAGTGTTGCGGACTACAGTAAGCGGCGCGCATCTAACCTACGTTCACCCATCACCGTGCTTACTAATGATGATGATCCCGACTATGAGATTCAGATTCCTCTCTTGAAGCTAATCTCTAGGGACATACAATTCGAGGGAAGACCAGATGATAATCCCTGCACACACATAACCAACTTTTTGGTTGTCTGTGACACGTTCAAGTCTGGGAATCTCAATAAGAATGCATTATATCTCTGAGCTTTCCCGTTTTCTATCAGAGGTGCAGCTAAATAATGGCTTAGCAGCAAACCGCCAGGTCATTACACTGAATGGGAGGCATTAGCTCAAGATTTTGTTGAGGAATACTTTCCTCCTGCAAGAACAACTGCTTATAAAGACCGCATCTCCAGGTTCACTCAGAGAGAGGATGCAAGCCTGTATGACACTTGGAACGAATTTCAGTCTCTTCTCTTTGACTGCCCTCACCATGGGTATGAACAGAGACAGCTGGCTGAATTCTTTACTCGAGGTATGCGCAAAGAATCTGCAAACTGGGTCAACACCCTAGCTGGCGGAGATTGCACTGCTCTCACTCCTCAGGATGCTCTTTTGCATTTTGCTGACTGTGCTTCGAAATCTAGAAACTAGGAGAGGCACATAGAAGGAACCAAGAGTCAGAGCCAGAGTCAGATAAATGTTGCAGAGCAGATCAAGGCAGAAGTTCAGAAGCATCTGCAAGTAGCTGGTATCCCTCTCGACTCTCCGTCAGCTACCGTCTTTTCGGTTGACTGTGGATGGTGTGGATCATGTGCTCATAGCGGCGGAAGTTGCCTCAATTTCGGTGCAGCATAAGTCTTTTCTACTGAGGAGGTAAACTTCATTGATCAAGGTTTTGCCAACAATCAGAAAGGCTATGCCGGTTACAGAAAATACGTGCCAAGGAAGCAAAGCAACCGGTTGGTAGATCCTTATTATAGACCTCTGGGATTCATTGGAGGGCAACACCAGTTTTAGGCGAAGCCGTGCTACAATAGAGATATGGACTATGAGAGGAAGTTCGATCAGATCATGAGCCGACTTGATGACCATGACATTCAGTTAAAAGCCCAAGCCGCACTTAATCAAGGAACAAAGGCTCAAACCTAGAGGATAGAAGATGCAGTACTCAATATGGCGAAACTTTTTACTAGCAATCCTCTCCTTAATCCAGAAGCATTTCAAGCAGACTCCGATATAAGAAGTGAACACGCTCAAGCTATTACCACTAGGAGCGGCAAGCAAACAACTGATCCAAAAGCTCCGGAATCTGACATGATACCAGATACTAGTGCTGCCATGGATATGCCAGAAATAGAAGATATCACAGAAGAGGAAGAAGAAGCACCTGCTCCTCCTCCGCCGCCCAAGACAGCCCTGAACCTGTCTTGGCGCCATATGTACCTAGGATTCCTTTTCCAAAAGCTGCGAGGAGCAAAGCCAAGGATCACGACACTCAGTATAAGAAATGGTACAATGTTCTCAAGACTGCAGAAATCAAGATACCAGTGACAGACGCTGTAGAGATTATACCACCACTTGGGAAGTTCTTTAAAGACCTCGTGAAGAAAGTGAAGAGTGGCGAGATGTACTCTATCACGCTCACTAATGAATGCGCATCTATTCTAGGTGCGCCATCTCCCATTCGACAGCCGCCACCACCCCCAGCTAAGTGTCCTGATCCCGGTTCTTTTACATTACCGTGCATTATTAATGGCATTCAAATTGATCGCAGCCTGGTTGATTCTGGTGCTTCTATTAATGTTATGCCTGTCTATCTATATGAAAAGCTGAATCTAGGGCAATTAAAACCGATTACTCTGCATCTCGTTTTAGCCGATAGGTCTGTCAAATGGCCTAGAGGCATAGTAGAAGATGTAACTGTTTGCTGTGGTCCGTTTACTATACTGGCAGATTTTGTTGTTTTAGATACTCGTGAGCTAGACGGAACACTTATCCTAGGTCGACCTTTCTTAGCAACTGCTGGTGTGAATATAAATTGCAAACAAGGCTTATTAACTTTAAGTGTAGGTCAAGAGAGTGTTGCATTCCGCATTAAAGATAGCATGAGATATTCTATTGCTCAAGATGATAAATGCTATGCTGTTGATCCCTTAGAGACGGCGTCGGCCGACTCCGTTACTAATGCTTTATCTAGTGATCCGCTAGAGTTGTGTTTGATTTTAGGGATTGATAATGCGTTAGACGACCCAGAGCAGCGCTTATGGCAAGCTGAGCTAGATGAACAAAAGGCAACATTCACACCCTTACATGCGCCTCCACACATCGAACCAGCTTCGAGTCGGATTACTACTTCATATGAGAATCCACCAGAACTTACTCTGAAGGTGCTACCTGACCACCTGGAATATGCATTTCTGGGGAAGGACCGCCAGCTACCAGTCATCATCAGCTCCAATCTGACTCCTGAGCAGAAAGAGCAACTGATTGGGCTACTCAAGAAGCATGTCCGAGCTATTGCCTGGCAGTTGGCAAACATCAGAGGCATCTCTGAAACCTTCTGCAAACATCGGATAGTTGTTGATGAAGAATTCAAACCAGTCAGACAACCGCAACGCCGACTTAACCCTCAGATGCATTAAGTCGTAAAGAAAGAAGTACTCAAGCTTCTAGATGCCGGTATTATCTATCCTATCGCCGACAGTCCTTGGGTCAGCCCGACTCAAGTCGTCCCAAAGAAAGGAGGAATCACAGTCATCCCTAATCCAAAGGGTGAACTCATTCCCACCCGAACAGTTACAGGATGGAGAGTCTGCATCGATTATCGACGACTAAATGATGCCACTAAGAAGGATCACTTTCCACTGCCGTTCATCGATTAGATGCTTGAACGATTGGCTGGTCATGAATACTACTGCTTCTTAGACGGGATGTCCGATTACTTTCAGATCCCCATTGAGCTTGCTGATCAGGAGAAGACGACCTTCACATGCCCGTTCGGTATGTTTGCTTATCGTCGTATTCCCTTTGGATTATGTAATGCTCCTGCTACTTTTCAGAGATGTATGCTTGCAATATTTGGAGATCTGGTAGAGAATGTGGTAGAGGTGTTCATGGATGACTTCTCTGTCTATGGAGATTCATTTTCAAAGTGTTTGGCTAATCTGGATAAGGTGTTAGCTCGTTGTGAGGAGACCAACCTAGCCCTTAGCTGGGAGAAATGTCACTTCATGGTTACCGAAGCCATTGTTCTAGGCCACAGGATCTCTAAGACTGGTATAGAAGTCGATCGTGCTAAGCTTGAGACCATTGCCAGTCTACCACCGCCGACCTCAGTCAAGACAGTTCGAAGCTTCCTCGGTCATGCTGGATTCTACCGGAGATTCATCCAAGACTTCTCCAAGATCGCTCTACCAATGACCAAGCTACTCGAGAAAGATGCTCCGTTCGTTTTTTATAAAGCTTGTCTCGAAGCCTTTGAGACTCTGAAGACTCAACTTACCACCGCACCGATTCTTCAAGCACCAGATTGGAATCTCCCATTCGAGATCATGTGCGATGCTAGTGATTTCGCCGTTGGCGCGGTTCTAGGTCAGAGAAAAGAGAAGAAATTTCATCCTATCTACTTTGCGAGCAAGACACTCAATGATGCTCAGAGAAACTACACTACCACGGAGAAGGAACTCCTAGCTATCGTTTTCTCCTTTGATAAATTTAGACAGTATCTGGTTCTTTCGCATACCATTGTCTACACAGATCATGCTGCTCTGCGCCATCTTTTAGCTAAGCAAGATTCGAAGCCACGTCTCATCCGGTGGATCCTCCTCCTCCAAGAATTCGACATAGAAATTAAAGACAAGAAAGGAGCAGAGAACTTAGCAGCAGACCATCTTTCTCGACTCGAGGAATCACAAACAGGTAAGTCTACTACCCCTATCAATGATTCTTTCCCTGACGAGCTGTTGCGTGTTGAAACGTATGAACAGGTTAATAGCATAGCTATTGAGCCCTGGGCAATTCCTCACGCTCAAGATCTGAGTAATGCCGCCGAGTCAGATGAGCCTTGGTATGCAACTCTGGCTAACTATCTCTCACACGGCATTGTACCTTCTGAATTGGATTTCAATGCACGCAAAAAGCTTTTTAAAGAGGCCAAGTCATATTTCTGGGACGAGCCTTTCTTATACCGCATCAATCTTGACGGGATGATCCGGAGATGTGTCTCTTACACTGAGGCAGCTGACATCATGCGTAAATGCCATGAAGGGCAGTTCGGAGGACACTTCGGAGGCAACCGCACGACAAGAAAGGTACTCGAAACAGGTTTCTACTGGCCCTCCATTTTTAGTGATTGCGATGTTTATGCTCGACGTTGTGATGCATGCCAGCGATCAGGTAACATTTCCAACCGTAATGAAATGCCCCAAATTGTTTCTTTAACCGTTGAAATTTTTGATGTTTGGGGGATTGATTTTATGGGTCCGTTCACACCCTCCAACGGAAACAAGTACATTCTTGTAGCCGTTGATTATGTTTCTAAGTGGGCTGAGGCTGAAGCTTTACCCACTAATGATTCTAGAGTGGTGGGTCGGTTCCTTACTCGTCTTTTCACGCGTTTTGGTTCACCGCGCTTCATCATAAGCGATAGGGGTACCCACTTCCACGGATAATTCGACCGGGTGTGCAAACACTTTGGTGTCACCCACCGAATGTCCACGGCTTATCAAGCGAATGGTCAAGCGGAAGTGAAGAATCGTGAGCTCAAGCGGATTCTTGATAGAACAGTTGGCCGGTCTCGCAAGGACTGGTCATCTAAGCTCAATGATGCCTTATGGGCATATCGAACTGCCTACAAGACTCCCATCGGTACCTCACCGTATCAGCTGGTCTATGGCAAGTCATGTCATTTACCAGTTGAGCTTGAGCACAAGGCATTCTGGGCTAACAAAGAGTTGAATATGAGCTATGCAGTAGCAGGTAATAACCGCCATGACCAGATTGCTGAGCTTGAGGAGCACCGTCTCCACGCTTATGAGAGCACAAAGCTATACAAAGAACGCACGAAGAGAATTCATGACTCTCAGTTGAAGACGATCAAGTAGTTCTACCCGGGAGAGGAAGTGCTCTTATATAATTCTCGATTAAAGCTCTTTCCGGGTAAGTTGAAATCTCGATGGTCTGGCCCTTATACCGTGGTCCGACAGACGCCTTTAGGCAGCGTCTACATTAAATTGCACAATCAAGAGCCGTTTGTAGTCAACGGGCATAGGCTGAAGAAGTATCTGTAAGGGTTAGCCGTATCCTCCATAGACGTACACTACCTTGTTTTGGAATCCTGACACGAATCCAGGTATCGTCTGGCTCACGGACGTTAAACAAGAGCGCTTCGTGGGAGGCGACCCACGGCTGGAGTCAGTTTATTTTCATTTTTGAGTCATTTTGTTTTAAAAACCCCTTTGTTAAAAAAAAACAACAAATACCGCCATTTTTTTTAAATCACTTTCGGCGAAACTGTGTCCTTCCTTTCGCCGAAACCATTGTTCACATTCGACCTGAACCTCCTGTCCATACTTTTCGAACCGAAAACCCTACCATTTTCGCCGAAACCATTTCTTCATTGAAACTACTTTTATTTTCGCCGAAACTGCTCCTTTCGTTTCGCTGAGAACTCTGGTTCACCTACCCTGTTCCCCTGACTATTATTTTCGCCGAAACTAACCTTTCAGTTTCGCCGAAAATCTCCCTTCGTCTTCGCCGAAAATCCTGAGTTCCCAAACACCTATTTAACCGGGTCTCGGCCTCCTATTTTCGCCCCCCATTCCGAAAACTTCACCACCCAAACTCTCCTTGTCTGCTCGCCGCCTCCATCGAAACCTTCGGCCCACCGTCTCCTTAACCGCCGACTGCCTCGCCGCCGCCACCGCCCCACTGAACAGTAATCGCCGCCGCCGACAGTCACCAACCTCCGTCCCTAGCCCCTGTTCCAAACCCTAGAACCATCATTTTCCAGCTCCGGTTCTGGCCGACCTAGTTTTCAAGTTTTTCCCTGTTTTCGTGGAGTTCCAATCGTTTTCTCGAATCATGTCTTCACGGTTAGTTGTTCACCCATTGATTGTGCATCTTTTGGCTTGTTAACTTCCAATTTTCGGCATGGTTGACCATGGTTGACTTTTTGGTTCTCCCTCATTCTTCTTGAATGCTTTGTCAGGTGTCAATTGGCTAGGTTCTGGTGTTGTTTTTTGTGGCCTTTTAGGAAGCGTGACTTGTTGTCTGTGCGATCGTGTTCTTGCTTCTTTCCATTATTTATGCTTGCCGAATGAATTGACGGTTCTTCAATGATATATCTTGATTCTGTGATCTCACACTAAGTGTGGGGTAAGAGTCTTGTAATCTGATGCTGGTCGTCTCTGAGTTGTATTTTACAGGGCTCCAAAGCATTTTAAGACTACCAGTGCAGATAGAGCGCAGCGATCATCAGCTCGCCAGAGCAAAACACCACCTTCTCGACGTCCCGCGCCAGCTGCACAGACATCGACGGCTGTGGCCACCATTCCAGAGGATTGCACCGACTCCTGCGTCCCCTATTTCTTCTATTCCTACGCCTGCCAGTGGGGTCATACATCCTTTCATCGCCGCCCTGGAGCAGCACCAGCTCGAGGTCTTTCTGAAGATCAAAGACATCCCTCCGGCTAAGGTGGCAGTTCTATCTCTTGACAGTCTCAAAGCGCACAACCCGGCTTGGCACTCGACAATTGACACGGCTCTTCATAAAGCCGGATTGCGAGTGCTGACCACTCATGGATCCCCGTACCCGTTTGTCGCCCTCCAGGAGTTCTGGAGTTCATTTCGGCGCCTCACCCCGAAGCCCTTTCGTGAGCAGAAATTCGTTTCCTTTCGCCTCGGTGGTGTTCTTCATGAGAAGTCCCTTCGCGAGTTCGGCCGCTTGCTGGATCCGCACGTCAATTTTGATACTGCATTAGCTGGCTTTGAGGACACATACTCCATCACCAGTGCTCCTTACCCGGATGTGTGGAAATGGGCCTGCTGCGAGGATGAGAGCTCACCTATCGTCCACCCCACGGTCGGTGACATATTTCACCCTATTCTTAAATTCTTGCATTATGTTTAGGTACAGTCTCTGTGTTTTTGCAGCAAGACGAGCCGCCACCACGTTTCTCTGGAGGAGCTCGTATTGTTCCGTGCTTTAGAGGAAGACGCCAACCTGCACCCCGGCTGGTGGCTTGCACGATTCTTTCACAAGCGCACTACCGCCAAGAAGCTTCCTACTGAGCTTCTAGGAGGCCCCTTCATTTCTATTCTGATCGACAACCTCCGGCTCGGTGATAAATGGGGCCCAGATATTCTTCGCATCCCGATTGAACCTATAGGCGCTGAACTTGCATTAGCACGGCACATCGAC